>LPNX010343992.1:649914-683230 GCA_001517045.1 Pseudotsuga menziesii | reverse complement strand
ATATATATAAACTAGAACATTTACAATTATTCAACAGAAATTGTCAAATTACTAATAAGAATCAATACACAATACACTTTTTGTCATTCACAAATCACAATGAGACACAAATATGATAGGATATTTTGATTCATATAGATCAAGATATCGAAACCATATTTCTCATTAAGTCATCAAAATCAAAATGTATTACATAGATGCCAGAATTCCAATGGAAACTAGTAGTAGACTAGTAGTAAATAGTAAATACAAAAAGGGGTAGATCATAGATGAGATCAAGATGTAAGAATCTCATATGTCAATAGTCCTTCTCCATGCCTGAATCAACAAACTCATCAGATTCACTGCCCTCCTCCTCCTCCTCTCTGCCCATCTGACGATTTGCATCTATTGGTGTGGAGGATGACCCCTCCATAGGATCACCATCTTCAAAAGTGACCGACTCTAGCACTGGATCATTAAGATCCATGTTGTCTAATGCCAACTCGGTAGTGCTATCAACCCATATCATTAGGAAAGACATCCCACATCTTTGTCTTTCCCTTCACCCACTCCTCCCTCTTCCAGTAAATAAGACGAAGGTTGGAATGCACATACACCATCGACTCTGCCTTGGACTACTCAAGCCTGCTCTTCTTCAAACTATACAAGTTCCCATATGTGCTTCAATTCATCTCACAACAAGAGGGTGAAGTAACTTGAGAGATGACACTCAAGGCTATCTTATGTAGAAGAGGGCATGCTCCCCATGCATTTCCCACCAAACATAGGGTTTCTTAACCCCCCTGTCTATAAGCACCTCATAGACTCCAAATCTCCTAGTGGTAGTAGAAAACTCTGCAAAGCCCTCCTCCGCCTCCTCAAGCATGTCTCTATCCTGAAGTAGGCATCTAAATGTTGTATTCCTACCCTGTGAAATCTATCCATCCACATGAGGAGGGAGTTTGCGTGAGAGCCCCGACCCACCATTGAGCTAGTCGTGATTGTAGTACTTGGAGTTCAATGAGTTGGCCAAGCAATGCAAAGTTGTGCAATTCTTATCCCACTTGGAGATAAGAATATCCTGTATGATGGACCATAAGTTCTCTATCGATGTCACATACTCGGCACGCTTATTCTCCGTAACAATGGTCCTCACGGAATCAATCATGGAATCCCACCCCTCATAAACATCTGCCCGGATGGGTTGGTCCGTGTCTGGAAACTACAACAAATAAATGATCGGGTCCATGATCTTAATGGTAAGATCCACCCTCTCCCTCCAACCATCATCTAACACCATGTCCTTTACCTTTTTTGAAGAAATCTGATCCACTTTTCTCCAAAAGGACCAAAACTCTTAAATAACCATGGACCCAAGAGCGGTTTTGATCTCCCTCAACCTCTTGAGCATGATGAATGAGGAAGCAAACTGAGTATCTGCAACCTTCAACAATGAAATATGTGTGTACTCTTTGTAGATTGTGAGGGCATTGGTGTACAAAGTTACGAATATAGCGTGCATCCTTAAGAAGTTTGTCAATCCATGCCACATCTGAAGCAATAGATTTCAATGCTAAATTCAAAGAGTGGACAATGCAAGGTGTCCAAAATACCTGTAATATCAATCAAATAAAGTATAAATGAGTATAGACACTACAAGACTACAAGTCTACAACTAACAACTCAAATGAAAATTTATGAAAATCTAAATACCTGTGGATATTTAGGTCCCACAAGCATGCCATTAGCCTTGCAAATGAGTGTATTGTCCGTGATGATTTGTACACAAGAATCAACACCTACGTCTTCAATGAATTTGATGAACAACTCACCCATATACTATGCATCCTTGTATTTCCCAAGAGCATCCATCGCTTTATAGAACACTGGTCCATTGGGAGAGGACACCATGAAATTGATGAGTGGATGGTGTGTTGTATCCGTCATCCATCAGAAACAATACTGACACCAACTGAGGGTCATACTAATCTAATTGGCTCAAGAATTTTATCCACCTCCTCCTTTGCCTTAACCAACAATGTGGTTCTAAGCTTCTCTGAACCAGGAGGCACATAACCATTTGGAGCTCGTTCAATTAGATTTCGACACATCTCTATAAACAATGGTGGTCGTGCAACACTGAAGGAAATGAAGTTGAGATAGAAAAAGAATGCAATGGTAAGGTCCACCTCTTCTCGTGCCTCTTGTGGAAAAATCCTGTCCACTGGACCACTTGTAGGTGGCCTCTTTATCTTTTTTGTTGGATAAGCATCAACATCACTTCCATATTGGCTAGGTGGAGGCCTAGTGCTAGAAGGTTTCCTCAAGAATGAAAGAGGATCCTCATTATGTTTTGTTTTGCTTGCTGCTTCCACCTTCCCTTGGCCAACATGATCCTATTTCTCCATCTCCCTCCTTTGGGTGCTACTCACAGCTTTGCATGAAGAAATCCCACAAGGAAGGCCTAGAAAATGCCCCTTGACCGGGTAATATGTGCTCTTGAACTCATTCTTGCATAAATTGCAACTCCAACACACATTGGCTCCCCTGCCAAGCTTTGCTCCAAGCCTTTCTTTCCTTGTCACATACTTCCGCAAAGGGCATTTACTCTCTTGGGCTTGTTGTCTTGCTAAAATAGGGTTAAACTAACTATGAGCTCCACTAGAAGCAGTTGGATCACTAGCAGGAGTAGACGAGGATGTGCTTGGAGGAGGAAGAGGAGGAGAGGCTCTAGATGGGGCATTTCTCCCTTTCCTTTGCCCATTAGTTGCTGCCCTACTGATTGAGACATTCTTCTTCTTGCTTGATGATGAGCTTGACTCCTCTCAACAAATTCCTCCTTCAAATGCACTTGGAAACCCTTGCAAATGCTTCTAATCTCCTTTCATTTGCAAAAAAACACACTCTTAGCTATCACCCCACTTGCAAATTTGAAAAAGAATGATGAAAAACCGGCTTTAAAGCATCCGCAGGCGTTTTTTTTTAAACGTGTCCTGGAATCGGGACACATCGTGACAGTCACAGGACGCAGTTCCAAGACGTGTCGGACACGATTTTTTTGTGTCCAAAAATCAGTACAAAAAAAATCGTGTTCGACACAATTTGGAACCGTGTTCGTGTCCGACACAGCCCCATGGGACACGCAGAGCTAAAGTAATGTGTCTGGTTACTTAGGTGGCAACTTAACCAAAAATGAAGCAGTCCCGATGATTCAACAAACCTCTCAAGTTGCATTTTACATTAAATATTCTCACATCCTCCCTTAAACACAACTTGGATGATCTCTAAAGGTGGCATTATCTCAGCAACTGTGACAACTTTAAGCCAGTCCATGCCTATAAATTCAAGGCCTTCTCTTTCAGCCAGTGCAGAGATTGAAAAAAGATAGAAGCAGGCCTGGTCCAGATCCATACTAACAAACAGAGTTTGATTAAGTGCCAAAATACTATTATCACACTGCATACCCATGGCTAATCTACAAAAAATATGGGAGCAGTTATCTCTTTGGGAACTCGAGATCTTTTAAGGAGCAATACCTAATCCACATTCCAAGCAGTTACGATTTTTGAGCATTATTGAACGTAGCCACAATTCAGGCAAATACAAGTGAAAAACCATTATTGAATCAAAATAATACAGTACTGGATAAATTTACTTGCAATATATTCCACTTCATAATATTTATCGGTTTTCCTTTCTGAACTCTGTTCAATCCCCCCAAAAATATAGTATTTTGCTTTGACCATCTCTAACATCTTTGGCTTTCAAGCTCATTCAGATTACAATGACTAGATCACCTATCATAAAAAAGCCAAGTTCTGACCACCACTATATCCCCCAGGATTGCAAAAATGTCAAGTGTACATCATCAGGTAGTATTATTTATTTACAGGATCTGGTACAGTATATATTGAAAGAAACAAACCAGAAATGAAAACTTTGGACCATAGCCTTGCATTTCATGCCAACACTCAACCCCAGACTCACATAAACTGTTATTTCTTTGAGGTGGTTCTTATACCTGAAGACTTGAGCCTTTAGAATATCATTAAATTTCAAAAGCATGACCTGAAGAGAAGGAAGAAATTCATGTCCCAAACTAGAGATTTAATTGACATCTCAGCTACTTGTGCACTCTTATCATTGTTTAAATTGCAGGGCAAAATGCCCAAAACAGTACACACATGCCAGACACCTAAAGTTTCATCTGAATTCGCCAAAAGCACTTCACAGGTCCACATCTAGTTTTTCAATCCTGGAGATGCGTGTGCAATAAAAACAACTTGCTTTAAACTATTTATAAGTTCTGACATCCTAAACATCTTAAATTAGTTGCATTTTAAACATTTCCACAATTTCAAACATCTAAAAATATGATCATCCTGGATGCCAAGAAAGCTACAGATTTAAAGAATATAGACATTAAATTCAGGTTGATTCAAGGCTGCTACCTTGCCCTTTCTTCTCAACTGTATTTTGGCTGAATGAACTGTTGCAACCACAAATATAACCTGAGAAGCAGACTTTCGTTTTCAAGCATCAAAGGGCAGTATGATTTATTTGCAGGTCCCGGTACAGAGCATATTTCAAAGAAATAAACTAAAAAGAAACACCTTGGAGTATAGCCTTGCATTTCATGCCTTTGATTTGACATCTCGGCTACTTGTGCACTCTTATTGTGTTTAAATTCCAGGGAAGAATGCCAGAAACAGTACATGCATGCCAGCCACCTAAAGTTTCATCTGGATTCACTAGAAGCACTTTATAGGCCCCCATCTAGTTTTTCAAGCCTGGAGATGTGTGTGCAGTTAAAAAACCTGCTTTAAACTATTTATAAGCTCTGAAACCCTGAAACATCTTGGAGTATAGCCTTGCATTTCATGCCAGAAATTGAGTCCAGACTTTTGTAAACCGTTATTTCTCTGGGGTAATTCTTGTGCTTGAAGGCTAGAGCCTTCAGAATATCCTGAAGTTTTAAAAGCATGACCTGAAAAGAAGGAAGAAATTCCTATCCCAAATAAGAGATTTGATTTGACATCTCGGCTACTTGTGCACTCTTATTGTGTTTAAATTCCAGGGAAGAATGCCAGAAACAGTACATGCATGCCAGACACCTAAAGTTTCATCTGGATTCACTAGAAGCACTTTATAGGCCCCCATCTAGTTTTTCAAGCCTGGAGATGTGTGTGCAATAAAAAAACCTGCTTTAAACTATTTATAAGCTCTGAAACCCTGAAACATCTTTAATTAGTTGCATTTAAACAAATCCACAATCTCAAATATTTAAAAACTTTAAAACTATGATCATCCTGGATGCCGAGAACACTATAGATTGAATGAATAGAGACATCAAATTCAAGTTGATTCAAGGATGCTACCTTGCCCTGCTACTTTTCCCTTTCCTACTCAACTGTATTCTGGCTACATGAGCTGTTGCAACAACAAATCCAACCTGAGGAGCAGATTTCTTTTGGAAAACAAGACAAGACTCATGCCCCTGCTTCTTGGTGTCACAATTTTGGACACTCATCACTTGTCAAATGCTTGACCTCAATTTGACTTTAGGTCTCTTACTGCTGTTACAAAAATCTGCACTTGTTTATAGGAAACAATAATTAGTGCTTTTCTCATTTGTCACAGATGTTGCAGGTTATGAAACTAAAGTAAAAAAATTATGACATAATTTAAAACATAAATAGTCAAGGTCCACACATGCACAATTTTCCAACTGCAGCGAAACCTATGGCTGTACTTCTGATAGACAGGAAATGCATTGGGCATAAAAAGAATGCATATCTAATTCCTCTTAATTTTTAAATCATAAATGACAATAATAAATCTATCTTTTCACCCCTTCAATTTAAGGACATTTCCATCTTATCATTATCAACTGCAATTTTATTATGGAAATCCGAAATCCCCTCTGATTCTGACCTTAACTGCAATTCATTCTAGATTTAGCAGGTCTTTACACTCTAGAAACTAAGTACAATTGACACTGAAGTTGAGACCGCCTCACCCTAGATGAAGAAGCTGTATATTTAGACTGATTCAACTCAAGCCTGCCAACTTGATTTCTCCTATGAATCATATTTTGATTTCATCTGAGCCTGTGTTGCTCTTCCTCAACCATACTCTGTGTTGCAGCTGCATTATCTCCTGCACTTAGACAATACAACTTCACTTTGTTATCTTGAAGTGAAGGATTCATCTTGCCATACTGTTTATTTTATTCAAGCCACCACTCACCTTACTTTTTCTGCCTATAGGATCTAGTTTGAATTGATTGTAGTCCCCCACCTGATTCTTTCCTCCCATCAGACTTGGTTCGACTTGATTCAAGCCTAGCAGCTTGTTCTTTCCTCAAAAAATGTGTTGCAGCTGCTCAAGCTCCTGCAATTTCTGCATGCAAACTGGGTGGCTTGGCCAGGTTATTCATTGACAATCCAAGATAAGGAGCAAGGGCTCCAGGCCTCAGTGAAAAGGGATTTAATGGATCAGGAAGTGGAAATTTTACTGGTAGTGGACTCTGGACTGGCCGCCTCTTGCTGCTGAGGCAAAAATCTGGCACAGTTTTTCCAGAAATGATAAGAACATTCTGCTAATTTGCATATATATATAATGTAGCATCAACACCAACTAATCGTGCCCAATAAGACAATTTCAAGATGCAAACTATCTACTTGCCAGGCAAGTTAAGGTTGCAATATATAATCATACTGTCTATCAAACTATCTACTTGCCAGGCAAGTTAAGGTTGCAATATATAATCATACTGTCTATCAATGGAATATTAGTAATTAAATATATTCTTATAGAAAAGTATGTTTGTGGGCTCTAACTCAAAAAAATACATATACCTATATTCTGCAATTTCATATCTCCTGTTTTCACATGGGACACAAACAATCTACAACCCTCAACTTGAAAAGGACAGGATGTTACCCTTTTCTCTACGTAAAATACGCCCTGATATGCCCGCATTTCGAAAGGAACCAGTAATTTCTGCCACATAGAAACAGGTATACAGCTCTCAGAACCTTAGAAAATATTTTTAAGAATTAAATCCAACTTCCTTCCAAAACTTATCCTGGTAGGGTATGGCACACAAATGAAGTCTAGGAAAGAAAAACGTTCAAAACAATACTAAATCTCTCAGGATACATATTCAAGTAGGGTCTATTGAAAATAGAGGGGACAATATAACAGATGACATAATGTTAAATAATGCATATGCATTTGATTAGGGAATAAGCTAGCTATGGAGCAAACCTCCCTCTATTGGACGGAGGAGGAGCAAAGTCAACGTTGACTTCGCTCCTCCTCCGTCGGATGGAGGGAGGTTTGCTCCATAGCTAGCCCACGCCTTTGATTAGTCGCATATTTACCAGGAAAACAAATGGCATACAGGCTAGTCAAATAGTTAACATGAGGAAAATAAAACAATAAACAAGGGAAAATCACAAAATAATTATTGGGCATTTTGCATTGGATTGTTTAACGTTACTCTAAAAAACGTTCCTAATATTGCAAGACAGATACAACATTAAAAATGCTGGTATATTTAAATATTTTACAATTTTACAATATCGTAAAATGTTAAGTGTATTTTTGAATTTTTCATATTTTTTTAGTTCATATACGGTACCATTACTAGTAAAGATAAAAATAAAATAATTTCAGTGTCTCTCGCTCTCCATTATCCCAAACTGGGGCAAATAAGTGCACAATAACATAACTTCAAGTTCACTACTAATTGATTTTCACTATTATTTTGATATCATCTGACTTATTATTATTAAATACAATTTTACTCATTTTTTAATATAAGAATGTGGACTGGGAAATGGGTAGACATGTTTAAGGGCATAGATAATATGCACACATAAACATCTCTTGCAATCTCTCTGTGCACTTGTGTACACATATAATGATGACGGGAAAGCCAAACTTGCCCGAATTGAAGAGGTTAACAGAATTAAATTTCTACTTTACTCTTCTGGCATTGCGTCCATTATTACACTCATGAAAGTAATCAGCAAATGAATTTGATTAAAAAATTCGAGTTTATACTGATTACAATTGTAGTAGAACATTCAACAGAGAGACTATAATTTTGCACATTTCGAAAAAAAAATTGGCAAGCATGACCATTGTTAGAAAACATAAGACATACAATAATCAGACAAAGATTTTCTCTCTCATGGGCCATACATTTTCTACATATATTCTAAGTTACTGCAACCAAAGCCTCCAATCTAAATTATCCACGAATAACCTCCTGATAAAAGGCCTTAAATACTAGTTCAAGACTTTATGCATCATGAGCGATGACAGAGGGCATGACTTTAATCCTTTATTTTACTTTTGAAAACCTAGATTGCTATGTCATTCTGCACAGTTCAAAAAAAAAATTGGCAAGCGTGACCATTAGGAAACATAAGACATACAATACTCAGTCAAAGATTTTCTCTCTCATGGGCCATTACTGCAACCAAAGCCTCCAATCTAAATTATCCACGAATAACCTCCTGATAAAAGGCCTTAAATACTAGTTCAAGTCTTTATGCATCATGAGCGATGACAGAGGGCATGACTTTAATCCTTTATTTTACTTTTGAAAACCTAGATTGCTATGTCATTTTTTGTCAGTTACTGATACATTGTTGGGGTAACATAAAAATCATTTCCAATATTTTGACACCAAGATGCAACTGTGAGAGTTTTCTCATGGTAATTAGGGTATCGTTCCATGATTGTGGCAAGACAGCTTCAAAATGATTACAAAGAAAATACTCTTATATTCTTGCAATTAACTCCTAGAAAGACAGTGTGGACTCCACATGTATCTAGTCTATTGACAGAGGTCAGTTGGCTATTATAGCTTCAAAATGATTACAAAGCAACCACTCTTAAACTCTTGCAATAAACTTCTATCAAAAAGAGCGGACCATAAATTTAACATACCTGACCTATTTAGTACAAGGATCTTTAACGTTATTAACATTCTCAAGGAAACAAAGGTTATCGATAGAGAATGTCAACTATTAAGATGTATCATTGGTCTACATCAGACAATATTTACAGACATCTTAGAATAAAATTATTTAGGATAGAAAGGAAGGGAAAGAACTTCTCTGAATGGGGCATGCCCTACTTGTCCTAGAGTATTGCTAGTAGAAAAAATGAAGCAATCATTCTATAGTCAAGAAGAAGCCTATCAAAGGACGAAAATCAGATTGATGGGCTCTCTTGTTGTTGCATCAATGACATTGATCTGGAGGATAGGTGGATGCACAGACTTCACAGTGTTTGATCTATTTGGCTGTTTTATAAGCTGCGAGTTTTTGCTTGGCTGGTTATCTACCAGGTCCAAATCCTAATTGGAAAAGAGTGGGCTTTCCGATAGACTCTGTCCTGTTTGTCTCCATCTTGAAATGGTGAAGCCTATTTTTTGGAGTACCAGTTTTCTAGGAGCTGTTGGGCATTATTCATTCAGGACTATTGCCTGGTTCTCTTTCAGGGTTGGGTTTATTAGTGAGCGACATTGTTGGGTGACTGCATCTATCTAGTTCGCTTCTCTTCATTGGGAATTGGTAGTGCTTGAGAGTTTCTGCTTTGTTCATCCTCTGTAAGTTTGTTTTGAGTTTGAGGTTATCTCTCTGTCCACATTTTGTGCTATGTGGCAAGATGAGGTATGCCATCAGTAATTGGACAAGGGTGCTTTGCTGATAAACGATGAAGAAGTCCTAGACTCTGTAGCCTATTTACACTATTTCAGCATTAGTTTCTCAGTTCTCTTTGGAAAAGGATATAAAGTCCATTCTATAGACCCTTCCACTTTTGCTTTGATTCCTGTAAATTTAAAACATATTTTGCTAAAAAAACACAGATATCCAATCACTGAAAACAGGACTTCAGTTTTAATTTCCATATTTTGCAATGAGAATAAATAGGGTAGAGAAAAAAAATTAAAGTGATTAGGAATGTCAGTAAAAGATGTCTCTCCATTGCATTTCTTTCTGTAACAAGAGTTAGATTAAAACTCTTCACATCAGGAAATCATTACAAATAAAGATCCTGACAATGTCTCATGCTGAAAATGACCAATATATAACAGGATCATTGCTCAATATGTTCATGTATTATCAAAATGCAATAACCTAAGAAAGCATATAATAGTAGTTAGAAGTTTAGAACAACTTAGAAGAAGTAAAATGGTATCTCGCCAGTTTATTTTATAGAGAAACTGCTGAGACCAAACCAGGAAAGAAGAAAACAATATCAAACACAAATTTGAATATAGCATATAGCAGCTAACCTTTTCCAGTCATGAATCTCTGTACAGTTGTGCCCTTCATAAGCTCTGAAGACCATTTCAATAGAACTGTACCCCAGTTTTATTATTGAAAACAGTTCAATAGGGCAAGTGTTTTGACCAAAGCCCTAATAATCTTTTCATAGATATACTGCTGCGACCAAACTGGGGAAGCAGGAAATTGCCAAATAGTATCAATAGCTTTGTACTCAGTTTTAGGATTGAACAATAGTTCAATAGAGTTAGTGTTTTGACCAAAGCCATAATAATATTTTGGCTTGCATAAAATACATTTTTACAAGATGCAAACACCAGACATTAGGACTGAGAAATCAGACTTTTCAACTTGTCAATGTGCTCATCGATGGTAATATGCAATGCAAGACGGAGACTGCTCAACAAATTCTCACGTTCCCAGGTTAAGTGACTCTGACTCTGAGCATAAAAGGCCTCTAACACAGAATGATATGCCAGTAACTCTCTGTGATGTGTTTCCAGCCTTTCTTCTGCCACCACATTCAAAGCATTATTTGTACGATTCTTGTTGTCAATCTCAGTTCTATAAGAACCAAGTGCTACGCTCCTCATACAGATTTCAGCAGGAGTTTCAATGTATTTTAAGATTCCCATTTGAATCTGATCCATGGCTGTTGTTGGTTCTGTGTGTTTAAATCTTTTGAAATTGTTACCTGGTGCATCTTGAATGCCTCCATATGTTTGGTCCTTTCTGAGGTCATGAACATAAACTCTTTTGACTCCTTTTGAATGAGGAGCAAGTGAATTCCTTCTCTGATCTTGTTCCACATTATTACTTTCTTTCTGAGATAGGGCTACAACATTCTTTAATATCGCATTTCCATGATGAAAATTCTTGGGCTTTCTTGAATCTCTATTTCTGATTGCTTGAATAGAACATTCTTCAATGCCTAATGTTGTCCTGTTTTTAATCCAATCAGAATGTCTTCTATGATTTGTTACTTCTTCTTCTTCAATCTGCCTTTGAGATTGAGCATTAGTTTGCAAATCCCCAGGAGATGACGCTATAGAAGTTATCCCACTATTTTCAACCATGGGATATTTCCCTTCATATATGATATTGCTTGCTTGCTACAAGAAAGAGAAAAGAATACGTTAGCCATTCCATTATTGAAGGACTTGGGGTCTCTCCAAGTTCACAAAACAATATAAATAGCTTACTAATACAAGTTATCAACTAAAATTTCCACAGAATTAGCAAAGCTGAGAAAACTAATTTAGCTGGTTAAAAATTGTACAATTCAACATTTAATTTCTCCGATGCCCCCACAAATTGCTAATATTTGCGGAAATGCCTAAGCCCATGTAGTATACAACGATCTACAATAATAAGTATATCCAACCCTACTTGTTTAAGAGATGTCCATCCATATAGATGGATCGAAAAAAACACAATCTAGAGGGAGAATGGTCAATTAGATCTGTGTCATATTCTAAATCCCTAGCTCAACTTCAAACAAAAAGAAATTATAATTTAAGAAAATCCGATCAACCCTATTTGGCAATGTTGGGATTAATCCCTATGTCAAATATACAACAATCTACAATGTAGTAAGTACAAACAACCCTAGTTATCTGCACTCTCTGTGCAAAATGTTAAATGTTGCAATCTGTGTAAATTTATAAAAATAAATCTTTATCTACATGAAGAATTGATAATTATATATTTATCATCTTCTAGAATCCTAGCTTAACTCAAACAAAAATTACTGATAATTTAAGGTAGTACAACCAACCCTGGCTGGCAACGTTAGCAGTAATGCTTATATAAGTATGCAAATATTAACAATGTAAGAGGAACATCTAACCCTAATCTATTAGATGTCTATCTGTGTAGATGGATAAAAAGAAAACCTAGTCTACATGAAGAATAAACAATTACTATGTAATCTTCTAGAGCCTAACTCAACTAGAGAAAAAAAAGTACCTATAAGTTCAGGTTTTCAAAATTATCGGAAAACCCTGGAAAATGGATGCATACTATTTTAACTATGATCTTAAGCTTTTGAAGCCCAAGGCTGAATTAAATGTAACAACATGCACTCAAGTTGTAATAAATTTGTGATGATAGCCTTAGACATGCTAATCATAGCGAGTAAACAAAATATTATTTTTGAAAAATTCAAAAGAGTGAGTTAATGGTAAAAGTTCATTAGATCATCTCTATGTGCCCTCAGGAATGATCTTAACCATACTGGTAGTGGTAATGGCCATAAACAATGAACTGTATAAATCCAATAGAGCAGTAACGGAATGGAAAAAATTGTAAATGATGACAAACAATACAGTAAATCTGTTACCTGTGAGAGCAACCGGCACCATTTTCCTTTGATATATTCTTGAGCAGGTCTTAATTTGGAGCAATGGTACATTTTGCGTATGCCAGTGCGAGGAAAATAGACAAGGACAAGCTCAGAATCAGTGAAGATGACTTGGGTGTCGATGATGCCCGGCCACCAGCAATCTTTGTCAAAAACTTCAACTGCGTTGTTCCCGATGGAGAAATTGTAATTGTGGGGCGTAGGAGGAGGAATGGGTCTGACTTGGGTGACGGGAACATCTTCTAATTCTTCAGTCAATGGCTGCTTGTTGTAGTGGTGGCTGTATCGTACCTTGTAACGACGCCCGCGCCCACTACCATAGGTAACGACAACGACTGCCTCCATCCAAGCACCCTCTCTCTGCACCTCGACTCTCGTTTCTTTCTTCATCGCAACGGACGTCATTGTATTATAAGGAAACCTCAAGTTCAACCTCAGTCCAATCAATATCAACAGTAGTGTAATTCTTTTGCTTCCTCTCTGCACAATGAGTCAAAGCATCTTACAATTGGAGCATCAGCTGAGTAAAATCTCTTTTTGGGTTTGAAGGATTTATAATCTAGATCACCACACTTCCCCTATCTGATGTATTGCTTGGTCATTCGACCCGTAGGGCAGTTGAAGTGTAATCTATTTTGTTGTATACTGGGCTTGGGAATGAAACTGCACTTTGTAATACGGAAAGAGTTTGAAAATATTAATTTATTTCATCATATTTTTTTTGTGTACCTTGTGTACTTTAAAATGTTAAAGGTACAATTTAGATTTAGTGTTAAAATGAAATTTACGATATATTATGTCGACATAGATATAATATATTGGAGTGAGCTATTGACCCGACCATTTTCACCTAGGCTCACCTGGTGCCATCAACGGTCGAGCTCACTCTGTTAACCTCCATCGGGTCACTCTCCCACCAACGTTGCCCTTTCTCCGGCGAACTTCGCCCCATCCATTATGTTGTCGTCGTCGTCCGTGTTAGAGAATCGCGGGGATTGAATATCGAATCCATGCATTAACTGCATGGCCAGCTACTCCCCCTCTCCACTTCTGCGTTTGAACTTCTCTCCCCCGCGTTTGAACTTCTCTCTCGTGCAGTCTGCCTCCTCTCCCCTGCATCCGCCCTAACTGCAGTCTTCATTCGCAGAGCCCAAGTCGCAGAAGCCACGCATATTTCACTTAAAAGTACAAATTTTACTTAGTTTTTTATGCTTTATCATCAGCCTCTAGTTTTCCTGTCTTCTCAATTTCTTTTTATGATTAAGCACTATTCAACAGTGTCACTAGTACTTATCGTTCTCTCTTGCTGTATAAATTATGTGAGTTGGTTCTAAAAACACTAATGCTCATTCTTGGTGTTCTAGTTTAATAATTGTTCAATTGAGTAGTAGTTTACACTTTCTGTTATTAGGTTTTTGGCCCGTTTTTCTGCCCCATTGATCTTATCTCTTGTAAATAGTCATCGGAGTTTCCAAATGTTGTTTAACTCGTGATTGATTCAAAGATTATTGCAAGCAGAAAAGATTCTCCATTGGATGGTTAAAATATTCATTAAATGGCTTTCAAAAAATATGGTGAAATGCACCCACTCCATGCCAAAGAGTTAGTATAGTACATGTCCAAGGCTCACTACAAGTCTTGGGAATGAGGGTTCAAGTTGGCTTTTATGACAGGATTCGCCAACCAATAGATATACTGCCCTAGTCAACAACGCACAATAGTGAAGTGCAATTGCCTACAATAAATAAAAATACCACCTTAACTTCTTTACCCAAGATTTTTCACATGCGCAACCAAGGAAATATCATAGCCTTCCTGTCTTCTTACAGTCCTTACGACTTGTGCTGCCTACACACTGCCTCCGGGCACATAGAAGAGGAGTGAGCAAATGTTTAGCTCTTATTTAATTTTTTTTTCTGAACAGCGTATGGCCTCAACAAAGCGGGCAACAAGCTAATGCATTTACCAACAAGAGAGATAACTCACCAACTAGTAGTTAAATCTCCCAGCTAGCAACTGAACTTGCCCACTAGTGATAAAAAAACGCTTAGAGAGGTAAGAGAACATCCCAATTGTGATAAACACACCTCAGGCAAAGCAAATAAACACCCTAAGCAATGTAAATTTGCCTAGGCAATATAAATTCACCCCAGGCAATGAAAGAAATGCCCTAGGCAATGCAAATTCGCCCGCCCGAGTAGTGTAAATTCACCCCAGGCAGTGAAAGAAACGTCGCATGCAAATTCACCATGGCAGTATAAATCCACTGATGAATTCGCCCCAGGCACTGATAACTTCATCCTGGCACTGATGAATTCGTTCCAAACATTGAGAAATTCACCGAAGCATCGATAGAAATGCACAAGCAAGGGAGTAACTCTTCCAACGAAAGAGAAAATCACCCAAATAGTCAAGAACCCTAAAAATATTCAATTTACAAACACCTACACAAGTGCAACAACTATTAAATTTAGTCCCTTGATCTAAGAAAGTGGGACTTTTCCCTCTTATGCTATGGATAACGTCATCACTCATAAAATGGATTTGAAGGATCCCTTACCTGCCATCTTTTAAGGGAGAGCCAATTAAGGAGGTAAACTTGGTCCCTATTGCTAGTTCACATGAGGTTATCCTAATCAATGGGACTTGTGCGGATGACCCTCAGTAATACAAAAATATAAAACACTGAGGGGAACATGATGATGAGCAAGTTCTGCCCCCCTTGTGTAGGTAGCTTGGACCCTATATAAGGTATCTGCACAGAAAATCAAGGGTCCATTAAGTAAAAAATATTGTACCTCGTATTCGGAATTACTGATGGATCCTCGGGTTCCATTGGGATGCTTATGCAAAGGGTTTAGAATGGAAAGAGGCTAAAAATGTTGTCTATATCAGACTAGGCAATCATACCAGGGAATGAGAAATCTAGGTTCTATATTGTTTGAGTCCCAGCTTTCAGGCATTTGAACATAGAACTGAATCCTGAGATTTGAAAAATCAATTCCTTTTTCATTCTCTAACCACCCAATAAGAATCTTTAAGTTTCTTTACATGTTCTTTGCTCAAGGTCTTCTCCAACAGTATCTCTTAACTTTAGTAAAACATAGAGGCTAAGACCCCTGATTCCTCCTCTACAAAGTGCTATACTAACTGCAAACTTATCAAATATGTGATAGATGTAGTCTAAGGTAGCACAAAGTCTTCTGAGAGTGCTGGTCCATAGCATGTTTGCAATCTCTTTCTGAACTTGGAGTATGCACACACAAACATAGTCAAACCGAGCCATCATCAACTACCTTGCAAGTTTTAAAAATTGATAGGAAATTCAATACTGCTGCACATACTTTTCGAAGTCATTCAATGACCTTCCTATGTTGGCATCCAAGAAACAGTTACAAAAGGCTCAAAAGATTATATTTGTCTTAGTAATATTTCAATTAGTAAGACATTATTTTGTCTAGTCAGAAGGAAATGTCAAACAAGTATTTACCTTCTTATTTTAAGTGTTTGCACATTATTTTTTTCCTTCTTATGTCAAGTGTTTGCACATTTTTTGTAGGCTTTGATACAAAATGGGTAGGAAGAACATATGGGAGACTGTAATGGGTCTAGATTTGCAAGATCCCAAAGACGTGACCGTTTTTTCTGCTAAAGATATTGTTTGGTCTGAAATACATCGGAGGAATGGAACCGTTGATCGGGTTGCCAAAATCCCGTCAGAAAGAGTTCCCCACTTTATTAAAGGGGAGGAAATGAATCCCGATGCTCCTTGTGATTTCTACCGTAACAAAAACAAAGGCCCATGAAAGAGGGATAGTGCAGCATTACGTTATGAAGTGTAAGTATTTCAAAATTTCATTTTTTAGATGTGTGTAATCATAGTACACTTTTCGCTTGTCATATGCACATAGTACACTTATCGCTTGTAAGATGCACTAACTTTTGAAAAACATTTATGCAGATACAACTGTTCATTTGGCCCTAATGATAAGAGGGGAAAGAACCCAACTAAACAAAGGGTCAATTCATTTGTGAAAAGAAGGGGTTGCTAATGCCATCTTATTGTTAAGGTTATGGTAAGTAATCCCGATGTTGCAATATTAACTTATAGCAATCATGAGCATAAAGACACGCAAGGATTGCCTTGTCATGGGAGGCATGACACTTCAGGTGAGCCTATATCCATGCATAAGACAAGGTTGTCAAGGGACATCATTTCCTATGTAGAAAGTTGTTTCTACTTTGATGTGCTAGTTGATTCCGCGTGCAAAATGCACATCAACAAACATGTGGACATTGATGCAACAAATCGGGATAGGGATTTCTTCTTGTGTAGGAAAGATGTAGAAAACATCTACAATTGTTTGAGGAAGGGAAAATATCAGCTTCACCAAAAAGATGAGCTAAGTGTGAACCTTTGGTGCCAAAATCATAGAGATGATATTTTTTTCTATCTAAGGCCCAACGGTCGAGATGTCCCTTTTACAATTGGGATTCAAACAAAGTGGATGTTAGAGACAATGGTTAAGCTCTCTCATAACAGCTTAATAGCGATGGATTCGACCTTTAGCACAAATAGATATGGAGTAAGTGTGATGTCAATGATCGATTTAGCTTGATTGTTTGTGTTGTAGCCATTTGAGTTGTAGCATAAATCTAATTGCAATATGTTCTTTTATTATGGCAGTATCAACTGTACACACTTGTTGCATTTGATGCGCAACAAAGTGGAGTACCGGTGACATGGGTTGTGGCATCTCGGAATACAACACAAGACATTGCACTGTGGTTGGATCGGCTCATGCAGAGATGTTCCCAAGCACGTCCAGATTGGAAAGTCAACACGTTAATGGTTGATGATGCTTTGGCTGAAATAGCAGCTTTGAGGTAATTTCAATCTTGTTATTTTGCAATGTACCTTGTATTTATTCTGTGGATGTCACATTTATGCATATTATATATGGCAGGAAGATCACACATTCCAAAGTTATTTTATGTGTTTGGCACGTACGGAGGGCATGGGTAAAAAATGTTAATCGGTTGGTCCCCAATCCAAATAGAGAGAAATTAATGCTTAAAGAATTGGGTGATATCATGAAGTATTGTTCCAATGACGTTGTCACTGATGCAATTGAAAAAAATTTCAGCAAGTATGCAGATGAGGAAAAGTTCTTGGACTATTTCCAAAAAAATTGGGTCTCCAGTGATAAACTTTGTAAGCATGCATACTCTTGTTTATATCTTTCTTTTTTTTTCTCATAAAGATGGGATATATGCACTCAATTAGTTTTATACTTGTAGGGATGTGGGTAAAAGGTTGCCGAGATTTTCCCCACGCAAATCAAGAGACAAACAATGTAGTCGAGTCATACCATTGCTTCCTAAAGACGAAGTTTCTTTCTGATAGAAGAAATAAATGCTCCCATAGAATGGATTGGTTGATATATGTACTTTTAATTAATGTTGAGCCATTTTATCGATTCAAAGAGATTTTGAAAAGGGAAGGATATTTGAACAATTATAAGAAAGAGAAGCTACTTGAGTCATCATCAGAAAGAACTAAAACGATCCCAGATAGTGACTGCTTCCCACATGAGAGCATATCTCATGCTTATTGGGTGAGGATTCAAACCACTCCTGATAGGCGGTACCTTGTCACTTGGTATCGTCCAAATTTTATGGTGTGTGATTGCCCATGGGCTGTTCGTGGCAACATTTGCAAGCACTCTATAAAGGTTGGTTGGCTGTATTTCTCCACAAGGGATTCATGTACGTTATTGGATAATGATGCGGGGCCTTCTTCATTGAATTCTCCTCCCAAGATAAGTAGAAATGAACCAAGCAATTTTGCAGATGCTGAAAATATTCTTATGGCTACTGACAATGTTGATCATGATGTTGACGCACTCCAATTATCTAGAGAGAAGTTGTTTGGTTATTTTCAGTTGATTCAAAACAGTCCTCTTGTCACATTGAGTAAAAATGAACAAATGATTGGTCTTGTTCAAAAAATGTTGGGTGAAGCCAACAATCTTCAGATATTGGACTATGACTTCTCCCTTGGATTGGGTGCATATGAGTCATCTTTGAAGAGGAAAAAGAGTTTTCTTAGCCCTAAAAAGAAAAACAAACGAAGAAAACAAAATAGCGGCTTGGATATCGATCTGAATGTTCATCCATCCGAGTATGAACCCTATCAGTTTCAGTACCTCAATAAGCGGGGTCGTCCTCAATCCCACAATGCATCCTCCATTGCCGTAGGTGAGTTTCATAGAATAAAACGATGCATGTGCTTAGAATAGAATATTATTAACCTCTATTTTTTTAAGTTGTGGTGTATGAATGTTTTCAGAGGTACAGCAATCCACTCCTATGGATCATTCAATCCAAGGACATGGATGGATGCAAAATGATTATTTAGTGCCTATCTTTTCAGGTACCCTTGTTAATACTCTGTGACATAATCTCTATTTAAGTTTCCCTAGTTTCCCTATCAATTTATTTTTATTACTTAATTGGATGTTGATAATGTGTTGTTGTTGTGTTCACTATCTATATGGTAGCCGATTGCAGGATAGGGGGGGAAGCATTGTCTTCTACTATTTATGGGAGGGGAACCCCATAACAATGGTCCAAGAGATGAAAAAGGTAATAGCTCAAAACATTGACCCAATGGGTGTTTTCTTTCATTTCAAGTATATTTAATATTTTGTTTGACCCCAATGGACTTGTGTGCGCCATGTTAAAGTTAGGTTTTGTTCCTGTTTCTACTCTTCCTATTTGTCTTCTTCCACGAGCAAGTGTAGAAGTTATGTCTGAGCCATGGTTAAGCATACTTGGAAATCAGGCATATCCGTTTCTGAGGAGTGCATTTTTGTCGATATGCGACCTTGAAATTACGCATTTCAGGCTTTTGAAATATGTTCCAGCAGAAAACAGGTACTCTGCTTGGCAGCTGCAGGACTGTAGAACCTTTGTCGAAGAATGTTTATTACCCTATTCCATCTGATTGAGAATTTTACCAAGTATATTGGACCTCCTATTTTGATAGCATTACACCTTAGTGAGTCCCTTACTACTGGTAATTACTGAAGATATTTATAAATATTAAATTAATGCTAAATTAATGTTTTCATTAAACAAATAGTTTTCTATTGTAAGATGTTGATATTTCTGAGCTAAACATTGGATTTCCGAAAGTGACATGGTATAGATTTCAGCAAGTTTAGTCCTCGACATCATGGGTTTATAGTGAGATGAGTACATGACGGCAGTTTCACAACTGCAACATATAATTGTGGATCAACATATATCTCTAGACTTTCTGTGACACTATCATCATATCTCACTAATTTGAAAGACGTAGTTCCATAAAATCAAGCTTTTAAACAATTTGTTACCATTATATTGTTTTTTGGGAAGCATGTTAAGGAGTCAAAACGTATAGCTGTTTCTGTTCTTATCTTACAGCCATCTGCATTATACTAGTAGGTCTTCTTGTCCAAATTCCTTTGAATCTTTAGATGAATAACTCGTGCTCTTCCATGTAGCTTCATCTGAGAGAGTTGTGAAACATTCTAGATTTTATTGTCATCATAATTTCCCAAATTTTAGAAGGCCATTGCAAAATTTCATTTCCAGACATAGAGGTCTTTCTACTGTGCGGCCTTTTGTCTTTGTATTTGTCTGCTAGGAGACTCGTCATTTCAAAAGTTCTATGTTCCTAAATGTTTTTCTTTCCTCTTCTGTGGGAAGAGGGAATGACAAATGGATTATAACTGAAGAATACAAGGTTCACTATATAAAGTTTGCTCTCTCATGTTTACCCAGTACTAATCTTTTGAATATATCATCTTTGTGTAAGGCATGCTTTAGTGTTCTTCATATATTTAAATAGTCTGGAATGATATGCACTTAAAAATTTGAGCTTCTGTCACCTTGATTTTAGCATGAGATCTATGAGTATATTCATATGTATATCTCAACATATGTAATATGGCATCATTACTAAATAAGTATATCTGGTTTTATCATACTCAGGCTGTAACTCTTCTTCAGTACTTGTGGGAACCGAAGCAAGGGAGCCTTCGAGGGAAGCACTCAGATTTTTAGCTAACTTAACCGAGAACTCCGAGGGGCATATTCTTCATGGAATATTCTACAAATTGTTTCAGAGTGACAGTTTTATAGGTAGCAAGTTGGCTTGTAGGTTCAAAATTAGCAGTAAGCAGTTTCGTGAATTTCTGGTCGAAGTCGGTGATTTCAGTGGCATTCTGGTATCAGCACATGTATTATTTTATGTACAGGAAAATGAAAGCAAGCTTGTTGCTTTCTATGTATTTAGAATTTGTTCTTTTGTATGGGAGGGTGTAAAATGTGCATTGCTTTTACAAATGTAACCCTATGTGGGATTTGATGAAAGCATATGACCACAGAAGATAGCAAAGCAATACAGAGCTATTATATAGAACCATTTTTACTGTGGTGAAGTCAAGTTTATGATTATAAATATAGATTTCTAAGCTTGTATGCATCTTAAAGATTTTTGCATTCTATAATGTTTCCATAATGTTGTACTATATATGAACCCATGTCACATGTGTACAATATCATCAGGATTGCAAATGCTATTGAAAATATCTCGTGTATTGCATATTTGAATATACTCCTGGTGCTACATTCTAAAGCTATACAAATAAATTATAGTTTTCATTTAAAAGAAATTCAAGTGGATACAGGATTAGAGTAGAGCAGGAAAAACAATTGTAGCTTTGAGATACAGCTACCCTATTATTTAGTTAAGAACAAAATAAAAGGGTGAAAGGAAAAGGAAAACATGTCTCATGTATATTAATCATCTGGTAAAGGACAAACAAAATGAGAATAGTTCTGTTCTATTCCATACATTACTGTGTATGTTGCCTGAATATTAGCATTTCCAGGAAGATTACTGTCAAAGCAAATCAATTCTTTATTTATTCCAAGAAACTGACATGAAGCAGAAGATACATCTTGACCTGTAATGTCACCTTCAACTTATATGCAACTTTATGTATCTTCTGTGAAAGTATTGAAGATCCTGAAGGTTGTGGAAAGTAGAATTGGAAGCAAGTAATTCAATGTGGATTTAAAATATTTTTGAGTTCCAGAAGACTATGTAGATAAGATGTAAATGTATATATTTGGCTATTAGAAAAGATTATTGTGTTCTCATTTGAGACACAAATCAGTTTGTCCAAGCGTCCAAGCTTTCCATATATTATGTTCATGGTTGGAAACTACGATGCACATTAAAGGTTAAAAGTTGGAAACTACCAAAACCAAATACTAATGTGCCGATCCAAAATTTAAAATTAATGTATTTTAATTTGTATTTGGAATTAAGCACAATCATGTGCACATTTTGTATAGTTGGAAAATTTGAAGTTGCAACTGATTGCAAGTAGGGATTTAAGACATTGGGAGAGGTCACGTGCACCCTCATTTAAAAGTATCATTTCTATTTAAGGGAGCTCCTCTCCCATTGTCCATCACCCAGAGTAGAGAATAAAATACTGTTCTTTGAGCAAGTTCATTTTGGCACTTCAAGTCCTAAGAGTTCCATTGTTGGTTCTTCTCATCACCTTGCTCCACATCTAATCCCATATCAATTTTAAGAGGAAAAGAGAAAATATTTCTTGTAGCAGAAATGACAATAACAAACTTATGAAAATCAACTTTGATGAGATAAATTATATCTGCTTCCAAGACTTGTGGTCCTCTTAGAATTTTTAAAAAGACAGTGCTAACAGAAAAAAAAATTATTGAAGGAAAGTAGCCTCTCTAGACTCTAACTAGGAAGACAGTGGACAATGTAGGTAACACTTTCTATGACCTGATTCTTTGGATATAAGATTTGAATTTTCTAAATTCGGTTTAAAAAAAGCACGAAATTATAGACCACAGTTACACACCAATTATGCTAGGAGACACCACAAGGGACGAAATACAAACTTGGTTTCAAGCTCTCCAAATCTATTTTACAGCTTCAAGAGGTAAGGTTAAATTTGAAAAGTATGGAGTTCTGTTCTCAATCCCCTGCTTTGCCTCTTCAAAGTGAAAAAAAAATCCTATAAAACCAAAAATCTCATTACTTGGCTGATATGTTTTCTGGAATATTGCTATATGTTAAATTTTAAAATATCGCAATTTTTATGGCGATATTATTGCCAGCATAGAAAAATCACAATATATTGTGACACCAGGAATATTTTTGCAATGTTTGGATATAGGTGCAGAGAGTTCAGTTTATAAATGAAGGTACTGCTTTGCTGAAAATATATGTATTTTGGATCTAATGGATAGAAGAGCAGAATGACCCAATAGATATAGGTGCAGAGAGTTCAGTTTATAAACGAAGGTACTACTTTGGTGCAAATATATGTATTTTGGGAACGGTTTTTTTCTTTGTTTGGATTTATTATTAACTAGCACATATTCATCTTTAAGTAGAGATTTGTTTTATAAAATCTATCGAATGTGGAAAATTAGCACAGATTCATTTTAAAAGATCTATAAATGTAGAAATGGATTGAAAGTAAGATCTATCGAACTTGAAAAGGGATCGTATCAAGTATGAGGTAGAGATCCCAACCTTCTCCATCTTGATCCAGCTACATATTTTTAAACTACTATAGAACTGCAAAACAAATACCAATGCACAACATGTGATCCATTCATTATGATCAAAAAATGTATATCCATTCATTATGGTAAAAAATTACAATCTTCAGTGCCAAATGGCAAAACAGTTATGTATGTCTCAGTGTTAGCACTATACAACGAACATTGTAAAAGCATGGGTTTCAATGAAACACCCATGACATTACAAACACCACAAGCATCATTAAAAAAAAACATTTACAGAATGGACATCTATATTGATTTCTAACAAGAAGTTTTGGTGGAGGTGACATTGATAACAACTCAACGCTGGCACCTACACCTAGTTCTGAAACTGCTCCAAACACGAGATCACTGTACATATTTTGAATCTTGGCATGGTATTTTATGTTGAAGGACTGAAATTGAGCAACGACGATTCTGGATTTTTTGTGAAGAGGCTTGAGATTGTCCTTTCGAACTTGATAGCTTCCTTCCATCTGCTTACATATCAATTCTGAATTTGTGTAAACTGAAATATCATCGGCGCAGTATGTTTTTGCCTCTTTTAAGCCTTCAACAAGAGCAATATAATACACCTTGTTATTTTTGGTTGTACCACAAACATCTTTCTTTCTTTCAATAGCGTGATTCAATGCATGATTGTAAATAACCTATCTAATTGTTGCTCGATCAGGGTTGGGGAAACAAGACACTTCTATACATAATGTCCACTTATGCTCCATTTTCTTCTTCACTGTTAATGGTTCCAAAGTCCTAAAATTGAAAACAAAAAACTGTAATTAGAAAATCATACATTACAAACAAAGCTCATGCCATGTAATTAGAAAAGTTGGAACAATAATGAAGTTATTAATCCCACTTTTAAGATCAAAATATCTGTGTTAGAGCTAAAAGCAGAAAATCAATATTGTTCAAATAAGAATGATCTCATAAACATTGGAGAATGCCTAAAATGTCTTAGAATGAAAGAATTTGTCATCTTTATAATATTAAGAAAGTAGAAGATGAACAGGCATAAAATTAAAATTTTAAAACAAAACAATTAATCTCTACTATTTTTTTTATCAAAGTTGATCTCAGAAAATGATAAAAGTCGTCATCATCATATATTTTAACTTATAAATTTTTAAAACAAATAACACAGTCCCAAATTAAATTACATTCAAGTTACCTATAAATCTAATTTATTGTCAATTTCCCAACCATGCTTAAAAACATGAGCAAAAAAGACAATATCAATTTCCCAACCATGCTTTTAAAAGCATGAGCAAAACAGACAATATCAAATTTTCCAAATAAGATTTTAATCATGAAGTGGAATAGCTAATATGCTTAAACGCATGGAATTGAATAGAAAATATACTTGAAAAAAAGTGGCCTTCGGTAGGAATAAAAGAACCAAGAAATAGAAATACATGTTCTGAAGCACTGTTTACAGGTGATTATAATGGTCCATTCATGTGGAGGTTTGTCATTAACACAAGATAGGTCTCAATCTCATATGCAGATATATATGATATATGGAGTGACAACTAACATGATATGTGGAGTGACAACTAACATGATATGTGGAGTGACAACTAAAATCATTTGGAGAACCGGAAATTCATGTCATGTCAATATTGAAGAATTAAAAGGAAATCCAGACCATAACACAAGTTCTAATATCGTATGTGTTCAATTGTGACTAACAATCTTAATGTATTTTTTACACCCAAAAATCCCACACGGGATGTTTTGAGGGCTTTATCCTGCTTCAAAGTTACAAAAAAATGCCATGTAAGATGGGTGTCTCTGAGCTAAAGAAATGCCCTTGCCTAAATTTCCAAATCCCAGATGCCAAATTTTTCTCTCATCAACTGAATTGGTAAGATGATATTTAATGCCACTCTTGTGAAATACAAATATGTTTTAAAACACTGAGTCAATCTACAACCAAAGAAGTAGGAGAACGATCATAATATTGAAAAACAGTGCTGAGTGCCCAATATTTCCCACAAAGAATGGAACAATACTCTGTCTCGTATGCATATCTCATCTTTCCAATATTAGCATTTCAAGATTTATTGTATAAACGGTATTTCAATATAGCATATGAACATATGGTATATTATAGTCCTTGGGTCGAGATCATTTCCCTAATTTCCTCTTATTCTTAAAATTCATCTCTACATAAAGCAAGCAAGAAAAGCAGTAAAAACTTGAAAAGGATAAGTATATATCACATAAGATTAGAGCCTTCTCATAATTGGTACTAAGGGGTGCTCCTAAGCAGCTTAACTAACCTTGGGGATTATAATATTACAAATAAATATGTTTCACCATTAAGCACCAAAACACTATAACGAAAGGAGTCTCGGACAAACTAGTAACAAGAAATCAAATCAACTAGTAACACAAATAAGCCTTGGCCATACTGTTGGCATAGATACCAAAATATATAAAACTATAAACTGAGATGAACTTTACAGGAATTGAGTGATGTTATCATTTACTGACCATATCTGTCCCAACCTTATAAATTACAATTCACAAATCAAAGTGGCATAGGTAATGTTTAAATCCCAATGCCCTTCAAACTAAAGAACCCAAAATGTTTCCTTTGTTTTTTTATTTATTCATATATGAAGCACATTTGTTCATATATGAAGCACTGAAAGACAATAAAATAGAAGGCGGGTAACAATCGCTGACTGTTCTAGGCCACTGCGGTTCTAGTAAGAACAGAGTATTTAGTGCTGGAGACGCTTCTAATGCCAGACCTTTGGAAACTCTGATTACTATTTACAAGAGATAAGATCAATGGGGCAGAAAAATGGGCCAAAAACCTAATAACATAAAGTGTAAACTACAACTCAATTGAATAATTATTAAACTAGAACACTAAGAATGAGCATTAGTATTTTTAGAACCAACTCACATAATTTATACAGCAAGAGAGAACGATAAGTACTAGTGACACTATTGAATAGTGATTAATCATAAAAATAAACTGAGAAGATGGGAAAACTAGAGGCTGATGATAAAGCATAAAAAACTGAGTAAAATTTGTACTTTTAAGTGAAATGTGCGTGGCTTCTGCGACTTGCGCTCTACGAATGAAGACTGCAGTTAGGGTGGACACAAGGGAGAGGAGGTGGACTGCACAGGAGAGAAGTTCAAACACGGGGGAGAGAAGTTCAAACATAGAAGTCGAGAGGGGGAGTAGCTGGCCATGTAGTTAATGCATGGATTCGATATTCGATCCCCGTGATTCTCTGACAAGGATGGCAGTGACGACAGAATGGACGGGGTGAAGTTCACCGGAGAAAGGGAAACGCCGGTGGGGGAGTGACCGGACGGAGGTTAACGGAGTGAGCTCGACCGTCGACGGCACCGGGTGGGCCTGGGTGCAAATGGTCGGGTCGATAGCTCACTCCTAATTTATTTTAGTAATTTTATTGATTTTATGATACTGTATGATGATTTGTGATGGGTATAAAACTTATAGAAAAAAAGTATGGAGTGGAATTAATATAAGAGTTGTTTAGAGATTACATGAATTTTGGTTTTAAATGATGCATATAATTTATGATTCAATTATTTTTATGGTACATTTTTTTAATTTATATTCGTTTGTAAATGGAAGTTGAGGAACACAATAGAGGGAATCAACAAAACATTTGACCAAATAACCCAATCCATGCAAGTAGCTCGGGTACTAACAATAGTTCCAATTCATTATCAATATAATTGAATGTTAATGCAAGCTGTTGTATATTTCGAAAATTTTGTTTATGAAAATTAGACATTTTGTATAAGGTACTGGACACACTGTACCAATTAAAAGACAATGAGTTGCCAATAAGTGTAACAATTAAATATTGGCAGTTTGATTATTGTTGACCTTTATGTTTTCCATTATGTATGACAATATATATCTTATTCATAAATAATAAAATAAAGTTTCTTGTTCTTTTGCATTTCACAATGTCATGAAATCTTACATCGTTGATTAAATATATGGATGATTGAATGTTACCATAGATGCAAAAATTGATGATATATCAAATTTATCCAAACAACATATCCAAATGCAACAATTAAAATTATATGAATATTATTTTAAAAAATACTTCAATTTTTTTTTATGAATAATGGATTATCTATCTATCTATCTATCTATCTATCTATATCGGTGCATTTTCACCAGTCACTCTTCACCAAAGACAAAATGATTACTAGTGCTTTTGATTGATTTAATCGCAATGTAATTGAACCTTTTTGCTTGAGATTTACCAACTGGTTGAAGAAGGTGTTGCTATTTATATCCCCATAATATGCAATCAATTCTTCTGTGAATATAGACCAAGAGATAATAGAGTCCTTTTTACGGTCACAAAGCCATTGGTACCATACAAATTGTTCAGGTTCTAAATACAAGGATGCAATAGTTACCTTTTGCACAGTGGGCACTTGGTGTAGATCAAAGAATTGCTCCATCTGAAAAATCCACGTGATTGGATCCTTGCCATGAAACTTTCTCTTGTCAATTTTGGGGATAAATTAGTTTCTTGGACTTGAATTGAACCCATGATGTTGTAGTGAATCGTCAACTTTTGAGGACTCCAACTTCCTACCAGGGTAATTTTTAGGGGCGAAATTTCACCAATTGGTTATTTATGGTTTTTTTTTCAAATAATAAATTCACTATTTGGTCATTTTTAGTGTCTAATATTGCTTATATTTACATAAAATATGTTTTTTTATCATAATATTCGCCAAAATTTACACATTTCAGTGTTAATTTTATGTTTCATATTTAATATTCGCCTACCTATCTATAAACATGTATTTTTCAATCCAAAACAATGGCCTAGGATACTATACTTAAGTATTATATTAGAATCCTTAAAAAATACCATGCTTCCTACTCTCCAATTGTTTTTCGATTTTCCCCAGACGTGACTGGAATAAGTCATATTTTTCCTCCTTATTCTCTTCTTGAGTAGATAAATGAGGAATAAAGATATGTTTTATATCCTTCATCAATTCCTTCAAGTCTTGAAGATCTTCTTTTTCTAGTCATCCCTTTGAAATCCTCTTTACTAGGCATCCCTTTGAGATCCTCTTTACTAGCCATCTTATTTTCCAATTTAACTGAGTCATCCATTTTCACATTTTCTTTAATCATATCTTCCAACTTGGACACTCTAAAAGATATGTCTTCCATTTCATTGTATGTCAGGGATGAATCAATATCAACAGTAGTATAATTCTTTTGCTTCCTCTCTGCACAATGAGTCAAATAATCTTACAAGTCGAGTATCAGCTGAGTAAAATCTGTGTGTGGGTTTGAAGGATTTATAATCGTAGATAGCCACACTTCTCCTATCTGATGTATTTCTTAGTCATTCTACCTGTAGGGTAGTTGAAGTGTATTCTATTTTGTTGTATCCACTGGGCTTGGGAACGAAACTGCACTTTGTAATATGAAAGGGTTTGAAAATATTTATTTATTTCACCATATTTTTTATGTGTACCTTGTGTACTTTTTAAGGTACAATTTAGATTTAGTGTTAAAATGAAATTTACGATATACTACGCCGACATAGACATAATTTATTTTATTGAGTAATTTAATTGATTTTATGATACCTTTTATTATATTTATGATTAACTTATAGGAAACAAGTATGGAGTGGAATCAACATAAGAGTTGTTTAGAGATTACATGAGATTTGGTTTTTAAAGGGTGCATATAATTTATGATTCAATTATTTTTATGGTAAGCTTTTCAACTTACATTCGTTTGTAAATGGAAGTTGATGAACACAATAGAGGGAATCAACAAAACATTTGACCAAATAACCCAAGCCATGCAAGTAGCTCAGGCAGTAACAATAGTTCCAATGAAGAATGATGATCAATATAATTGAATGTTAATGCAAGCTGTTGTATATTTTGAGAATAATTATTTGTGAAAATTAGACATTTTGTATAAGGTACTAGACACACTGTACCAATTAAAAGACAACGAGTTACCAATAAGTGTAACAATTAAATATTGGCATTTTGATTATTGTTGACCTTTATGTTTTCCATTATGTATGACAAAATGTATCTTATTCATAAATAATAAAATAAATTTTCTTGTTCAATTGTATTTCCCAATGTCGCTGTGAAATGTTACATCGTTGATTAAATATATGGATGATTGAATGTTACAATAGATGCAAAAATTGATGATATAACAAATTTATCCAAACATTATATCCAAATGCAATAATTAAAATTATATGAATACTATTTTAAAAAATACTTCAATTTTTTATGAATAATGGAGTGTCTATCTATCTATCTATATCAATGCATTTTTACCAGTCACTCTTCACCAAAGACAAAACGATTACTAGTGCTTTTGATTGATTTAATCGCACCGATGCTTTTACAACAAAATCACATAAGAGAATCAAACTATTTGTTACATGACTCGGTGCATGTTTATTATTATGCATCGAATATTTCTACATAATCGCATCAATACTCTAATATTTTGTAACCACACTGTTTGTGCCAGAAATTGTTTCTAAGGCCAGAGAAACAAGCCAACACAATCTCAAATAAAACTTGATAAAACAAGGTAGGTTTTAGGTTTTCTGGAATGTTTAATGGTTGTAAACTTTTGGGGAAAGATAGGGAATACACTCATGAGCAAAGTAATAACTAAATCATAAACAAAAGAAGACAAAGATGCATAATACATTCAACAAGATCCAACAGAAAACAGTATTGAAGTTCATTCATAAAAGACAAGCATCACCAGCATATAAACATAAACCAGTAATGAGTATATCAATTAAGCAACTAAACAAGCTGAACAATGAAGCCAACACAGAACTGAAGGGTGAAAAGTGTCATATATCTCATAATTTCATCATCAAATGCATACAAGAGCTTTATACTTAACTCATGAACAAGTCTACAGACCTCCTGAAGCTATCCCAAAAATCGAACCCTTCTTCAGTCCCTTTGTCCCTCTTTTATGATTACAAAGAAGTAGTTCTATCTCCCCTTCATTAGGTCGAAATTGAAACTACCTAGCAGTTACATTAACTAACTAACTCAACTAATTGACTAAAAATAACAAATCGGATTCCTGGCAAATATGGCGAATTTCTGGAAAATAGGTGTCAAAGAAGCTTCCATATCTCTCCATTCGCGACACCTGTATAAAAACTGAGAGAGGTTTTTGTAAATGGGTCTATGATGGACAAAAACCTCTCTTTGTTTTTAAAAATTCATCTCCAATCAATCATAATATGCCCCGCAAAATGAACACTAAAACAAGAAAATATTAAATATTTAAAATCCCTGAAAAATAGGCTGCAAAGATTAAACTGAATCTTTCAAACCTTGACAGCTGTTGCAAAACTGAGAGAATTTTTTGTAAATGGGTATCTTATGAACAAAAACCTCATTTGGATTTCAAAAATTCATCTCCATCAGCTCGTGGTCTGCATTTGACTTCAATAACTCAAAACAGGAAAAATAGAGCAGAATTCTATTTCTACTGCCTCCTTTTTTCATGTCAGCTATCCTTCTTGAGATCTAGGCATCCTTTTTACAATTTTGAAAATTGAATATTCATCACGGGAATATATGTATTCAGAAATATTCCTCATTTACTTGTTCCCAACTGCATTCTAATACAGAAGAAGTTTCCCCTGAAGTATTTTCAAGCTCATTTTGAGAATATATAAATTTATACTTGTTGAAGCTTTCAACCTTTAAGCCATTGTCAAGGAGAATGCTGCTATTTTGACCCAGGGTATCCATGAAAAAATTGCTTTCTTTACAACCTAGCATCTCAATTTCTGCTCTTGAAGATAAAACTTCATCTAGATCCTCCACATGTACATGCTTTCTTTTTCAATATGAAAATTGTTTGACAAAGAAGAAGAAATGATTCCAGTTCTAATTGATGGAAGTAAATACTTGACCTCGTCATCTGAAGGCTTCCATGTATTACTAATTGATGTACCCATAAATATTGAACTTTGAAAAATCACATGGACCAACACTTTTATTGCTTTTCAATTGATTTCCTTCCGAGGAAAAGCTTCCACTCTCACACTGTTGTAATGTGCAGGGAGTTCTTTGCTTTCCACACCAATTATCATAACCATCAGCATAGTCAGCCTCAAACCTTACTGATCTGAGATCACATGGAAGTGGTTTGTCATGGCTCTTTAACAGTGAATTAGCCTCTGGATATAGAAGTGAACTTCGATCAGTGTATTGCCATTGTCCTTCACTAGAATCAATTCGAAGGCCCATATTCAACTTGTCACTTAAAAGATCTGATTCGTCAATTGGTTTCTTCTCCAGAACATTATTGACTAGAGGCTTGGATGCATCTAGTTTATTCAAATCAAAGTTACTACCATGTTCTTCTAAAATTCCCAATTCAGTTAGTATACCCTGTTGAAAAGCATTCTTCTCTCTCTCCAAGTATCAACTGATGAAGTGCTATGTAAGCTGTATCTTGCAATTCTGGTGACTTGCAAGACATCAAAGAAATCAAGTTCTGAACAATATTGAACTTAAGTATTTTCCTGATACATGGCTCACCTCCGGAAGAACCCAATTTCATAAGCACAAATATAGCTTCAGATTTTATTCTATTATTGTAAGATGATATATGCTGCAGCTGTTTTGATAATTTCTCTACAAGGGCAGTTTGCAAAATCATCTCTCTAATCTCATGTACATCTGCCTTTTCAATGATAGGGACAAACATTGCCTCCATTGCATTGATGTTGTTTTTCTCTAGAATATTGTTAACAAGCTTTTCCATTGTTTGTCTCTTGGGTAAAGATGGTATTGCCCTTTCTGAATTTGTGAATTTCTCTAAGCTGAGCCGAGCATGCCATGGTAAATGCTTCATGATTCCTAACCTTAGAAATCCATGCACTAAATCAGAACCTCCAAGTTCAGAAAATGACTTCAATGTAATGACAGCGCGATGTTGAGCAACCTTTGACCCATTTTCAAGTAATCCTATCGACTTTCTCTCAATATCAGCAATGAACAATTTCTCTACAGCCTTTCTTTTCCAGCCTTGGCCAAGATCATTAATGTTTTCAATAAGCTATCATGTAACTCCTCAATGTCTAGATCTAACAGATCCACCAACTTGTTCATCGGAATTTTCATGAGTACCTCATTTGCAGTAACCTCATTTCCACATTCAGCGAGTCTTGACAACACCATAGCAACATCAGTCTGAACCACTGGATCGTCACATGTTTCTAGCAGTTTTGTAAGCTTCTCAATTATGTCCACACTTTCTAGGCTCTCCATGTATTGCATGTAATCATCTAAACAAAAGAAATTAGACATTGACCTTGAAACAGCAGCAATAAGATTTTTCTATCCCTCTGAAATCAAGTACACTATCTTTGGGCCTGCAAGACATCTGAAACTCACACTGCTTGCTTCTAATTCAATAACTGATTTACTAGCTTGATGCGCTTGAACAATTGCTTCTAAGGTCACCACCACTTGTCTCTCATGCACTGATCTTAGAAATCCTTTCAGTTGTTGTTCTGCAACCCTCTTTGCTTCCTCTTTCCCATCCAGCTTCATAATATTTAATTTAGAACACCTTCCCTGAAAGTCTTGTCTTATTTCGCTCACTCTCATCATTTGCCAGAAATTTGCATCCAGTTGCCAGAATCTCCCTCACATGAGACTGATGCCCGTTTACATGAAAAAAACTTGGCAAAACACATATCAAACGTGACCAATGATTTATTTAACACTTTAGGAGCAAAATCCCAAAAAAATCGGACTGAAAAATGACCATTCTGGCAAAAAATGATTTTCCTGTAGCGCGCCTTTGTTAATTTTTGGCAGTTGCTCTACAAGAATAATTTAAACTCAATTTTGGCCCTGTTTTACAACTTTTTTCCATTTTGCATGAAGTTTACATGATTATTGAATGATGGGT
>LPNX010343992.1:593907-649861 GCA_001517045.1 Pseudotsuga menziesii | reverse complement strand
TGACCTTTAGAACCCTTCAAAAGCTTAAAAGAACAAAACTAAATAAAAATCTGAAGGTAAAAATTGAAAACTTCACTAAAAATCTAAAAATTTCCACAGCGAGTAAAAGAGTAAACTCAAGCAAATATGCAAGTTAAAATAAAAATGGCAATCAAACATAAAATTTGAAGAAACAAGTTCCTGACTTAACATCTGGCTCCAGCTGCGGGATGAAGTCCTCCTTGCGAGGCTTCAAGAACCTGTAGACCAGTGCCTTCGTTTCTGCTACCTACTAGTATGCAAAATATCCATTGGGCTATGGAGTCCTTATTCAATCCTTCACACACTGATATATACAATGAAAACCAATCTATTTCGCGAGGAATCTTCCATTTACTGAATCAAATTGTAATCCCATTTCCAATGTAACCAGGAAAAAAATTGATCAACCCACCAAAACTTGTTTCCAACTCCAAATATATATATAATCAGAAATATTGGAAAACATGAAGAGCAGATATTTAACAACTTATACCCACTTTCATCAAATAGTGTCTTTGAAATAACAGATTTATAACCTGGTATTGACTCTAAATAATCTGCTATTGGATCATAAAAACTTCCATAAGTTACCTCCTCCTGCTCTATGAAAAACACAAGCCGTCCATAAGAATATTTTGTTCCATGAATATCAATTAGGCATTGGCGATAAAAGACATCAGGATCAGCCTAAATTTGCTCTGTAAATTTTTGAATAGTATCACCAATAATGTCAACACTTTGAACCTCCTTTTCCACACTGTCTTGAAATAAATGACTATCAGGCATTGGCTTTTGTTGTTCAAGAATAATAGACTAAATGCATTCTTGAATCTGTTGATCATATTTTGACATATCACACACCTCACAGATTTCTGGGTCTTTCTTTTCAATTTCATCATCATATCTATTAAAAATTAGACCATCTTCATAATGATTTTGAACAGCAGATTTATCATAACCATGAATATAAACATCTTCTGAAAATTTGTGAACAGCCTGGCCTTCATTGATTTTAGTATCAAAACCAAAAGGAATAGGATCCAATTCATCACAGAATTCTTGTCTTGGAACCCTAATCTCTTCATCATAACAAGGAGTATTTTGAGAAATTTCGAATGATGATGCTAAAGGTTCATCTTTTCCTTCAATACAAAACTGATCTTTAACACAATAATGGTTTTCAACAGTTTGTTGAACTAGAGATTGATCTTCAAATGGATTAGCATTCAAACGGTTATTAAGGCTGTTGAAATCATTATGAGAATGTTCCAAACTATCTATACTGATCTCATCAATTGAATAATCCTCAAATTGACCTAAAACAACAACTTGATTATCATAATGATCATGGCATTCTTTCTTGACAGCAGTATCTGAAAATGTTACCTTCTCATCTTCAACAAATTCTGAAACTTCAACTTCTTCATGACATGTTTTGAACCCTTGATTGCACTCATCATCATGATTTTTTAAATCAGAAATTGTGTTATAAACATCAGCCTGCTCACAACAATCTTTTAAAAAAGAGTTCAACTGAGTACAGATACTTACAACGTTTCCGAAAGCATGTGTGGAATTCTTTCAGTGAGGAAATGCTAGTAGCGGGAAGAGAAAAATACCAATCTCGTGCATCTTGGTCAAGTGAATACATGAACATCTTCATGCTGGATATTTAACTGGACCATACATTGATGAAATTTGATGAGGTGATCTGATGGATTATCCTCTTTGCTTTCTCTAAACCGTGGAAGACAATCTCCCCAAACATCCATAATAGGTACTGGATTTGGAAAACCTGGAATATCAGAAAAATTGAAAGGTGCAAACCTTTGAGCCACAATAGCTTCCATGGACATTGGCCTATGCATCTTGAAATAGTGGAGTCGCCAATCAATTTGTCAAGAAAATTTTTATTTCTTCTCCTCAGAAAGAGAAAGGGGTGACAGTAGTTCAAATTAATTAGGGCTGCATAAAGCTGGGGATGACTGAAACCTTCTAATTCTTTCAACTCCTCTAGTAGCCACTGTGTCGAACTTTTGGTGAAAAATAGCCTTATAAAATGATGGTTTAAGTCCACCTCTTAAAACTAGTAAAACTGATAAGTATCCCAGGGAAGATATGTCTTCAACTTCGTCCCCGGCAACGGCGCCAAAGATGTTTGTGCCATAAATTGTTTTTAAGGCCAGAGAAACAAGCCAACACAATCTCAAATAAAACTTGATAAAACAAGGTAGGTTTTAGGTTTTCTAGAATGTTTAATGGTTGTAAACTTTTGGGGAAAGACAGGGAATACACTCATGAGCAAAGTAATAACTAAATCATAAACAAAAGAAGACAAAGATGCATAATACATTCAACAAGATCCAACAGAACACAGTATTGAAGTTCATTCATAAAAGACAAGCATCACCATCATATAAACATAAACCAGTAATGGGTATATCAATTAAGCAACTAAACAAGCTGAACAATGAATCCAACACAGAACTGAAGGGTGAAAAGTGTCATATATCTCATAATTTCATCATCAAATGCATACAAGAGCTTTATACTTAACTCATGAACAGGTCTGCAGACCTCCTGAAGCTATCCCAAAAATCGAACCCTTCTTCAGTCCCTTTGTCCCTCTTTTATGATTACAAAGAAGTAGTTCTATCTCCCCTTCATTAGGTCGAAATTGAAACTACCCAGCAGTTACATTAACTAACTAACTAAACTAATTGACTAAAAATAGCAAATCGGATTCCTGGTAAATATGGCGAATTTCTGGAAAATAGGTGTCAAAGAAGCTTCCATATCTCTCCATTCGTGACACCTGTGTAAAAAATGAGAGAGGTTTTTGTAAATGGGTCCATTATGGAAACAAACCTCTCTTGGTTTTTAAAAATTCATCTCCAATCAATCAGAATCTGCCCCGCAAAATGAATACTAAAACAGGAAAATATTAAATATTTAAAATCCCTGAAAAATAGGATGCAAAGATTAAACTGAATATTTCAAACCTTGATAGTTGTTGAAAAAATAATAGAGGTTTTTGTATATGGGTATCTTATGAACAAAAAACTCCTTTGGTTTTCAAAAATTCATCTCCATCAGCTCTTGGTATGCATTTGACTTCAATAACTCAAAACAGGAAAAATAGAGCAGAATTCTGTTTCTACTGCCTCCTTTTTTCATGTCAGCTATCCTTCTTGAGATCTAGGCATCCTCTTTACAATTTTGAAAATTGAATATTCATCACAGGAATATATGTATTCAGAAATATTCCTCATTTACCTGTTCCCAACTGCATTCTGATTCAAAAGAAGTTTCCCCTGAAGTATTTTTAAGCTCATTTTGAGAATATATAAATTTATACTTGTTGAAGCTTTCAACCTTTAAGCCATTGTCAAGGAGAATGCTGCTAGTTTGACCCAGGGTATCCATGAAAAAATTGCTTTCTTTACAACCTAGAATCTCAATTTCTGCTCTTGAAGATAAAACTTCATCTAGATCCTCCACATGTACATGCTTTCTTTTTCAATATGAAAATTGTTTGACAAAGAAGAAGAAATGATTCCAGTTCTAATTGATGGAAGTAAATACTTGACCTCATCATCTGAAGGCTTCCATGTATTACTGATTGATGTACCCATAAATATTGAACTTTGAAAAATCACATGGACCAACACTTTTACTGCTTTTCAATTGATTTCCTTCCGAGGAAAAGCTTCCACTCTCACACTGTTGTAATGTGCAGGGAGTTCTCTGCTTTCCACACCAATTATCATAACCATCAGCATAGTTAGCCTCAAACCTTACTGATCCGAGATCACATGGAAGTGGTTTGTCATGGCTCTTTAACAGTGAATTAGCCTCTGGATCTAGAAGTGAACTTCGATTAGTGTATTGCTATTGTCCTTCACTAGAATCAATTCAAAGGCCCATATTCAACTTGTCACTTAAAAGATATGATTCATCAATTGGTTTCTTCTCCAGAAAATTATTGACTAGAGGCTTGGATGCATCTAGTTTATTCAAATCAAAGTTACTACCATGTTCTTCTAAAATTCCCAATTCAGTCAGTATACCCTGTTGAAAAGCATTTTTCTCTCTCTCCAAGTATCAGCTGATGAAGTGATGTGTAAGCTGTATCTTGCAATTCTGGTGACTTGCAAGACATCAAAGAAATCAAGTTCTGAACAATATTGAACTTAAGTATTTTCTTGATACATGGCTCACCTCTGGAAGAACCCAATTTCATAAGCACAAATATAGCTTCAGATTTTATTCTATTATTGTAAGATGATATATGATGCAGCTGTTTTGCTAAGTTCTCTACAAGGGCAGTTTGCAAAATCATCTCTCTAATCTCATGTACATCTGCCTTTTCAACGATAGGGACAAACATTGCCTCCATTGCATTGATTTGTTTTTGTCCAGAATATTGCTAACAAGCTTTTCCACTGTTTGTCTCTTGGGTAAAGATGGTATTGCCCTTTCTGAATTTGTGAATTTCTCTAAGCTGAGCCGAGCATGCCATGGTAAATGCTTCATGATTCCTAACCTTAGAAATCCATGCACTAAATCAAAACCTCCAAGTTCAGAAAATGACTTCAATGTAATGACAGCGCGATGTTGAGCAACCTTTTACCCATTTTCAAGTAATCCTATCGACTTTCTCTCAATATCAGCAATGAACAGTTTCTCTACAGCCTTTCTTTTCCAGCGTTGGCCAAGATCATTAATGTTTTCAATAAGCTATCATGTAACTCCTCAATGTCTAGATCTAACAGATCCACCAGCTTGTTCATCGGAATTTTCATGAGTACCTCATTTGCAGTAACCTCATTTTCACATTCAGCGAGTCTTGACAACACCATAGCAACATCAGTCTGAACCACTGGATCGTCACATGTTTCTAGCAGTTTTGTAAGCTTCTCAATTATGTCCACACTTTCCAGGCTCTCCATGTATTGCATGTAATCATCTAAACAAAAGAAATTGGACATTGACCTTGAAACAACATCAATAAGATTTTCCGATCCCTCTGAAATCAAGTACACTATCTTTGGGCCTGCAAGACATCTGAAACTCACACTGCTTGCTTATAATCCAGTAACTGATTTACTAGCTTGATGCACTTGAACAATTGCTTCTAAGGTCACCACCACTTGTCTCTCATGCACTGATCTTAGAAATCCTTTCAGTTGTTGTTCTGCAACCCTCTTTGCTTCCTCTTTCCCATCCAGCTTCATAATATTTAATTTAGAACACCTTCCCTGAAAGTCTTGCCTTATTTCGCTCACTCTCATCATTTGCCAGAAATTTGCATCCAGTTGCCAGAACAGTTGCCAGAATCTCCCTCACATGAGACTGACGCCTGTTTACATGAAAAAAACTTGGCAAAACACATATCAAACGTGACCAATGATTTATTTAACACTTAAGGAGCGAAATCCCAAAAAAATCGGACTGAAAAATGACCATTCTGGCAAAAAACGATTTTCCTGTAGCGCGCCTTTGTTAATTTTTGGTAGTTGCGCTACAAGAATAATTTAAACTCAGTTTTGGCCCTGTTTTACAACTTTTTTCCATTTTGCATGAAGTTTACGTGATGTTTGAATGATGGGTATGCTTTTAATATGATTTGTGAGTCCATTATTCAATATATTGACCTTTAGAACCCTTCAAAAGCTTAAAAGAACAAAACTAAATAAAAATCTGAAGGTAAAAATTGAAAACTTCTCTAAAAATCTAAAAATTTCCACAGTAAGTAAAAGAGTAAACTCAAGCAAATATGCAAGTTAAAATAAAAATGACAATCAAACATAAAATTTGAAGAAACAAGTTCCTGACTTAACACGCACCACTAAATGTAAAAAAGCACCGCAATCAAATCCCCAGTCAACTTGACCAATTCATTTTCCTTCGCTTATAACACTCGTGCGTTAGAAAATTTCATAAGCACCATTGTGATATTTCTTAGAAAGCATCGATGAATATAATGTTCTAAAGCATCGATACCATTAAAATTTAGGTACAAAATGCTAGTTTGTATTTAAACCCATTGGTGCATTTTGTATTAGTTAGCATCATTGTGTTTATATCAATAAAGGGCATTGATGACAAAACCTTTGCTAAAGCCTTTGGTCACAATAATTATTTTCCACAAAAACCTCCGCCAAACCATCCAATACCATTGGTGAAGGTTTTTTGGACAATTTTGGGCAATATTGTAACACTATAAAGCTTTACTATAATATTTGCTACAGGTTATTTTCCTTGTAGTGGTGCTATCTTATTACAGATTTCGGACTAAGTGAGTAAGGCCATGTTGTTAATAGGTTCCTGCTAAGTTCTAGGAATATTGTAGAGGCCATCCTTACCCCATCCACAACTATCTTTTGATGAAATGTTGAGATGAGTGGCACCTTAAATCATATAAAGGGGAGATTAATAATGGAACTGTGGGTTGTCTAAAATCTCCAACTACCAATGGTTCCCTAAGGTGTCCTACTCTAAAATGTAGAATAAGGATTCCATTTCTCTAGCCATGAATCACTTCCTTAATTCTTCTAGTGTTGGATTGGATACAAGAGGGTATAGACCCATCTTTTTTTCCTTCCAAATGTCAATTTGTTCACCATTTTCAGGAATTCAAAACAATCCTTCCTATATTATATTTCCAACTACTTTTCATAGGCTCTAGATGCATGATCCCTTTCCATCCCATTTTCTTTGGTTTATACATATAGATTTTAGGCCCCTCAATTACATTTTCCTTATACCAACTTTCCACCATTAATTTTTCCCAATAGTGAGCCTCTACAAAGTTTTGGCTCCCAAGACTAAGTTCATTAATCTCATATCATTTATTGCTATCCCTCCATTGATTGAAGGGGCTCTAGCAAATTCCCATTTAATCAAATGTGTTTTTATTTTATTGGGAATACCCCCTTTCCATATATTTCAATGAATCCCAACACCAAATCTATTCATGTTGTGCATTGGTGCAAGAATTGTGGAACATTAATAAATTGGAAATGAGGAAAGAACAAACTTGATCGATATTATATTTCTAGTAGGATTTAACTATTATACCCCCAAATCTTAGATTTTGTTTTTGATTTGTTTTACATGGGGAATCAACAGTTAGGGTGGGGCTCATAATCATGTGACATGCGGTCGATTCTTTTTTGGTACCACTATACCCTTAGGTGCACCCACACAACCTCCCAACACGGGCACAACACAGGGCATGTGTTAATCAAGGTTTGAACCTACGAAATTACAAGGAATTTCTTCACAGTATAGTTTATTGCCACTTGGTCTACACCCCTAGGGGAGTTTTTTTTAATAACCTGTGCATAATCTATTGTTTTAGGGTAATTCAACAATATGGGAGCATCTAGGCAATTGAAGGAGGACCACCGAAATTGTCCAACAAATCCAATGGTACAATAAGTGCACTCTAATAATATATTGACATATTCCATCTCAAAACTTGGTTCTTCCCTAGATTGACCTACCCTCCAAAGGATTTGAAAAATGTCCAAGGCTTGCTTAATTTTGTGTGCATTCATTGTGGACACCCCTCCCAAGAAAAGAAAATCATTGAAAAATAGTCTTAGGTCAAATTTGGAACTTTCATCAAGGGTAACCCATATTTGTATAGGGTGAATTCACCCTATCAAGTCTTTTGAACAATGTCATAGCATGTATCATGTAATGTATTCATCAACAATAAAGAGCCTCATATTTTCCATGGTGAACCCTATACTAAACAATATTTCACAAGAAGTGGGAGTTGTTAGTTGGTTCATGGCGAACCCTAGCAAGGAGAATTGGAATTCTATGAAGTAGATACTTAGATATTTAAAGGTAAATTTAGCTGATACTATTTGCAATAGATCAACATATTTACAAATTAAAGGTTTTGCATATTCTAATTTTGGTGAAAAAATTGATGAATGAGAGTCCAATATAGGATATACTTTCACTCTTCCTGGTGGAACTGTAAGCTAGACATCTAAGTTGAAACCATTGGTGGCCTTATCAACCACTAAATCAAAATATGTGACAACAACTTAATCTAGTAAAGATAAAATATTGCTAGAGATATTGATTGATGAATTCAAGTTGATGCAAGGGAATACCACTATGCAATGTGATAGTCAAAGTGCTACTCAGTTAGTGAAGAATATGACATTTCATAATCGCACAAAGCAGATTGAAATTAAGTACAATTTCATAAGGAAAGTGGTGGAATAAGGTAGGATATTTTTGGATAAAATTGATACTGATGAGAATACTATATATATTCTTAGAAATCCAGTCATAACATAGAAGTTTGAATGGTGTCAAACCTCTTTGGGATTGCTGAAAATGTATTGAAGCAATAATTGGACAACGTAATGTGAGCAAAAAACATATGCAAGGAACTTCCTATAAATTGAATTCAAGTGGGAAACTGTTAGGAGGTGAAGTCAATATCCATATCTCTTACTACGTGTTGAATTCATCCCTAATTTAATGTTTGTTTTTATTTTTTCTTACATTCCTCATTTTGTCTAACTCAATAGCACCAATCTATATGTTTTCTTATCATTAGTACATTTCCCACTTCATCTAACTAAATGGCACCCATATTTTGGTTTGGTCATTTTTATTTATTCTAACTTAGTCTATGTTGAATAGAACATGGGCATTATTGAAGTATGCACCTATTGTCCCTTTTACAAGTAGTAAGAACCATAGAGCCCTAACATGTGTTCAAAGTTGTGTATATATCTTGGGAACTCTTTGGTCCTTTCACATGCTAGTATTGGACACTTTATACTAAAATAAACCAATAGTTGAGATAAAGCCATTCATTAATATAAGAGATCTTGTTGGTGTTCTTATTTAGTCTTGACCTCCTACTCTTTTAGATGTCCTTATCCACAAAAAATATAATATTTCTCTGTTTGCATAATGTATAGTTCCTAGATCTTAGACTTTGGTTCATGGTGTAGTCTAGACTCTACATTATCCTCTAGTGTTGACAACACATTAAAAAATAGAAAATGACATATAAAAAAGGTTCACGTCAATAATCAATGATAAGAGTAGGTACGATAGGCACCTCTTTCTCAATCTTTCTCTCAACTCCCAACTTTATATTATATTTTTCGCTTGCATGGAATAGTCCTTCTAGTATATTATATTCATTAACATCACTCCATTAACCTTAATGGGTTAATTCAAGAGATCAATTTCTGCATACAATATTTGCACTCATTATTTATCTTTATGTAGCTTGATGACCATCTAATAATGATCATTATGGTTCTTTAGTCTTGCTCTCTCTCTCTCACACACACACGCACACGCAAGCACACACACACACACACACACACACACACACACACACACACACACACACACACACACACACACACAACCATTACCCATACCATGTTTTAATCCCAAACAAAATATTTTTTTCATATATATCGATACACACACACACGCACCATTACCCATTACCCATACCAAGTTTTAATCCCAAACAAAATAATTTTTTTCATTTGTAGCCACTATATGTCTCTTAAGAAACGTATCAAGTGTCTAATGGAAAGGAACGCATTGGATAGATGTCACTTATACAACATTACTATAGAAAAATACTCTATCTTAAATTAATAGACATTGACACAATGTCACTCAAGTGACATTTTTTACATCCCTTTAACACCAGCTAGATATCACTTTAACATCTACTAGACATTTCTTAAGAGAAAAATTAAAAAAAAACTTTGTTCACTTTTGTTGTCTAGTTTTGTTATGCAACCAAGTCTCAAAATAATAGAAATAGACAATTAGAGAGTAATCCACATCTTAACAATGAATAATAGAGATAAATATCAATCTTGTTCGAGGGAGGAACCTCCTTACACAATGTACTGAGTACACAAGACAAGATAAGATAATATGATGAATAAAATGAGAATATCTCCTTCCTATATATAGGAGACAAAGGTGTACAATAACAACTAATAGACCCAATACGACATAAATAATATGTAATGCACCACAATATAGGGAGTAATGCGCCACACTATATGGGGTAATGTGCCATCATTAAGGGCTTAACATGCCCCTGCCCTTCAAAAAGTGTTGTCCTCAATGCTGACGTAGTTTTGGATGTTGTTGTATAAAGGACTCATCTTCCCATGTTGAATCTTCTACTCCCAAAGCACATTGAAGCATCAAACTATTTGCTACATGACTCGGTGCATGTTTATTATTACGTATCGATGATTTCTATATAATCACATCGATACTCCAATATTTTGTAACTGCACCCCTAAAAGTAAAAAAACATCGCGCATCAACTCCCTAGTCAACTTGACCAATTCGTTTTCCTTCACTTATAACACCAGTGCGTTAGAAAATTTCATAAGCACTAGTTCGATATTTCTTAGAAAGCATCAATGAATATAATGTTTTAAACATCGATACCATTAAAATTTAGGTACAAAATGCTAGTGTGTATTTAAATCCACTGGTGCATTTTGTATTAGTTAGCATCATTGTGCTTATATCAATAAAGTGCATTGATTACAAAACCTATGCTAAATCATTTGGTCGTCAAGTTTTTTTTAGTTATAATAATTTTCCACAAAAACCTCCACCAAACCATTCGGTACCATTGGTGGAGGTTTTTTGGACAATTTTGGCCAATATTGTAACACTATAAATCTTTACTATAATCTTTGCTACATGTTATTTTCCTTGTAGTGGTGCTATCTTGTTACATTTTGGACTAAGTGGGTAAGGCCATGTTGTTAATAGGTGCCTGCTAAGCTCCAGGAATAGTGTAGAGGCCCTCCTTACCCCATCCACAACTATATTTTGATGAAATGTTGAGAGGAGTGGCACCTTGAATCATATAAATGGGAGATGAATAATGGAACTGTAGGTTGTCTAAAATCTCCAACTACCAATGGTTCCCTAAGGTGTCCTACTCTAAAATGTCAAATAAGGATTCCATTTCTCTGGCCATGAATCACTTCCTTAATTCTTCTAGTGCTGGATTGGATACAAGAGGGTATCAACCCATCTTTTTTTCCTTCCAAATGCCAATTTGTTCCCCATTTCAGGAATCCAAAACAATCCTTCCTAGATTAGCTTCCTAACTGCTTTTCATAGGCTCTAGATGCATGATCCCTTTCCATACCCATTTTCTTTGGTCTATACATAAATATTTTAGGCCCCTCAAGTACTTTTTCCTTATTCCAACTTTCCACCATTAATTTTTCCCAATAGCGAGCCCCTACAAAATTTTGGCTCCCAAGGCTAAGTTCATCAATCTCGTATCCTTTATCTCTATCACTCCATTAATTGAAGGGGCTCTAACAAATTCCGATTTAATCAAATGGTTTTTATTTATTTATAGGACATACCCCCTTTCCACATATTTCATTGAATCCCAATACCAAATATATTCATGTTGTGAATTGGTGAAAGAATTGTGGAACATTAATAAATGGGAAATGAGGAAAGAACAAACTTGATCAAGATTATCTTTCTAGTAGGATTTAACTATTATATCCCAAAATGTTATATTTTGTTTTTGATTTTTTTTACTAGGGGAATCAATAGTTAGGGTGGGGCTCATAATCATGTGACATGCGATCGATTCTTGTTTATTACCACTATACCCCTAGGTGCACCCACGCAAACTCCCAGCATGAGGCACATGTTAATCAAGGTTTGAACCTGTGACATCACAAGTAATTCCTTAATAGTAAAGTTTATTGCTACTTGGTCTACACCCTTAGGGGAGTTTTTGTTTTTGTTTTTTGAATAGCATGTGCATAATCGATTGTTTTATGGGAATTCAACAATATGGGAGCATCTAGGTAATTGAAGGAGGACCACCGAAATTGTCCAACAAATCCAATGATACACTAAGTGCATTGTAATAACATAGTTGACATATTCCATCTCAAAACTTGGTTCTTCTCTAGATTGACATACCCTCCAAAGGATCTCAAAATGGCCAATGCTTGCTTAATTTTGTATGAATTCACTATGAACACTCCTCCCAAGAAAAGAATATCGCTGAAAAATAGTCTTGGGTCAAAATGGGAACTTTCATCAAGGGCAACCCTTATTTGTACAGGGTGAATTCACCTTATCAAGTCTTTTCAACATTAGAGAGCCTCATATTTTCCATGGTGAGCACTAGACTAAACAATATTTCCCAAGAAGTGGGAGTTGTTAGTCGGTTCACGGCGAATATTGGCAAGGAGAATTGTAATTATATGAAGTAGATAATTAGATAATTAAAGGCAACTTTAGATGATACTATTTGCAATAGATCAACATATTTACAGATTAAAGGTTTTTCATATTCTAATTTTGGTGGAGAAAATGATGAATGAGAGTCCGCTATAGGATATACTTTCACTCTTCCCAGTGGAACTGTAAGCTAGACATCTAAGTTGAAACCATTGGTGTCCTTATCAACCACTAAATAAAAATATGTGACAACAACTTAATCTAGTAAAGAGGCAATATTGCTAGAGAGACTGATTGATGAATTCAAGTTGATGCAAGGGAATATCACTTTGCAATGTGACAGTCAAAGTGATATTCACTTAGCAAAGAATCCGACATTTCATAATCTCACAAAGCATATTGAAATTAAGTACCATTTCATAAGGAAAGTGGTGGAATAAGGTAGGATATTGTTGGAGAAAATTGATACTTATGAGAATACTATAGATATTCTTACAAAGTCATTCATAAAATAGAAGTATGAATGGTATAAAACCTCTCTGGGATTGTTGAAAATGTATTGAAGGAATAATTGGACAATGTCAGAAAAAAACATATGCAAGGAACTTCCTATAAATTGAATTCAAGTGGGAAAATGTTAGGAGCTGAATTCAATATCCATATCTCTTACAATGTGTTGAATTCATGCCTAATTTAATGTGTGTTTTTCATTTTTCTTACATTCCTCATTTGGTCTAACTCAATAGAACCAATGTATATGTTTTCTAATCTTTAGTACATTCCCCACTTCATCTAACTCAACGACACCCATTTTGGGTTTGGTCGTTTGTATTTACTTTAAATTAGTCTACGTTGAATAGAACATGGACATTATTGAAGTATGCACCTAATGCCCATTTTACAAGTAGTCAGAACCAAAGAGCCCTAACGTGTGTTCAAAGTTGTGTATATATATTGGGAACTCTTTGGTCCTTTCACATGCTAGTATTGGACACTTTATACTAAAATAAACCAATAGTTGAGATAAATCCATTCACTAATATACGAGATCCTGTTGGTGTTCCTTATCTAGTCTTGACCTCCTACTCTTTTAGATGGCCTTATCCACAAAAATATAATATTTTTTGTTTGCATCATGTATAATCCCTACATCTTGGACTTTGTTCGATGTGTTGTCTACATTATCCTCTAGTGTTGACAACACACTTAAAAATAGAAAATGACATATAACAAGGTTCATATCAATCATCAATGATAAGAGTAGGTACTATATGCACCTCTTTCTTAATCTTTCTCTCAACTACCAACTTTATCCTATATTTTTTGCTTGCATGGAATAATCCTTCTAGTACATTATATTCATTAACATCATTCCATCAACCTTAATGGGTTACTTCAAGAGATCAGTTTCTACACATATCTGGACTCATTTTTTTTATCTTTATGGAGCTTGATGACCATCTAATAATGATCATTAAGGTTCTTTAGTCACACACAAACATAAAATTTTATTCCCAAAAAAATATTTTTTGCATATATATCGATATGCACACCATTACACATTACCCATACCAAGTTTAAATCCCAAACAAACTATTTTATTTTTCATTCGTAGCTACTATATGTCGCTTAAGCAACCAATCAAGTGTCTAATGTAAAAGGAACTCGTTGGATTGATGTCACTTATACATCATTACTATAAAAAAAATCCTTGATCTTAAATTAATAGACATTGACACGATGCCACTCAAGCGACATTTTTCACATCTCTTTAACACGAGCTAGACGTTACTTTAACATCTACTAGATGCTTTTTAAGAGAACTTAAAAACAAATTTGTTCACTTTTGTTGTCTAGTTTTAAATGAAGTTGGATGTATGGAAGAAAATGCTATTCATATATTTTTGAATTTTTGAATGTCAAGATAAATAGATTGATCCATGAAACCTTTGTTTCCATGAACGAGGACACACCTATGTATGAGAAATTTGATGAGATTCACAATATACATATTATTCCATGAACGAGGACACATCTATGTATGAGAAATATGATGAGATTTACAATATACATACTATTAATAAGGCGCAAAAATCCCTATACCAAGGTTCAAAGATAGGTATTTTCTCTGTTGAATTTGAAGGTATTCAACATTGTCTCAGAACAAAAGTTTCACACAAATCCTAAGGTATGAAATATAATCCTATGAAGTATAATTTTTGTTTAGTTTTAGTTATTGTAATAAGGATTTAATACAAACTATTTGATACATTAATTTTTTTCTTGTACAATGTTAGGCATATTTTCCTACCATGGTTAAAAAAATCATTCATATCTTATTGATTGTACTATATATTATGGATACCATGAAGCAAGTCCTTAGAATACCATGTTTGTCAAATTAGTAGATATCAATTGATTAGGTGATAAATAAAATATCCCTCAATGTTCTTCTTCATATCGTTGCAATTCCATGATTCCAAAGATTAAATTTCCTACTAGTTTTGCTTCAAACTTAAATAATATATTAATGAAGAAAGTTTACTTTGGTGGGGAAAAATCCCATGATTAGCATCCCTTTATCAAGCTTTGACATGTTATGATGGTTATAAACTCATGCTAGATATATGGTTTGCTAATAATACTTCTTTTTTTCTAATCATTAAACGATTATACATCTTTCCATGTTACAGTTTTTCTACCTATAGGTCTTCTAAAAAACTTTGGTAACATCATAAATCTAGTTATATATGATCTTAGAAAGTACATAAGGTAAACACAAATTTATAATTGAAGTCTTACTTGGAGAACTCCTTTTCCTATGATTTAGTTGTAATACTATATAGTATTTGTTTGACAGATGTGATTTATTTGCATGTGTAGGTGGTTCTCATCTAAATAAATCTATGAAGAAAACATCGAGTATTGGAATATAGAGAAATTCCTTGTCTAATGTGTGAAATGCAAGAGTATCTACATATGAGATTTTTCAATGGACAAAACACTACCTCATACACCATATTGAGGAGATTGAAATACATGGACATATACATGATAGGTCAATGTGGTTGGTGGACTGGAACTTTAAGGCATTAAAGGATTTTATTACATGAAAATTGTGTTGGAATATCATAAACCCACTCATAAAATAATTAATCATTATTTGATTAATTTCCTACCCACTAGCTTATACAGTTGGCATCCACATACACCTTAAAGTCAACACTTTCCATCTATACCCCAGGAATTATTTATTTCTTATTCTGGGTTGATCTTGACCATTTTATGGCCATCCAGAATTAGTAACAACGCTTTACAATAGAATCTGCTTTATTCCGCTTTATCATATTTTTCTGTGGATAAGGTAAAGCTAGTTAACTAGGAAACTGAAAGCTTTTGTTGCCAACCCATCTCCATTATTTTCTCTCCATATTCCAGGATTAGCGAGTCTTTCCTTCACTCATCATCACTCACACATGCGATTTCTAATTCATGAGGTCCTTGATAGATTAAGCCTGCTTTATGAGCTAGCTTGAGTTGTCTTCTAGCAACTCTATTTTCCTTTATAAGGATGTATTACCTATGTAATAATATCAATTATCATTTATTGATCATTCATTAATGCGTGTTCATTAATTCTTCTTCTTCTCTCCTTATGCTAATTCTCTGCAATTCTTAGTGAGGTTAATTGTGAGCCTAGATCCTTAGCTTGTTTATGAAATTCCTTATGCCATCAATGCTTTAGAATTTCTACATGGTATCAAAGCTCAAGATATCAAATCTCTACTAGATGTTAGATATTTGAGAGTTCATTAATTAATCCTCCTTTTTCATATTTGCAGGTTTATTTTGCAGGTACAACTTCAAATGGATTCAAGAGTATAAGTTCCTCTTCTTTTTCCATTCACAAGTTATTCAAAGTGGAAATTGAAGATGATTTCATCTCTAAAGAGACAAGGTCTCTATGAGATATCAATTGGAGCCGGTGAAGAGTCTTATGAAGAGCCAAGTGACTGATTGAATGATTGTGATAGTGAAATTGGAGCTATTTGTCTAGCTATCTCTCCAAGCATGTGCTACCTTATTGATTCTGCTGAATACCCAAAGGATCTCTGGACAACATTGGATAGAGTTTTGGGAAAGCACAATGAGGATCCTTCTAGCTACGTGGAGAGTTCCTCTAGCTCCTCAATGATTTCTCTCTCTAAATATGTCTTGGCCCCGATAGTCTCTGATGAAGTTGATCATGATGAAGAAGTTTCTCTTACAGTTCCCATTGCTACTACTCTCTTTGATTCGAATGCTTCCTCTTTCAATCAAGAAGCAAATATTGAAGAGCCATCTTTTTCTGTGTCTCTTGAAGTAGAAGATCTTGATTCATTTTCGTATGATGCTATTGATGAAAAAAAAGTGACTAATGGAGATACTATTTCTATTGATGATTCTCTCACAGATTCAATGTTCTCTATGTCTTATATCATGGATTCTAAGATCCATATGCTAGACCTTTCACACGTTGTGCATACCTCTCTCCTTGATGGTGCACAACCCAGTGACTTCCAGGATGTTTTCTTAGACAAATCAAGTCCTTTTAGTGTCTTGCCACTTACCATACTTGATCCTATGCGCTTCTGCATCTCCTCCATTGTTCTTGGCACTCATTCTCAAAGCCTCCTTGAAGATTTTGAACATCACTATCTTTCCTCCTTACATACTTCTACCACAGAGGATTCTTTACCAGTATATTCCCACGAATCTAATGATGTGCTTATATGTGATCTCTTGGATTATTTGGAAGCTAGATCAACCCATGGAGCCCATGCATTCATACTCTTTGATCCTATGCCTTCTCTATGTTCCTACATGATCACTTGCACACATCCTCTCTGTGTAAATGAAGTTGGAGACATTATATATTCACTTGGACAATTATTTCACCTATCTGGATTTGATTTCATATTTACTGGTTCGAAGTTCAAGTCATCTCATCATCTTGGAGCTGATGACAAGTCTCAATATCTTTCAGTATTGTTTTCAAATCATTGGATCTCAGTTGTTCTACATGGTTCTAGTATCCATCTTGCAATTGTTTATGTTCTTGATCCAAGTGAGCAGATTTATATTCTTCCCAAGAGAAGATTCCTCTAGACATTAGAATTTATTTTGGAGCAGCAACAACACCAGCAGTTCAACATTTTTGGTATTGTTTTTCATGTCCTTTCTTGAGGGAGGAATTTCCCCTTGTGGTTTTGCCTCTTTCCTCACTTCTTTGGACAACATAAATTGTAAAAGGGTGACCATAGCCTTGTTATTGGGCCCTATATGCATATATATTTCTGATTAGTTCATAGATATCATCATAAAGTCAGGCTTAAAGGGAGTTGTTGGAATATCATAAACCCACTCATAAAATAATTAATCATTATTTGATTAATTTCCTACCCACTAGCTTAGATAGTTGGAATCCAGTTGCACCTTAAAGTCAACACTTTCCATCTATACCCCAGGAATGATTTATTTCTGATTCTAGGTTGATTTTGACCACTTTATGGCCATCCAGAATTAGTAACAATGCTTTAGAGTAAAATATACTTTATTATGCTTTATCCTATTTTTCTGTGGATAAGGTAAAGCTAGTTAACTAGGAAACTGGCAGCTTTTGTTGCCAACCCATCCTCCATTATTTTCTCTCCATATCCCAGGATTAGCAATTCTTTCCTTAACTCATCATCACTCACACATGCTATTGCTAATTCGTGAGTTCCCTGATAGACTAGGAAAGTGCTTTAGCTAACTATGGGGTTTATCATAATTAGTAAGCTTGCTTTATGAGCTAGATTGAGTTGTCTTCTAGCAGCTCTATTTTCCTTTATAAGGATGTATTACCTATCTAATAATATCAATTATCATATATTGATCATTCATTAATGTGTGTTCATTAATTCTTCTTCTTATCTCCTTATGCTAATTCTCTGCAATTGTCTGTGAGGTTAATTGTGTGCCTAGATCCTTAGTTGTTTATGAAATTCCTTATGCCATCAAGGCTTTATAATTTCTACAAATCACATCCAAATGGGTTGTTGGTTTAGGGATATATCACTTCAGTACATGGTGTATATTGGTTATTATACATCCCTAAGTATCAAGTGATATAAATGTACCTTTCCTTTGGAATGTCATTTCCATCAACAAATTTGAAGGGGAGGTTTTGTTGGGGAAAGGTAGATGGATAAAAGTGAAAGGCGAGTATATATATATATGGATTTCAATAATTTAAAACATTTTATAGCTTTGACTATAGTTATTGTCTTCAGTCAAAGTGATATTCACTTAGTGAAGAATCTGACTTTTCATAATCGCACAAAGCATATTGAAATTAAGTACCATTTCATAAGGAAAGTGGTGGAATAAGGTAGTATATTGTTGGATAAAATTGATACTGATGAGAATACTATAGATATGCTTAGAAATTCAGTCATAACATAGAAGTTTGAATGGTGCAAAACCTCTCCGGGATTGTTGAAAATGTATTGAAGGAATTATTGGACAATGTAATGTGAGCAAAAAACATATGCAAGGAAGTTCCTATCATTGAATTCATCCCTAATTTAATGTGTGTTTTTCATTTTTCTTACATTCCTCATCGGTCTAACTCAATAGCACCAATGCGTATGTTTTCTCATCTTTAGTACATTCCCTACTTCATCTAACTCGATGACACCCATTTTTGGGTTTGGTAATTTGTATTTACTCTAAACTTGGTCTATGTTGAATATAACATGGACATTATTGAAGTATGCACATAATGTCCCTTTTACAAGTAGTAAGAACCAAAGATCCCTAACGTGTGTTCAAAGTTGTGTGTATAGATGGGGAACTCTTTGGTTCATTCACATTCTAGTATTGGACACTTTATACTAAAATAAACCAATAGTTGAGATAAATCCATTTACTAATACATGAGATATTGTTGTTGTTCCTTAGCTAGTCTTAACCTCCTCCTCTTTTAGATGGCCTTATCCACAAAAATACAATATTTTATGTTTGCTTCATGTATAGACCCTACATCTTAGACTTTGGTCGATGGTGTAGTATACATTATCCTCTAGTGTTGACAACACACTAAAAATTAAAAAATGACATATAACAAGGTTCACATCAGTCATCAATTATAAGAGTAGGTACAATATGCACCTCTTTCTCAATATTTCTCTCAACTCCCAACTTTATCTTATATTTTTTGCTTGCATAGAATAGTCCTTCTAGTACATTATATTCATTAGTACTACTCCATTAACCTTAATGGGTTAATTCAAGAGATCAGTTTCTGCACACAATACAATAGCACATATGGCTCAAAATTTCCACCAAATATTGCCACAAATAAGTTAAAATCAAAATTTTCGTGGATAAACAGATAAAAATTTCGAAAAAATGTTATGGTCCTCGATAATCATCGCTACAGAGACAATAGTTCATTGAAATAGCAACAAAATCACATAGTTCGTCGCTATAACAACAATTATCGAGGACCAGAACATAAACGGTCATCATAGTAGCAGTCATTGACTTTTTGCTATTGTTGAAATTTGATCATTGTGCATTTTCGCTGGTACCGCCGTGATCATTGATCTATAAATACATGTTATTAAGACATATTTCAACAAATTATTAGCTATAGTTGCAACCATATTTCTCTTGATTGTTCGACCTGTGCTTTGAAGAGTCTGGTACTTGAACACATCGATTTTGTGATCTCGTTCGATTTCCAAGTTAGTATTTTTAAATTCTTGGTCTCCTTTAATGTGTAGGGTCATACATAAAGTGAGTCAACTATTCAATATTTTATCCTCAAGACTAATGCCTATATATATTTGTCTTTTAGAATTTGATATATACACATGAATATCTATTTTTAAAGACCATGGAAGGACATTTACCAATTTTTTCACTTTCTGTGTCACATCCTTTAATTTCCCCTCTCCTTTGATATATATATATATATATTCAATTTACTTATATATTGATTGAGTTTTTTGGTTCTTATAGGTATTATAATGTCAAATAAATATACATGGGAAAAAAATAATAAGAGGTATGCCGAGTTTAACGAAACATTGGAGGAAAAGGGTGATGGAAAGTGTCATTTCCCTTGCAATGATTGTAGGGGTTTGTGAACGAGGAGGATTTTAAGAACAACAACTGAAAAAAAATTGTAATGAGAAGGGGCATGCTAAAGGGGGGTATGAATATCGTCCCTTGGTAAGACGTTATTCATTACATAATGTACTTCTTTTGAATATTACTGATCATGTATTCTAAAAATGTTTTATCATTTTAAATATATGTGTTGTATATTATACACTAATGTTATTACTTTGTTTGTAAATATAAAGACAATGCCCCCTAAATGTCAACCGCCAGAGAACTATTTGCCACTTAATAGTAGAAATACTACTTTACAAGGTGAGGAACATGGAGATCAAGATATTGAAGATCGAGTTCTTAATGATCCTATGGATGAAGATGGAGTTATTGATACAAATGGTGAAGATGGGATAAACAGATTGCTCAAAGACACATTTTCTCCATTGGATCATGAGGAAAACCTCTATAATATTCATGATGTTCCCTTACTCGAGAAGTCCCAAGAACCTCTTTATGAAGGATCAACAACAAATATTCTATATGCTATATTGTTGTTGGTGAACTTGAAGGTTTTGAATGGTTTTTCAAACACTTGTTTCACACAGCTCCTAAGGTATGTAAAGTTGAATTTTCCCTCTATTTTAGTGTTAATTAATTTGTAAATTAGGGATATGGAATATTTATGACTTATATTATTTACATTTCATTTTTTTTTTGTCAATGTTGGATATTGTTGGGTGAATTTCTATTACCACTATCAAATAATTTACCACGCACATGTTGAGAGGTATTCTTGATTATGAAAGAAATTGGAATGGAGTATCAAGCTATTGATGCGTGTCCTAATGATCATATTATATATTATGGAAAATATGCATCAGAAAACAAATTCCCACAAAGTGAAATTAGTAGATATCGAATTGATCAAGTAACAAAAAAGGTGCCTCGCAAAGTTCTTCGTTATATTCCCATAATTCCACATTTCCAGTGACTATTTAGGTGCCAATGTATAGCACAGTTATGGATTACCATGCAAAGAACAGAAGTGAAGATGGTGTTCTTCAAATGCTTGTAGACGGTTCTGCGTTGAATAACATCGAAAAAAATGGACAACTTTTAAAGATGGACCTCGTAGTGTTAGACTTTCATTGGCAGCTGATGGTTTCAATCCACTTGGAGAGATTCATTCTACTTACTCAGTGTGGCCTATTTTCGTCATAAACAATAACCTTCCTCATTGGATGTCGATAAAGAGAGAGCACACATTGTTGGCAATGATTATTCCATGTAGTTTTTTGAAATTAATTCTATTATTTCTTTAATTTATATGTTTAATTGTTACATGAGAACACCTTTTATATAGTGGAACACATAACTAAATAGCATTGTATGCTCAATGATCAATTAGGTAAGTACGAAGTTAAAGATATGAATGTATATATTGAGCCACTTATCGATGAGCTATTGAAGTTATGGGTTGGCATCACTATGTATGACATCTCTAGACCAATAGGGGAAAAAAAATCCAGTTCCATTGAATACTTACATGGACAATTCATGACGCTCCCGGGTTAATACATTTTTGTGGTATGTAACTTTCTGTTGCATGTCATTAAAACTATATCTTTTTACGGTAAATACCATGCATTTTTTTAAAATTAATAATCTTTTGATGCTATAACATTAATACATATATCTTGCAGGTATTCAAACATAGGGAAAAATTGCATGTCCAGTATGTGGTCCTAGGATAAAATCTCGTCGTTCAAGAAGTTTAGCAAAGGATGTATTTGATGAGTACAGTCACTTCCTCCCTAGGAACCATGGGTATTGAACTACCGATAAAACAAAATTCAATGGTAAAAAGAGAATGGAAAGAAGCCACGAAGAATGACACCTCACCTTTGGAAACTGGACTATAATAGAAATCATCGAGGTATGCAAATTGTTTATGTAGCATATATAAACATTTAATATTATGAATTTTATATTTTTACTGATTTTTCCCTACCATGGGTACTATCATGAATTATTGTTAATGTGTTTTTGTTTATGTTTAATGAATGTATTTAGGGAATGAACAGGATTCCACAAGGAATGAAGAGTTATCCCATACAATTCAGTATATTTCCTTACTACGTGTGAGAAATTCGAACCAAAGGAGAATCTAGGAGCGTTAGTGAAGCTCACAAATCAATTTTGGTGTAAAAAGCAGCAAAAACCACGAATTGAGAAGTAAATTACACACACAAATGTGAACATAACCAGGATATTTTTAACTGTATAACATTAAAACATGTTATTATCAAGTTTATAATACATTTGGAAAGTTTCATGAGGCTTTGGAATCCTAGTGTGAGTGTACAAGTCAAAATTTCCAAATTGGCATCAACCCCCCCTAGGTGGGCCAATCATGCCCCAAATCAGCCCAAACAACCATGAATTACTGACTGGATGTGGGTCAATGATTACACCTTAGATTACACCTTGGGCGTGGAAATCTTGGTGGTTTAGAGTCTCAAGGTGGCATTAAATGCACCAAATCAAGCAAAAAATGGACAAAATCCACCTCTAGCGCTCCTAGTCAACCAAGCTGTCCACATTCAATGAATGGGAGCGCGCCAAAAATGATGAGGGTGCACATGTGGCTGGTTGATTGATCTGGAGTGATCATGTGGGTGTAAAATCCCCATTTTGACTTGGAATTTGTCCAACTAAGCACCCCTAGTCCACCACATAGTGTATTAATAAAAAAATGCAATAAAATTGACTAAGTAGTGTAACTAAGGTATTAGTGAGTTGGATTACTATTCTAACACCCTCCCTTAATCCAAACACTAAGTACATCTCACAAAACTAGGAGGCCTTGGAAACAATGGATCAAGTCACCTCAAATACATAATTCAGAAATTTTTATTTTCCCATATAAACTGAGGAAAGAAGGAAAACCTCATGGGACAAAACCTTCCCTCAAGAATGGACATGGGGATGAACCTGCAATAAATTACAGCAAATCACCATCCTTCACTTACCCCAAGCAAATATCTCTGGTAAGTGAAGTTCTTCTCTGTGAAAACCTTGGTGAAAATATCAACAGCTTGCTCTGTGGATGAGAAATACTATAGTTAAATCACCATTAGAGGAAATTTCAACTCAAAATGGGCCTCCTAAAATGAACTAATAAAATAATAGTTAAAATAATAAAATAATATTTATTAATTTTGGAGGAGGAAAACAAAAAAACTACTTTTTTGTTTGTATTTTTTACATATCTCCCTGTGTTTTTACTCAAATTTTGATCGGGAGAGCTCGTTGGATGCGGAATTAAATTCCGCATCCAACGAGTGCCCACTTGGCATACTTTTGACAGACCCCGCTACCCTAAAAACAAGAAATACCTGAAAAATGGAATGATGATGTCATCATTTCATTTTTTCAGGTATTTCTTGTTTTTGGAGTAGAGGGGTCCGTCAAAAGTATGCCGAGTGGGCACTCGTTGGATGTGGAATTTAATTCCACATCCAACGAGCTCTCCTGATCAAAATTTGAGTAAAAACACAGGGAGATATGTCAAAACTACAAACAAAAAAAGTAGTTTTTTTATGATACCTATCCCCAAATTTATATTAAAAAAGTGTTTAAGACCTATACGGTATTTCAAATTTAAAGCAATTTCATTGGCTAACACATGATGACATGGAATTTGAATAAAAGTTAAAAGGCCCATTTTGAGTTGAAATTTACTCTAATGCTTGTCATGCACTAAGACCCGGATGTAGTGCATACGAATCTCAATGTGCTTTGTCATCTGCCTCTGAAATGGATTAGTAGATATTTTGATGGCACTTTGATTGTCCACCCAAATGTTGGTTGGAGAATCAATTGTGACACAAAATTCTTGAAGAATTCCTTGCAACCAAACACACTATGTAGCAGCATTGACTACGGCCCTGTACTCAGCCTCTGCTGATGAAAGTGAAATGGTGTGTTGTTTCTTAATTGACTAGAAAATTGGAACTTCAGCAAGCATAAACACAAAACCTGAAGTTTATTTCCTATCAGTGGGATCTCCAACCCAATTTGAATAAGAAAACCCAGCTAGTTGGAGTGAAGCTCTAGGTGAATAGTGCACCCTGAAATTCTTTGTACCCTAGACATACTGAAGAATTATTTTTGCTGCCCTTCAATGGATCTCATGTGGCTAGTGCATATGTATTGCTACAACATTTATAGCATAATACAAATGAGGTCTTTGTGTGAGTGATATAGAGCAATATGTCCACTAGTTTCCTATAGAGTGTAATATCTACCAATGGAGAATTGCCAAATTCATGCATTTTGATGCCAGAAAGAAAAGGAGACTTGGATACCTTACACTCAGCCATGTTAAAATTTTTTAGAAGGTATGAAGCATAATATGGTTGATTCAGATTGATACCCCTTTCAGTTTGCTCAATTTCCAAGCCCAAAAATTGCCTTAGCAATCCTAGGTCGGCCATGGCAAATTCACTATGCAAAGATGACTTAAATGAACCAATTGAACTGGTGCAACTTCCTGTAATGAGAAGGTCATCAACATAAAGAAAAATAACCTAAAAAATACCATCATGTTCTAGAAATACACATTAGGGTCTAATTTGCATCTAGTGAAAACCAATAGAGAGTAGAAAGGCATCCATTTTTGCATACCAAGCCCTGGGGGCTTGCTTGAGTCTGTATAATGATTTCTTCAACCTACATACCAATGAAGGATCCTCTTGGAAACCTTCAGGCTGCTTCATATAGATCTCTTCCTGTAGCTCACCATGTAAGAAAGCACTTTTAACATCCATGTGGTGAACTTGCCAACCCTTACTAACTACCTTTGTAAGAACTAGTCTTATGGAGTCCATATTTGCAACCGGTGCAAAGTTCTCTGTGTAATCAACACCATGGACTTGAGAATAGCCCTTAGAAAATATTCTTGCCTTATGTTTCATTTTTGAACCATCTTCTGCAAGTTTGGTTCGGAAGACCCATTTGCATTGGACAAGCTTCCTCTTGGGAGGAAGGGGAACCAATTCCCATGTCTTGTTCTCTTGGAGGGACTGAAATTATTCTTCCATTGCTGATTTCCATCTTGGGTCATTGCAATGTTTCTGATATGTGTGAGTATCAGACCCAATCATCATGTAATAGTGATCAGCAAGAGCACTATCACTTGCAAAGGAAGCACTACTAGTTTGTGATCTAGTCTTCCTAGGCTCATGGGGATTGCCTGCCAATTCCCAAGCAGCTTGAATGATTTTTTCAGCCCACTTGGGCATTGATGGTGAGTCATCTACATCAATATCATATTCAGCCATATTTATATCAGACATATCAGAAAACACAGAGCATGTATCACCACTTACATATTTGAATGGTTGAGGAGAGGAGCATTCCCCTGGTGCAAGCTCGAAATCAGGAATTGGCTCTTCTTCAAATTTCACACTTCTCTCAAAAAATGTCTTGCAAGTGGAAGTGTCAAAGAGCTTGCAGCATTTATTTTCTTCACCATGCCCAACCATAATTCACTCCTTTCTTTGTGGCTGCAAGACCTTCCTCTTTTCAGAAGGGATTCTAGCCCATGCTCTAGTCCCGAAAATACTGAAATTTAAGACATTTGGATTTTGGCCAAACCATGCCTCGTAAGGTGTATTTCCTTTTAATTATTTGTGGAAGGATCTGTTTTTTATGTGTGCAGCACAACTAATGGCCTCAGCCCATATCTTGGGACTTACATCCCTTGCTTCTATCATGCAAGTCGCTATCTCCTTGAGAGATCTATTCTTCATCTCAGCCACACCATTTTGCTGTGGTGCATAGGGAGTTGAGTGTTGCATTGGGATTCCACACTCCTCACAAAGGTGCTGTAGGTTCTTGTTTACATATTCCTTCCCATTATCGGTCCTAAGGACCTTAATCTTATTCCCACTCTGATTTTCTACCAATGCCTTCCAAATATTCAAGTGTTCGAACACCTCAGACTTCAATTTGAGGAAGTACAACCAACACAATCGAGAGTAATCATCTATGAATGTAAGTACATACCTTGATCCACCATATGATGGAGTGGTAAATGGACCAATCAAGCCTTAGAGTACCAACCCAAGTGGTTGTGTGGCTCTCCTTGCCTTCCCCTTCTCATATATTTGTTTAGGATGCTTCCCAACTATGAACCCAATGCATGCTCCATTTTATGATCTGATTTGTGGAAGACCTTCCACCATCTTATCTCAGTGTAGAGATTGGAGGTACTTGTAGTTCATGTGACCAAACCTCTCATGCCATAGCTTCAAAACCTCATTGGCATGTGAGAGAAGTGCTTAGTCATTGGAAGTGGGGAGGAAGTTAGAGAACTTGTACATCCTCTCATGGTGGTATGCATACCCAATTGCAATGACTTGGTCTGTTGATATTTCTACAATCTCTACCATGTCTGGAGTGAAGGCACTCTCTTTGCCTCTCCTGTATGGTCATCTGATAAACTGACAACAAATTTTCTAAAAGGTCTGATACATACAATACATCACTGAAGTAGCCATGTTGTAAGTCAATCCTACCAATCCCCTTGGTCTAGATTTCTAAATCATTCCCCATTCGAACTGCTGGGCCAAAACTCGAACTCATGGAGGAGAAGAGCTCTCTCTTGGATACAATGTGCATGGAAGCCCTAGAATCAATGATAAAATATGAAGAGTTAGAGGTATTATAATTTGAATGCCATTTATATCTTCAAGTAGATAGTTCTAATAATGTTTGCAGCAAAAGAATGGAGAATGAAGATACAAAATGAACAAAACAAACCACACAGGAAATAGACAAGTATTGCTTAAGAATTTACAGTATCATTCACAATAATAATATCCAGTGTTACAATAGTTTACATAGGTAGAATTCGAATGCATGGGATATGAATTCGAATCCTCCAAGTGGATATGACTGTATCTAACAGAATCTCTAACTTAAGGTATCCCAATCAATATTAGAGTCCAAATAGACAACTCCCTGATGAACAATAACTCCAACAACCAGTGACAACTAGTTAACTCAGTGCAACTGAGTGTGGTAGGCAGGAAGAGTGCTCCTCCCCATGCAAACATGCATTGGTAGAACTTGCTTAACTGACTATGAAGTAATTGAATGTAACTTGGGGATAACTAATACTAACTAGTACTAACACCAACTAACTGAAGTAGGTTGGTGTCAGGACTCCCAATGGCTCCTAAAATGTAGGGATTGGTCTAGGAGGCACCTGAACTGATGCATGCACATGTAGTAAGTGGAAGTTAACCTCTAGTGGTGTTCCCCACACTCCAGTGACTGGTACATGTGGCTCCATTAGGCCAAGTGGACCCAATTGTACTAGTGGACCCAATTAATTAATTTAAGGTTCCTAGGTTGATGTATTTGTAACTTCGGAATGTATTCACTTGTATATTTCATTTATTGTACCCTGATGTTTATTTTGGGAAGTGTTTGTAATGTATTTGAGTCATGTCATGCCCCAATGTTACTATTGGGAGATTCAATAATGTAAACAAGTCATGTCAAGTCATTGTGGGTAACCTTCGTATTGTTTAAGGGTTAAAGTCCCCATAGTTGTGGGGCCCTAGGGTTATTAGACTATCCTAGAGAAGTCAGCCCTAGGTGAGTTATTGTAATTCGGGGCAATAGTCCCCACCATTTTGTTAAGGATAACCCTCCTTGTTGATCGGAGGGGAAAAGTCCCCACAGTTGTGGGGCACTAGGGTTATTAGACTCTCCTAGAGATGTCAACTCTAGTAAGTAATTGTTAAGTGAGGTTGACATGTTGGAGTAGAAATTAAGTGAATGCAAGAATATAAATAGAGAGTGAGACTCTCTATTTATAACACACACATTCACTCACTAGGGTGCATGAGTGAGAGAGAAGAAGCTGGGATCAGAGAGAGAGAGACTACTGCTATTAGGAGATCAACTTTATATTTTTGGGTTTTACTTTTGGTGCTGATTCTATCTCTGAGGAATTTTCAAGGTTTTCTCCTTTATGGTTTTCCCGAGGAAAATATTTGTGTCTATTGTCTCTTGTGTTTGAATATTGTGCTTGTTATTCTCTCAGTTGAAGATCCTAATATAATGCTAGCTTGAATGATAAAAATCTAACATGGTATCAGAGCTAACCTAAGAAGAAGACATTGTGTAGTTGTAGAAGCTAGGGCTTCTTAATTTTTGGGTCTCTCTCCACAATCCATCAACAAAAGTATGCTAGGATCACTCTCCATTGAAGGGCACATCTTTCTGTCGAAGTGGAATTCGATTCCGGACATTTTCAATTTTTGGTGCGGGAAATTAGGGATTCTTACAGAAGAGGAATTTTTTGAGTGAGACCAGCATTGGATTTCTCTCCTCATCAAAATCAAATTTTAGAGACCTGGGTCGATATTTTTGGTTGGGTGAAACTCTGGGAAAGTCAAACTCTAGTTTGACCCTTGGCTGGAAAAACCCTAAATACTAAAACTGATAAGTTTTGGTACATTTGATATATCTAAAGATTTCATAAGTCTATGAGGTCAAAAATTTCATAGGTCGAAGATAAAATATTTATGTACAATGTGTCCAACTTTTGGCCTCAAATTCATTATATTCAAGGAGATATGATTCCTCCAAGTTAGGGTTCCAGCCTCTCCCAGGATTCATCCCCAAACAGGACACCTGGGGATAATTTCTATATATCGGGATACGAAGGTCCAAATGAAATTTATGAAGATTTTATAGAAAGGGCATGGAATGTACTTTTTTTGGTCCAAGTTTCAAACCTAGAATATGAAACAGTGAGACGTGGCAGTTCGTACAACATCGCTATGTTGAACAGTCTTGAAACAGATCACCTTGGGAAAACGCTCATAAGTCCCAATTGGTGAAACCAATTATGATGAAACCTATAGTGTTGGCATAGGGACAGACGAGGCTACCTCAGTGTGTAGTTTTAGACATAGAGGAGTAGTAATTTTGGAGATACCATAGAAACCGTATCAAGAATTTTTGTAGAAGAAATTGGAAAACTAGGGCTTCCTATTCCGAGAGCTTCTCTCGACTGTTTTCAGAAAAGGAGTACATTGGACAACTCACCTTGAAGAGGTCTATCTTTCTAACCAATTCTATCTAAAATATTCCAAGTTTTTAAAATTTGGGTTTCTCTGACAAACCTTAGATCAGCCAGCTCCAGAACCAGGACGGACACCTCAAATCGGTAAGATCTAATCTTTTGCTATTTTCATTTGAGGTTGTCATTTCAAAGTGATCTTTCACATAAGCTTGATGATAATCTTGGTGAAGTTGAAAACTTCCAATCATGGAAGTATATGATCTCTCTGAAGAAAATGAATTAAGTAGAGAGGTTCCGGTTGCAGAAGGAGGTGAGGCTAAAAGCCTTACATAAGAAGAACTTGGTCAAGGCCAAGAAGATCATTGCTGATTCAATCACAGATCACCTTATACCACAAGTGTCTTCCCTAAAGACACTGAAAGAGATGTTTGATTCCTTGACCAAGCTATTTGGAGGGAAGAATATAAATTGGAAGATGACTTTGAGAAAATAGTTAAAGAATGTGAATATCCAGAATGCTGAGACTATACAATCATACTTTACAAGGGTCTCTCAAATCAAAGAACAACCTGAAGTAGTAAAAGAAGAAGTGGAAAATGTAGAAGTGGTGATAGACACCTTAAATGGCCTCCCAGGATCATGGGATTCATTCATGTGAGGAATGTGTGCCAGAAGGAAGTGATTACTTTCAGTAGACTCTGGGAAGAAGAAGAATCTCGACTCATAGTAAGAGAAGATAAGATGGGAGCAACTGAAGATCAAGCTCTCACCATCCAAAGAAGATCCCTCAAGCAATGAGGAATACGAAGGACTCAACTCTTGAAGAAACTCTTATCCATCTTAGAATTTGGATAAGAAATGATGAATGAATAAGATGGTGAAGCTGAAGGCTCAAGAAGGAGTCTACCCATGAAACAAATAAAGATAAGTATTCAATTATCATTTCATGAGATTGTTTTTGTTATGCATTTGTTTATATTCGGTTGATGTATTATGCATGATAGAATGTTTGCATTAATGACAGTATACTACTAATATGCATGTGATGGGTAAGTAGCTCATGGTGCTATACAACTCTCCATTGCTACTTATCTAGAATGAAACCTCTTTGTTGACATATTAGATTAGTGCACAATCTCAATGTTGTCCTGGTAGAGATGGAAGGCATCTAGAAAGTTTCCGTGAGATATGGATGAATGTTGTATTGGCTAAAATATAGTTGCATAATCATATATCTTGATGCAAAAGAGTTTTTCATTATGAATATACCTTATGAAATGTTTCTAACCATACAAATAATGCATTTGACTTGTAGGAAAGATCGCGTACAATCACCTACAAGCAAAGAAGGATGAGACTTGTTCTGAAGAACAAGTGATGACAGTTCAAGATGAAGAATAATATGATGAATGCAGCGACATCATTGATGCAGAACCTTCCAGCTATGAATAAGTAACCAAGAAGATAGGGAAAACTAGTTCAAGAAGAATGATGACTAGGATGCAGTGTTGATACTTGAAGGGAAGTTCGTAATGTATTCCATATACAAGGCAAGATTCGTAGCACGAGGGTTCTCATGGAAAGAAGGCATAGACTACAAAGCGACATTTGTAGCCATTATAAGTTAAGACACATGACATGAAGAATCATGTGTGAAAATGAAAGAAGGCCTTGTACAAGCTCAGAAGAAACCCATGGGATAACATATACATGACGAGTTTGATGAATATCTTAACCTTTGCTACACGGTTGAAGACGAAAGCCTATAGAGGATGACAAGCTCATAGATGGGTGTGACAAGAACTTTTGAAAAGGTTCAAGATAGAGGATTTTTGTATCCAGGGACCCTAGATGGATACATAGAATATTAGTAGCAGAGGAAGCTACTTGTCACTTCGGTACATAATGTTTCAGTGCATAGAGTACGAAAGACAGAGGGAGAATGATGCTTTGATTCAGAGGGAGTGAATGCAGAAGATCCTGAGGTTTGACATGGTATGAAAGGAAGGAAAGATTACTGACGACTCTAGGCTTTACTGAGAGTAAAGCGGATTCCAACCTTTGCTTCAAGGTTGAAGGTGGAAGACCAGTTATGCTCCTGTTATATGTCAATGACTTGTTCCTGACAAAAAAGAGGAACTCATTAAAGTTACAAGAAGAAGACTTGCTGCCGAGTTCAAGATGAAGGACTTGGATATGATGCACTGCTTTCTAGGCATGGAGGTGTTGTAGAATATCCCTAGGACAAGGGAAGCATGCAGTAGAGATCCTGAAGAGGTTCGGGATGATGGACTGCAAGGACATGACCACACCTATGGCATCGAACCTGAAGCTATTAAGTGATGCTTCATCAGATTCGGTTGATGCCACGATGCATCGTCAGATGATTTGTTCCATGATGTACCTGATGAATACGAGACTAGATATTTTCTTTGCTATGAAAAAATTGAGACATGTTCACCTGATGGTTGCAAAGCATGCAGTGAGGTACCTAAAGGGTACAGTTGATTATGGGCTCAAGTATGAGGCGAATCAAAAGATTAACCTGGAGGGTTATGTTGATTTAGATTGGGCAGACAGTGCCATCAATAGGAAGAGCACTTCAGGGTGTTGCTTCAGTATGGGATCAGGTGTGATCTCTTGGTTTAGTAGGAAACAGTCTTACGTGGCACTAAGTACAGCTGAAGCAGAGTATGTCGCAACTTGTTCAGCTAGCTGTGAGGTAGTATGGCTTAGGAATCTACTGTTTGATTTATTTGATCTCCAGTTGGATGCTACTTGTATATATTGTGACAACTAGAGTTGTGTGAAGTTGTCTGAGAACCCGATGTTCCATGACAAGTCGAAGCAGATTGAGATCAAATATCACTATATCAGGGATATGGTGTAGAGAGGAGCAGTGAAGCTCTGGTATGTTGCGACAGACAAACATATAGCTGATGTGTTGATGAAGCCATTGGCCATAGTGAAAATTGAGTACTTCAGGGAGAAGCTTGGTGTTCTTCAGATCGAGGTTCCCTCCAAGGGGAAGTCATGAGTCCATGAGCCATTCTGACATGGTAAGAGGATTGGTTCCTTCCATGGTTAGATGTAAGGGCTGAGCCATTCTGTCATGGTGAGAGGATTGGTTCCTTCCATGTCAGATATGAGTGTTGAGCCATTCTGATGTGATTGTAGGATTGGTTCCTACATGATCATATATAAGCACTGAATGCCATTCTATGAATGGAGGCACCTGGTCAGTTACCAGGAATACTCAGCCTAGAGCTGAGGGCCATTCTGATGTGACTATGGGATGTGTTCTCACATGATCAGATGTAAGTGCAGGGCCATTCTAATGTGACTGTGGGATGTGTTCTCACATGATTAGATGTAAGTGCAGAGCCATTATGAGGAGACTGTGGGATGTGTTCCCACATGATCAGATATAAGTGTTGAGCCCTTCTAGCATGGTTGCAGGATGTGTTCCCCACATGGCTGGATATAAGTGCTGAGCCCTTCTAGCATGGTTGCGGTATGTGCTCCCCACATGGATGGATATAAGTGCTAAGCCCTTCTGATATGGTTCTTGGATGTGTTCCTCCCATGGTCAGATATAAGTACTAAGCCCTTCTGATATGGTTCTTGGATGTGTTCCTCCCATGGTTAGATATAAGTGCTGAGCCTTTCTGATATGGTTCTTGGATGTGTTCCTCCCATGGTCAGATGTGAGTGCCGAGACTTTCTGGTGTGGTTCTTGGATGTGTTCCTCCCATGATCGGATGTGAGTGCTGGGCCTTTTTGATAGGGTTGTGGGATGTGTTCCCACATGGTTAGATGTGAGTGTTGGGTGTGCCTTTCTGACATGGTTTTGGATGTGTTCCTCTCATGGTAAGATGTAAGTGCTGGGTGGGCCATTCTAACTTAGGGTTAGATATAAGCACTGAAGAAGACCTACATGGAGGCTAGGCCTACAACGAGCATGTAAAAGGGTTGGCTCTGTAGAAATTCCTGTGACGAGAAGAATCATGAGATAGCACCAGTGATGATGATCCAATAATGATGATCCAAATCGAGTGATGATCCAGATCGAGTGATGATCCAGATCCACTGATGATGTCCCTGTGATGATCTAGATCCAGTGATAAAGATGACTTGAAGATGAAGGTGACGAGATGAAGATGACTTGAAGATGAAGGTGACGAGATGATCCAGTTGATACAGAGAAGAATACCAGTGCTGACAAATTGTGTCAAGAGAATACCTTCCTAGTTAAGAGGGTGTGTTGATGTATTTGTAACTTCGGAATGTATTCACTTGTATATTTCATATATTGTACCCCTATGTTTATTCCAGGAAGTGTCTGTAATGTATTTGAGTCATGTCATGCCCCGATGTTCCTATCGGGAGATTCAATAATGTAAACAAGTCATGTCAAGTCATTGTGGGTAACCCTCCTATTGTTCAAGGGTTAAAGTTCCCACAATTGTGGGGCCCTAGGGTTATTAGACTATCCTAGAGAAGTCGGCCCTAGGTGAGCTATTGTAAGTTGGGGAAATATTCCCCACCATTGTGTTAAGGATAACCCTCCTTGTTGATCAGAGGGGCAAAGTCCCCATAGTTGTGGGGCACTAGGGTTATTAGACTCTCTTAGAGATGTTGGCTCTAGTAAGTAATTGTTAAGTGAGGCTGACATGTTGGAGTGGAAATTATGTGAATGGAAGAATATAAATAGAGAGTGAGACTCTCTATTTATAACACACACACTCACTCACTAGGGCGCATGAGTGAGAGAGAAGAAGCTGGGACCAGAGAGAGAGACTACTTCTGTCGGGAGATCATATTTATGTTTTCGCGTTTTACTTTTGGTGCTGATTCTATCTCTGAGGAAGTTGTGGGGTTTTCTCCTTTATGGTTTCCCTGAGGAAAGTCTTCCTGTCTATTCTCTCTTGTTTTTTATTGCTGTGCTTGTTATTCTCTCAGTTGAAGATCCTAATATAATGCTAGCTTGAATGATAAAAATCTAACACAGTGACTAGTACATGTGGCCCCATTAGGCCAAGTGGACCCAATTGTGCTAGTGGACCCAATTAATTAATTTAAGGTTCCTAAGTTAGGAAATAATTAATCTAATAGACATTTGAACAAGGGAATATTAATAATCCTTACACCCCACCTGAATCCTAACTTGGATAACTGTGGGCCCTAGTAAAAAGACTATAGGTCACCCAAATACAATATAGAAGATAATAAAAATTGTAGCTTAATACAACTAAGGAAACAGGGGAAAATGTCATGGGAACCCCCCCCCTCCCTCAAAATTAAGCAGGAAAATAGAAAAATGCAACCTATATTTAGAAGAAAAAAGATTCCTCCTTAGAAAAATAACTTGAGTAACACCGCTGCAGAAAATTGCAGCTCTATGCATTAGTATGGTCCATCAGTGGACCTCTCAATGTACTTCTGAACTGATGACTCCGTTTGTTTCTGCTGGATGGTGAAGGTAGGGAATGATCAAATATATGATTCTGTGGGCCATGTAGCTGAGCATTCACCATCATCAAGTAGCACCAACCTAGAGATTTTCTGCACCATTCTGTAGAGAGCGAATCTGTGAGGGATAGTGCAGCATGTTCATTCTGATACTGGGACCTTGTTCTTCTTCTGTCTTCTGGAACTCCAGCACCACTTCCAACTGCATCAAGAAGATTTTGAGCACATATGGGTTTAGGATTTTGATTAGCAATGGGTACTGGATCTGGATCTAGAATCTCTTGAGATTTAGTCTCAATAAAAGGATCATGCTGTATGTGATCTTGTTCATCTGAATCTGAAACCTGTAGCACATAATCATCATAAAAAATAGGTGGATACATAGTTATACCTTCTTGTGCTGTTGGAGGAGTATCATGCAGTTGATCTTCTTCAAACTGGACACTTCTTTCAATGAAGCATCTTCTGGTAGAAACCTCCATCAGTTTGTAAGCTTTTGCATCTTCTACATATCCCAACAGAATGCATTCACTACTTTGGGCTTGGAAGGCCTTCTTCTTGTCAAGTGGTATTCTATCCTGAGCTTTGGAACCAAAAACTATCAGATGTGAGACATTGGCCTTATATGCATGCAATGCTTCGAATGGTGTGACCCCAACCACTCACTTGTGGGGCACCCTATTTTGCAAATATGAAGCACAATTTACTGCTTCATCCCAAAGAGAAGGAGGTAGATGCTTAGCATGGAGAAGGCATGTTGCCATTTGTTTCAGTGATATGTTCTTCCTCTCACACACACCATTTTGTTGTGGTGTGGAACTGAATGTTCCATTCGAATCCCCTCTGATTCATAGAAATTTTGGAAATCTCTTTTGACATATTATCCTCCTCCATCGGATCTAAGTTGATTTGATCTTTTTATTTAAACTGTTCTCAGCCATATCTTTAAAACTTTTAAAAGTCTCAAAAACTTCTAATTTTTTGTTTCATGAAGTAGATCCAACAATACCTAGAACAATCATCAATAAAGGTTAGGATTTACCTACAACCATTAATGGAGTTTGTGGGCATATGTATAGCTACATCAATGTGTATCAAATCAAGTGTAGAGACAACTCTATGTGCCTTCCCAACATCATACTTCTTTTTTGGATGCTTACCTACCAAGCACCCAACATGTACTCCATCAGAAGTTTGGATGGAGGGAAAACCTTTAACAACCATGTTATAATTGTGCATCTGCTTCAGATATTTGAAATTAAGATGGCCAAATATCTCATGCCAAATCTTACTGGTGTTGTTAGCATGAGACAATAAAGATGTAGGAGAAACATGTAAGAAATTTGAAAACTCATAAGCTTTGGTAGAGTGATTTGCAATACCTTTCGCTACAAGCTTTCCAGTGGATTTTTCTGTGATCTCAATCGAGTCTGAATAGAATGTGACCCTCTTGGGAGAGCCTATATGATTCATATGGTAAACAGATAATAGGTTAGTAGCAAGGGAGGTCACATATAAGACATTCCTGAACTCACCATGCTTCGCTCTGAATGAGCCCCTTCCTTCTGCTAGAATCTGGGAATCATCTCCCATGTGAATTTTAGGCCCCTTTGATAGTGAAAGAGTATAGAAGGATTCTTTGGAGGAAACCATGTGGTTGGAGGATCCATAATCTATAATGTATGCTGAGGATGGAGAGAGAGTTGCTTTCAAAGCATGACACCTTTCGGTATCTTCTGTCGGTGCTTCTTCATCAGGATTCTTTGCTCTTAGAGGAGCAATGTTGTGCTGCTTGAGAAGAGCGGACATCTCATCAAGTTTCTTCCTCATACACTGATCTTCAAGATGGTATCCCTTTTCACAGTAACAACATAACTTTGTTGATCCTAGTTTTGTCATCAATAACGCCCAGAGTCTGAGACATAACTAAAAACATAAGGTGAAAGGAGAGAAAAATAAGAATAAAACTTCAATTAATACTTTAAATAGTCTAACCTAAGGTTTAAAGTATTAATTAAAGTTTTATTCTTATTTTTCTCTCCTTTCACCTTATGTTTTTAGTTATGTCTTGTGTTTTGGTTTATTGTGGTTTCTAATTTCTTTCTTTAGTATTGTTGTATGCTTTATAATTATATCTTTGGTTTGGATTGATTTATCCTTTTATATATAGAGTTTATGGTTAGATATGTCAATGTTAGGAAAGTATACTAGCACTTTGTAGATTGGTTATAGCAGCAGGACATTTTTTTTCACTGTGTGATTACTGAAGAGACTTAGAGAGTAGGTCTTAAAAGAGTAATCTTTATTAAGTCTTCTACTTGCTTCACAATTAAATATTCTTTATTAAGTTTTCTACTTGATTCTTTTATTAAGGTCTGTTACTTGTCTATAAGCTAGATTTTCTTTACATTTGAATGGTTATTAATTAAGAATCATTTGCTTATGGAATAGAACACCATGTTTACCATCACCTGTAATTGGACTTTCCTTAGTTTGCACATATTTGTAGAAGTTAAGTTCGATTTGATTCCATTTAGTTTCTTTACTTCATTTGAAATCCATTTTGACACCACTCCTCAAGTTCCAATCACAGTAAATGCATATCCACAAAAAAACCAAGGAGAGTGGAATTAGATAACTTAGTTTTACCATTAGGTACATTTGTTAATTATATGAATAGCTTAAGTTGTTGAATTTGTAAAAGTGTCTCTAGTTGTTGTAATTTTGTTATAATTAATCTTTGAAGTTGTTTATAAAGCTTTCTTAAATTAAGAGGAGGAATAGTTAAGTAAAACAGAAGTTTATCTTCTTAAAGTTTACTTGTTTATATTCTTATTTTTCAGTATTTATCTATAGAATAGAGTAGTATAGCTTGATACTGCTCTATTCTAGCACTCTGTTTGGTTTAATTACATTTCTAGTTGAGTTAATAGGAGTTTGACTCATTTTTTCATTTTGAAAGATATTTCGATCTTTTCTTTGTTAAAATATTTCTACAACACCCTAGGAACCCCTCTACCTTCACATATACTTTGTGTCAACTTGAAGTTTACCAAACTCTGTCAATAATTAAATATTAGGTGAATTAATTAAGACATTATAACACCCAACATTTTTGGCACCGTTGCGGGGGAGTTTTTCAGTAAGGTAGAATAAATAGAATTCCTTTATGAAGTTTAGTAATAGGCTGGTAGCGGGGGAGCAGTAAGATGAGAGGTAAGAACCTGCGCATATGTTATAACAGGCCCCCCCAAATCCAGCAGTAGTAGTATTAGTAGTATAGGTTTCCCTTTAGTTTAATTTTTCATGAACAGACCTAGAGATTCTAGGGGTAGATACGTTAGAGATAATTCTCAAAACCTTATTAAAATACATACTAACCTTTACGGGGGATGAAATACCCCAACTACTAACTCAGCATAAAGGTATCAAAGAACCCACATAGGAAGTAGTTCTTCTTGGAGACCTAAATATTTTATAGGAGAAACCATAGACAGGGAGGAAGTCTTGGAAGAAAATCCTAAGGATCCCATTGCTGAAGAAATTCAAGAGGTTCAACCTTTGGAAACCCTCAACCCTTCACTAGTGCAGAAACCTAACAATACAACCTTCTCATTAGTAGGGGATCCTAACTTTGTTGATTTCATTGATCCTTCCTATAGACAAGCCCTCTTTGGAGGCTCAACAAATACAGTTATTTCATAGATAGAAACCTCCATAGTAGCACCTACCATTCCTATAGGACCTAATAAAAACATATTTGATCATAGGAAGATCTTCCCTGAAAAAGAACGCTGGGACGTCCCATTATCACCTCTAAAGGAGCCTCTTAGGTACACACTCTTTAGGAATCAAGCCTACATGGAAAAATGGGGAGAGAATGAAGATAATGACGAGGTTAGAAATGATGAAGGAGAAGGAGAAAATCAAACTAAGACTACCTTCAGTTTCCCTATTTTAGACACTGTACAAGATATAAATATGAAGAATATCCCTCCTTCCTTCTTACCTACTTTTTATGGGAAAAGTAATGAAGATCCAGACACATTTTTGTTTGAGTTTGACATCCTCTGTAGAAGTTATAACTATCTACAAGATTCCCATAAATTAAAACTTTTTTTGGCTACACTAAAAGACTATGCCTTAAGATGGTTCATGGGATTAGGAGAACCTAGCATCAGAACTTGGGAAGATATGAAAAGTACATTCTTACAGAAGTACCAAGAGTATTGCAAACCAAGAGACTCTCGAAACGATATATTTAAGATACAACAACTCGAAGACGAGAGCTTGGAATATTATCTCGAAAGATTTATCTATACATTAAATAAATCTAAACATAACAAACTTCGAGAATAAGTAGTATGAACACTCTTCCTTAAGGGGATTTTAGAAGACCTGGTAGAAAGCCTTAATCTCATGGCATCTGGTGATATATCTCATAAACCTTTTGCACAAATAAGGGAGATATGTAGAAATTACTCTTGAAGCAGGGGGAAAGGTGAAAGGAATATTTGAGAGCCTTATAGTAGGAATCTAAAAGGGAATACTCCCAGTTCAGGAGGAGTCATGAGGATATAATTAGGAAACCTATTGGAAAATTTTAAAATTGATATTTTAGGAGTAATGGGTTCCCAACTAGATGCATTACAAGCTAAGAAAAGACAAGAAGAGGAACAAGCAGCAATGAACATTTTCTGTCCAAGGTGTAGAACTAAACATCCCCAATGGGAATTCCCATTAAATAACATCTATGTATGTCACATTTGTATGGAAGAACATCCAATAGATGATTTCCCATCATTACCAGGGTTACAAGCCATATATAAGAGTGGGGATGTTGGTGAAACATCCAAGAGGCCTCCTTGGTAACCAAGGGATTCACTACCATATCTAATTTGTCACCACAACATCCTCCACCTTATTACCAACCTTACCAACCACCTCAACAATGGAACACTACAAGTTGGCAGCATTGGCCACCCCTGTATCCTCCCCCTCCTCATTTTAGTTAGCAACAATATTGGACACAGGGGTGGAGGGGACAATCATACCCCCAAACACCACATGTTTCCATACCTAATTATCCGTATCCTCAGCACTCAACCAATACCCATAAATTTTTACTAGGTTTTGTGCCTCGAGTTCCCCTTATTACACAACAATCTCATCACTTTCAAAATACAAACCCTCCACGACCTACATTGTTACCTGCACAACTGATACCTAATCCAAATAATAATCCAACTCAAGATCTTAACAACATTGAGTTGCAAACACTTCCATCCTACGTTATTTCGAATGTACCTGTACAGGAGATACAATTACGATATGGAAGAGCTGTAAATGACATACCCAAATCATGAGTCATCATTCATGAATAAAATGACGAAGAAGATTCAAATGAAGTCGTGAATGATGATATTATGAAGGATGTGGATATTCCAAATATCCCAGTGCATACCCATCCTCAGCAAGAACACATTCAAAAACAAAGGATTCCTCCATTTCTAGAGTGAGTAGCAATAGAAAAACCTGTAGTTCGTCCTGAGTATGACATTATGAATGAATTGAAGAATATATGTGTCAAAATTCCTCTATTACAAGCTATTAAGGATATACCAATTTACAGGAAGGTAATAAAGGAATTATGCATTAAGCGCTCAGGAAAGAAGCAAAAATCCCCCCTCACAATTCATGTTATAGGAGAGATGTATGAATGTATGACAGACCAATCTCAGATTGCGAAATACACAAATCCAAGGGCTCTAGTGGTGACTGTGATTGCAAATAATACCGCTATAGATAATACACTTATCGATTTAGGATCTGATATCAATATGATGACCACCATAGTTTTAGAAGTTTTATAGTTAGGACAGTTTCTTTGACCTACCCCTTCAATCCTAGAACTAGTAGATTGTACCACCATAAGACCTGTTGGAGTCCTGGACGACATTATTGTTTCAGTAGCTTCATGGGAATATCCCATCGAATTTTTGGTCATAGAATCAAAGGATCCTTCTAAAGTACATCTTATTATCTTAGGGAGACCATGGTTAGCCACTGCTAATGCCTTTATAGGATGTAGGGATGGGGAAATGACCATTTTGAATGGGTTGTATACATAGAGACTTATTTTATATCCCCCAACACAACTTGTAACTGAAACCTTGTGGTGGTTAGATATCCCCTTTGGAGATGAAAATATTGAAGATCTCTTATTTCCTAGTGATTATTCCTGGGAACATTAGGATAAAACTACTAAGAATGTATTAAGCCATTTTGTCTCTTCTACAACTTGTATATATTTTCTGCAGTATTTTGCCCAACTCGATCATATATTTGGAGATGAGTTTCAAGAAAATATGGCTCTCTCAACATTTTTAGAAACATCATGTGTCTTTGAAATTGAATAGCACATAGGGTATTATACTATACCTTGTGAATTTATCCTTGGAAAGGTTTTACACATAAATGCAGGGTTAACTGAGAGTCAACAAGAACAATTTCTTAAGGTCCTTAAAAACCAATCTAGAGCATTTGCATGGGAATACACTGACATGAAAGGTATACACCCTGAAACTTGTATTCACCATATATACATGGATCCATCCATTTCACTTGTGAGACAGCCTCAGAGGAGGATGAATCCTGCTCTAAAAGATATACTAAAAGAGGAGTTACAAAAACTTCTCAATGCTGGTTTCATCTATCCTATCTCCGATAGTAAATGGGTGTCCCCTCTAGTCGTAGTCCCGAAGAAAGTCACAGGGAAGTGGCGCATTTGTGTTGATTTTAGAGATTTAAATAAGGCCACTCTTAAAGACTATTTTATTTCACCCTTTATTGATCAAGTGTTGGATACCCTGTCAGGAAAAAAATACTTTTCCTTTCTTGATGGGTATAGTGGATATAATAAAATTTTAATAGCACCTGAGGATAAAGATAAGACCACTTTTACATGCCCTTGGGGAACATAAACCTATAGAGTTTTTCCATTTGGCTTATGTAATGCACCTGCCACTTTTTAGCGTGTAGTTTTAAGAATATTTGCTGATATTATACACGACTGTGTAGAGGTGTACATGGATGACTTTACAGCCTATGGTAATAACTTTCAGGGAGCCCTTGACAACCTTGAGAAGGTTCTGATTCGATGCCAAGAAACAAACCTGACCCTTAGTCATGAAAAGTGCAAAATGTTGTTAACAGAAGGTATAGTCTTAGGACATCATGTTTCCTCCCAAGGAATCAAGGTGGATCTTGCAAAATTTGAAGTAATTGTTGGCCTTCCTTCTCCAAAAACTCAGAAAGAGGTGAGAAGCTTTCTGGGTCATGTAGGCTATTATCATCGTTTTATTGAGAATTTTACTAAAATAGTTGCACTGATGTTTAAATTGCTTACAAAGGATGTAGAATTCCAATGGACTGAATCTTGTCAAAGTGCTTTCCAAGTCCTAAAAGCTAAATTATTAGTGGAACCAATACTTAGGGGGCCCGACTGGTCCCTTCGTTTCCATATATCCCCTGATGCCTCTGATACGGACATAGGAGGAGTCGTAGGAAAAAAATAAGGCCAATCACCTTATGCCATTTGTTTTATTAGTAAGAATTTGACCCCTGTCGAGCTAAATTATATCGTTACTGAAAACTAGTTTTTGGCAGTAGCCCATTCTATTAATAGATTTCGGGATTACATTACAGGTTACGAAGTTTTTGTGCATACAGATCACTCTTCCATCATATTTTTGATGAATAAACCAATTACTAATGTAAGGGTGACTTGGTGGCTTCTTTTATTACAATAATTTAACATTACTATCATTGATTGACCTGGTAAAGAGAATTTAGTAGCATATTTCCTTTCTTGTATTCAACATGAGGATGGTACTAAGCCCGTTGACGACACTTTTCCTTATGAACATTTATTTTTTGTATCCATTCAAACCCCTTGGTTCATAGATATTGCCAATTATTTAGCAACTGGGAAATTACCAAATCACTTGTCCCCACCCAAAAAGCGTCGTATTATAGTACAGAGTTCTAACTGTTCCTGGGTTGATGTTGATCTCTTTCATACTGACCCAGATCTTATTATTAGACAATGCGTACGGGAAGATGAAATGACAGATATCATCTATGCATGCCATGATGGGCCATGTGGAGGACATTTTTCTGATAAGCGGATGGCATACAAAGTACTGCATTCTGGTTATTACTGGCCGAGCATTTTTAAGGATGCTTCCAAATATGTTATAGGATGTGATAGTTGCCAAAGAATGGGTAGACCTACGTCTTCTGATCAGATTCCCTTACAGCCTCAGGTCATGATAGAGCCATTTGAGGAATGGGATCTGGATTTTGTAGGACCTATTTCTCCCATGTCTCTTAAAAAGAAGTATATCCTAGTTTGCATAGACTATGTTACTAAGTGGGTAGAAGCTAAATCTTTGTTTAGGGCCATAGAGAAATCGGTAGTAGAATTCATATATGAACAAATATTCACTCGATTTAGTGTACGTAGAGAAATTGTTACAGATCAAGGCTCTCAATTCAATTCTAAGTTAATGAAAGAAATCACCATGAAGTATGGCATTCGACACTGTAAATCCTCACCCTATCATCCCTAGGCCAATGGCTAGGTAGAATTAACCAATAAAGTACTGGAAGTCATCTTAACCAAAACCATCACTTACATGATAAGGATTGGGCAGATAGACTTATGGAGGCTTTGTGGGCCTATAGGATAACATGGAGAAACACTACCGGACATACCCCCTATGAGTTGGTGTATGGAAAACAAATTCCTTTACCTATCGAATTTCAAGTTAAAACATTTCGTATGGAAGCACAATTAGGCATGAATTTGGATGAAGCACAAAAACAACGAGTGTTACAGATTAATGAATTGGATGAAATTAGACAGGATGTACTCCCAAGAACCATGTTAATACAGAATCAATGAAAGAAATGGAATGATAAATTTATAAAGCAAAAACAATTTAATACTGGATATTGGGAATTTCTATTTGACTCAAGATACAAAAATTTTAAAGGAAAATTAACTACTCGTTGGACGGGTCCACATGAAGTAGTTATAGCTTTCAATAATGGGTCAGTAGAAATTAAGACAATTGATGATTCACAAATTTCCTTTGTAGTAAATGGACACAAACTTAGACCTTACCATCAACCCATATCTAAACAGGATTTTGTACAAAATGTCTTGCAACAAAAATAAATGGAATTGGTTGAAGAGGAAATGATTCCTCCTCCTCTTGATCCTTAAAGTTATTCTAGGTTGTCATTACTTGTATATATGTAAATATGGTTGTGTTCGCCTGAATAAGTAAGAGTAATTTCTAAAAAATATACTGCATTTATATAGAAGTTTCATCTCTATGACCATTTGTTGTAGTTTTGTCAAATTAAAGCAGAAAGACTCTTTCCTTTTTCTTATGTATTTTGTAGATGTTTTGTTAAGAATAAATACGAATAATCTAACAAGTGGTGTTGCAGTTTGATTACAAATGTTTTATCTCTATAAGTAGCTTATGAAGTATTATTTGAAAAAAGGGTAGTGCTTTAAAAGATTTATGATATATCTTAACTCTTTCTTTTTGGTTACTATCAAAATTGAATTTTATAGTACAATTGAAGAATTCCTTGCATATCATCCTTAACCATTTATTCTATGATTTGTTATAAATTTATATATGGTATTTTGATTCATACATGTACATTTTTTATTTAATAAGAATAGTTGCTTGGAAGACCTACTCTAATTATCATATTCTTCAGATTCTTATACCTATGGACTACTAGTTCATCCTATACTTATTATCAAAACTTGCCTCTTAAGCATTTTTGTGGTAACTCGAAAGTAAGTGAAATTTCTGCTTGTGGGGAACATTACTAACATTTCATGAAGAAGATAGACTTAAAGGTCAAAGAACAACTTTAAATTATTCTCTTTTGACATGATTCATAATTAAGGCCATTATAAAAACTACTTATAAGATTTGTTCTAAATTTGGATTATGTGTTTAGTAGGATTAGCACGCTCTAGTACCAACCGACTTCCATATACTTAAAATCATTATACGAAGAAAACCCATCGGGATACTGAACACAGCAGGTCAATGCTAAGTAATATTCGAAAACAAGGAAGCTCAGTAAATGCAAGTGAAACTGTCGGGGTACTGAACAAGATCGCTGGAAGCAGGGCTATGTTTGCATGGTACCAAGATAAACCTATCGGGGTACTGAACAAGCCTGCTGGCAGCGGGGCAATATCAGGTAAAAGAGATCTAGTTAATGCACTACTATGCACATGGTTTGTTGAAAATGATAATATTAGAATATAAACATGCACGTTATGCCAACTGTTTTATGATTTCATTAGAGAATGGCTGTAAGTTGGACTTGGATCCGACCATCTAATTCAATCAATACCTAGGATATGATTATCCTAGAAATGGAACCCATAGCCGTAAAAATCTCACAAACTCTAGGGTAAACTCAAAATATTCTTAAGATGACAAGACATCCTTATAATGAGGCATGGATGACTAGTTTTTCCTATGGCATTTTCCAATTATACTATGATTATTCACTTGATCGTTCTAAGCACCGTTATTTCTGATAAATGTACATATCTGAATCATTTCCATTTTACTAGTTCGTTTTCTTTTTCGTGCAAAAATGATCACAACATGATAAGACTCTGTATTAAGTTAATTTCAAATTACTTCATTTTTCTTGTATGGCTTAAGGACACACTATATCTTTGGTTTGGGGGAGGAAGAGTATGCTGTGAATATTATACTGTTTTTATTTTCCTGACTATTTATATAAAAGTTTATTTATCTCTGACAAATGACAAATGTTTTCAGGATAATTAGCAGCAATCCGATCCAACATAAAGCATGTTTTTACAGAAAAAATCTATATGAAGGATCATATGCAGGACCATATGAAGGGTTGAATGTTGGTCCGAATAAAATTCCAAATGACGATCTAAATAAAAACTGTGATATTATAGCAATAGTGATTATGTCAAGGTGTTAGCTTAATTTTGTTTGGGCAAAAAGTTCAAATTGGCCGAGTCATACCATGATTATTAAGTCACCTTTACAAGGTCATTATGAATAATCTCGAACCATGATGTTGTGCATTTTTGATCTCATTTTACCCCCATATGGATTTGATATGACCTTATTACCTTTTCAGTCATCATGACTCTACCACCATCCCTATCCTCTTACCAAATCGCACACGTAAACTATCAAATAGTCGATCCTCTTGTTAAATCAAGATTATTATGGTGATGAATGCATTTTATACATTCGTATTAAGTCACACGTTCAACTTGTCCAAATTTTTACTTTGGACATGGTTGAACTGATTGCAACCTTATGAACTCATTAAAATAGGCGTCCTTGATGGCACATATCTTAAGATCGGCCATAATGGCACGATCGCATAAACGTGTTGAGCCTTTTATGTGATCATTTTTTTGATTGAATGATACATGCTTTAAATCGATGTCGTGCAAACTTCTACTCTATTGCTCTCACTTATCATTATCCCTGTAGAGTTGTGTTAGCCACCTTCTTCCTATACTCCCTATAAAATCTATATCCTAGTATTTGTTTGAACCATGCCGAATCGTTTTGAGCCTGAGAGCTACCAAGACTTATCTCAAATGCTAGAGTTCTGGGAGTGCTGAGAAGTCTTTTTCCGTGCTGGCTGGAACTCGATCCTTCACTTGCTGCAAGGTTATGATGAAGAAATATCCCTGCTTTTCGTGATGGGCTTTGATGGAAATAAGGTGAGGGTTGTCCATCTTGTCTTCCCAATAACTGAGGAGTCTATCATGCTCGCAACCAAGCTTCCTAGAGAGGGCATTCGATGGCATAAGCACTGGTTCCTTCTGCGGGCATCTCACAACTTCGCCCGTAAACCAAAATACTGGCATGTCACAGGGTTCAAAGGTTTCCATCGCAACTGGATTAAGCCATAGTATATTAATCCTTTGAATGTTATCATCCATTTGATCACTTGTGAAGGTAAGTTTAGCGTATTTAAATCTTGCCATATCTGTTTGCTAGTGCATTTTGTTGATCATAAATTTCTTAATTTCCCTTTATATTTTCTTAGAAGTCTAGAGAAGATGTCGAGCCAGGTCAAGAAAAATACCATTAACCCTAAGGGAATCTTGTATCATCATAGTTTGATTAAAATCCTGATCTTAAATCATCTTAAAGAGAAAAACCAATCTTGGGATACCTTCATGTTTAAAGTTCTTAACCCCCATCTAAATATCCAAAAACATCCTCGACATCTCCATAATCGTGATTCCAGTAAATCCCCATCTGTAGAGAAGAAAAGCCCCAATTTTGTTCATCTCGACGAAGACACATCGTAAGCGAGCCCATCCACTCATTCCACCCCAGTTATTCCTGCTAAGTTTGTACCCTTATCACGACCTTGCACCAGAGACCAGAAGGCAAAATTTGTCTAGTCCATGGTTCATCCTAGCGTCCAGACCACGATACAGCCTGATGTTCAGACTGATCATATAGACTGTATAGATGAAGCATATAAACCTGATCCAGACTCGCCTTTGTTCTCGTTGGCCTATGTCTTAGTTGAATTGCTGAAGGATGTTGATTGTGAAAATGTTCCTGCACCTACACGGGACATGAGTCCTGACAGACACATTCCTTCCATTGATATCGATCCGCCATCAAGGGAGATGAGTCCCCCACAAGAGTCTGAGAATCTTGGAGAGCAATCTACTCCGCATCAGCTGACGCTAGATCAATTAACTTAGGAGTTGGCTCAATCAAATGAAGATTATGTTAAGATAATCGTGAGTCTTCGGGAAGAGAATAAAGATTTGCGTTTGTAGGTCAAGACCATTGAAGAGATCAACAAGGCCATCAACTTGTCACATAGGTCTCAATAGGAGAGGCATGCTATTTTGAAATCACAGGCTTCGAAATTGAAGTTTCAAACCCTTGTTTCGTCAACCAAGTCGAAGGCAGCTGCTGACGCAGCTCAACCTTGTTCATAATGCATCATTGTTTTGCTCAGTAGGATCTGGAATTTCTTCGGTTTGGGGGAATGTTGATGCCAGTTTTGTCATCATTTTTGGCTATTAATTTACATGTTTGAAATATGTTTTGTCACTTTTTGACATGTCTTCTGTCATGCAACTCACTATTCAAACCTAGGTACGACTATATTTTGGGTTTATGAAAGTTCTAGTTCATTCTTGTTATTTCATGATTTTATTAGTTAATTCGATGATATTTGATATATGTTTGATGCTTAATTTGTTATTGCAGACCATAGTCTTCAATGAGGCAATGAGTAGACAACACGTCCACCCTAGATATGCATAGATCATATCCGGCTCACTGTCCAGCTCATCGTTCAGCCAGCCGAGCCAACCGCGTGTTGTTAATGATGGATTCCCAAATGTTAAAGCATGGAACGGTCTACAAACTGCCTATTGTCCATGTGTCTGGATGGTAGCACGATCCTCATTCTAGAAGACCCGTTAGCATGCTCCTCTACTTGACACCACGCCACCAGCCACACCATCAACCACGCCAAAGAGGACCCATATGACACCTCATGCACGAAGGAGAACTGATGCACGATGAAGAAGGAAGAAACGTTATGTGCTGGATTATGATCAATTGATTGCAGTAATGATTGAATAAATTTAGAGAGGGGGCGACCACTAAAGGGTTGACCTGCTCACCTCTGTAAACAATATATATATATCAGCCTCCATGGGAGTGATTAGTTAGCCGGTTTATGCATGTAATCAGTCATTGTTGAAGAATTTTGTAATAATGTTTCTCAATTTAATAGAAGTTATGTTCATGCTGTATATGATCGTGTTTGAGTAAGCATTTAGAGATTTGAAACCCTGATTGCTAAGAGGGCCCCTCATCAACCAACTGTTTATGTCTTGTGTGTATTTTCTTTATCTCCTTCCTATAACTAGTTTAGTTTTATTTCCAACTTAATTATTGTAATTGTTCATGTCATTGTTTCTGGTAGCATAGATCACATTATAATGTTGTGTTGTTAATGTAGCTTTATTTCCAGAAATGATTAACCGGTTGCACGCTTAGCTTACCTTCTAGCTTTCTTTTTAGTCTTATGTTTGGTTTCATTGTTTAGAATTTAGTTAGTTTAATTCTGTAAGTTTAGTTTTGTTATAGTTAGGTTTGATTCTATCTAAGTTTTAGATTTAGTTCAATCACATTTTAGTTTGTTTTATGATAGGAAGCAGTTTCTTTTTATAACTATAGATTAGTATAAGTTATCTTTTTAGAGTATATTTAGTTTTATTTACTTCTGTAATTTCATTTGGTATATTTCAATTTATTTAAAAATGCAATAGATAATGATGTTTTTATAATTATGAATTAGTTTAAGTTACTTTACTGTTGAATTTGATTATTAGGTAGGATTGCTTATCATTCCTTATGCATTTTGTTATCATGTGCATTAATATTCTGATCTCAAAATCATTTAGATTAACCATTTCTTAAAAATTCTAGTGTTTTAGGTATACAGACTGTCATTCAGACAGCCTATTCCACCTGTTGTTAGACCTACTTTCCAGTCTGTTATCCAGCCTTTCATTCAGCCTCTAGTGTTTTTAATCTGTTTTAAGACTGTTTCTTTAGCTTTTTGATTATATGGTAGTTAAATAATAGTTATTTTTACTATTAGAACCTTAGGTTAGACTGTTTAAAGTATTAATTAAAGTTTTATTCTTATTTTTCTCTCCTTTCACCTTATGTTTTGAGTTATGTCTTGTGTTTTGGTTTATTGTGGTTTTTGATTTCTTTCTTCAGTATTGTTGTGATGCTTTGTAATTATATCTTTCGTTTGGATTGATTTATCCTTTTATATATAGAGTTTAGGGTTATATATGTCAATGTTAGGAAAGTATACTAGCACTTTGTAGATTGGTTATAGCAGTAGGATGTTTTATTTCACCACGTGATTACTGAAGAGACTTAGAGAGTAGGACTTAAAAGAGTTATCTTTATTAAGTTTCTACTTGCTTCACAATTAAATCTTCTTTATTAAGTTTTCTACTTGCTTTTTTTATTAAATCTTCTTTATTAAGTTTTCTACTTGCTTCTTTTATTAAATTCTGCTACTTGTCTATAAGTTAGATTTTCTTTACATTTGAATTGGTTATAAATTAAGAATCATTTTCTTATGGAATAGAACACCATGTTTACCATCACCTGTAATTGGAATTTCCTTAGTTTGCACATATTTGTAGAAGTTAAGTTCGATTTGATTCGATTCAGTTTCTTCACTTCATTTGAAAGCCATTTTGACACCACTCCTCCTCAAGTTCCAATCATAGTAAATGCATATCCACAAAACAACCAAGGAGAGTGGAATTAGATAGCTTTGTTTTACCATTAGGTACATTTTTTAATTATATGAATCGCTTAAGTTGTTGAATTTGTAAAAGTGTCTCCAGTTGTTGTAATTTTGTTATAATTAATCTCTGAAGTTGTTTATAAAGCTTTCTTAGATTAATATGAGGAATAGTTAAGTAAAAATGAAGTTTATCTTCTTAAAGTTTACTTGTTTATATTCTTATTTTTCAGTATTGGTATATAGAATAGAGTAGTATAGCTTGATACTTCTCTAGTATATCACTCTCTTTGGTTTAATTACATTTCTAGTTGAATTTTGAGTTTGACTCGGTTTTTCATTTTGAAAGATATTTCGATCTTTTCTTTGTTAAAATATTTCTACGACACCCTTGGAACCCCTCTACCTTCCCATATACTTTGTGTCAACTTGAATTTTACCAACCTCGATCGATAATTAAATATTAGGTGAATTAATTAATACATTATAACACCCAACAAACTTCTTTTCAAATTTATTCTTCTTAGAGCTGGAGGCCCCTTTGGGAGCTTGCTAATTTTGTTTAGCCTTCGAATCAGATTCCTTTGGATCCTTCTTCTTTTATTTCCCCTTTTCTTGCGCTTTGGAAGAGTCAGTAACTAAGAGAGCTTGTTCTTTGGAGGTCTGGATGACTCCTATTCGAATCAATTTGTCTTGCTCCTTGATTAAGGACTTGGAAAAATAATCTAATAGAGGAAGTTTCCAATCATGAAAGCTTTCCCGTTTGGAATGAAACATAGGGACATATACAGTGTACATGGGCCTAGTTTGCTGAGTATGGAAAGGACATTCTGCTCATCCTTCCACTCTATTCTGCACTGTCTACATTGGAACACTAGATACTTGAATTTATAGAAGAATTGCTCAATAGTCTTGAAACTGCTGGGATGTACAGATACCAACTCATTATTCAAAATGTGTCCCTGAAGCTCTTCTTGTTTGTTAAACAATATATCAAGATTCTCCCATGCTTCTCTGGGAGTCCTCAATCCTTCTAGATGGAAGAGGATATCTCTAGAAATATAAGTACATAAGTACCCGAATGCTTCATCACAATGGCTTAGGAACTTGTTCCTCTCTACCAGCTGATGAGGCTCAGCCTCCCATCCATGTATGATCCTGTGGTAGCCATGATTACATAAGGCCAGCTGCATATCAATCCTCCAATCAAGATAATTGGAAGTTGTGAGGATCCATGGTTCATGATTTTTAGAACTCATAATTGCTCCGGCTGGAAGACTGCAAATACTTCTCACAAGCTATGTAGCACCTATCAATTTCACTGTAATAACACACTAAAATGTTATGTTTTTATCTTATAAGAAATATAATCTAGGATCTTATCTCAGAGAATAACATGCACAACAAAAAAACAAGAGACAAGAGACACAAATAATTTTCCTCGGGGAAACCATAAAGGAGAAAACCCCAGAACTTCCTCAGAGATAGAATGAGCACCAATAGCAACAGTAAAACCCAAAGACAGAAAGGATGATCGCCAACAACAGTTCTCTCTCACTCACTTGAGAGAGCTTCTCCTCTCTCACTCATGCACCCCAATGAGTGAGTGTGTGTAATAAATAGAGATGCTCACTCTCTATTTATATTCTTTCGTTCACTTAATGTCCACTCCAAAAATTCATCCTCACTTAATAATTACTTACTAGGGCTGACATCTCTAGGAGATTCTAATAACCCTAGAGCTCCACAAATGTGGGGACTTTTCCCTCTGATCAACAAGGAGGGTTAACCTTAACTCAATTGTGGGGAATATTTCCCCGACTTACAATGGAGAGTTAACCTTAATGAATTTACATGACTTGTTTATATTATTGAATCTCCCGATAGGAACATCGGGGCATGACATGACTCAATTACATTACAGATACTTCCCGGAATACACATCAGGGTACAATACATAAAATATACAAGTGAATAAATTCCAAAGTTACAAATACATCAACACTCCCTCTTAACTAGGAAGGTATTTTCTCGACACAATTTATCGGCACAAGTATTCTTCTCTATATCATCTGTATCATCATCAAGTCATCTTCATCTTCAATTCATATTCATCGTCAAGTCATCTTCATCAAGTCTGGATCATCACTTGATTTGGAATATCACTAGATCATCACTTGATTTGGATCATCATCAAAGCTGGATCATCACTAGATCATCATCATCATCACTGCTTCTGTTATCTCAATCAAATGGTGCTATCTCTTCATTCTTTTCGTCATAGGAAGTTCTACAGAGCCAACCCTTTTTCATGCTGGTTGTAGGCCTAGCCTCTAGGTAGGTCTTCATCTTCTTCAGTACTTATATCTGACCATGAGAGGAACACATCCAAGAACCATTTTAGAATGGCCCTCCCAGCACTTACATCTTTCATTCTCAAAGAATGGCTATCAGCTCTAGGTTAAGTGTCAGTCCTAGACTGAAACAAATTCCTGGTAACTAACCAGGTGCCTTCATTCTCCTAGAGAATGGCCTCTCAACACTAAGTTGAGCTTCAGTCCCAGACTGAATCAATTTCCTGGTAACTGACCAGGTGCCTCCATTCTCCTAGAGAATGGCCTCTCAGCACTAAGTTGAGCTTCAATCCCAGACTAAATCAATTTCTAGGCAACGGACCAGGTGCCTCCATTCTCCCAGAGAATGGCTTCTCAGCATTAAACTGAGCTTCAGTCCTAGACTGAATCAATTTCCTGGTAACTGACCAGGTGCCTCCATTATCCTAGAGAATGGTTTCTCATCAGTAAGTTGAGCTTCAGTCCCAGACTGAATCAAATTTCCTGTTAACTAACCAGGTGCCTCCATTCTCCCAGAGAATGGATTCTTAGTACTTACAACTACTGGCATAGTAGGACACACCATCTACTATCCATAGAAATGCACAACACCTATATCCGACCCAATCTGAAAGGCTTAGCACTTATATTGTACCCAGTCAGAAAGGATCAACACTTACATCCTCTGGTATAGTAGGACACACCATCTACTATCCAAGGAAGGGCTCAACACTTATATCTACTGGCATGGTAGGACACACCATCTACCATCTAGAGAAAGGCTCTGCACTTACATCTGTCGGCATGATAGGACACACCATCTATCATCCAGGAAAAGGCTTTGCACTTACATCTGATCATGTGGGAGACAACCCCACAGTCATATCAGAATGGCTCTGCACTTACATCTGATCATGTGGGATCTAATCCCACAATCATATCAGAATGGCTCTGCACTTACATCTAACCATGGAAGGCCCAGCCTGTCAGCATGTCAGAAAGGATCATAGACTCATCAATTCCCTTTGGAGGGAACCTCGATTTGGAGAACACCAAGCTTCTCCTTGAAGTACTCAAACTTCACTCTAGCCATTTCTAGCATAGAATCACATCAGGGATGATTACATCCAAGGATAACCTACGAGATTTTCCAGGACTGATTACAACCGAGGACAACCTACATGACCGTTTACATCTGAGCAACCTATGAGCTTCACCAGGATTTATGTTCAGACAACGTGTCTCACCAGCTATGCTAGAAATCCCTCTTTTGAGAGATCTCGATATGGATCACAAACTGGACCTTCTCTGCTCCTCTCTGCATCATACAAAAATGCAAGTCAGATCAATCAAATCAAATAGTAGTTTTCAAAAGAAACATACTAAATCCCAAATAGCAAGTGGCAACATATTTTTCCTCATCCGTACTTAGTTCCACACAGGATTGCTTCCTGCTAAACTAAGAGATCACACCTGATCCCATACTGAAGCAGCATCATGAAATGCTCTTCCTATCAACGACACTATCTGCCCAATACGAATCCACATAACCCTCCAGTTTAATCTTCTGATTCACATCATACTTGAGCCCATACTCAACTGTACCCTTCATGTACCTCACTGCATGCTTTTTAACCATCATGTGAACATGTCTCAAGGTGCTCACAGCAAAGAAAATATCTGGTCTTGTATTCATCAGGTACATAAATGAACAAATTATTTGATGATACGTCATGGCATCAACTGACTCTGATGAGGCAACACTCAATAGCTTCAGGTTCGATGCCATAGGTGTGGTCATGGCCTTGCATTCCATCATCCTGAACCTCTTCAGGATCTCTATTGCATACTTCCCTTGTCTCAGGGAGCTTCCATCTGCATTCTTCCACACCCCCATGCCTCAAAGTAATGCATCATATCCAATTCCTTCATCTCGAACTCAGCAACAAGTCTCCTTCTTGCAACTTTAATGAGTTCTTGTTTTCTGTCAGGAACAAGTCATCAACATATTAGAGGAGCATCACTGGTCTTCCACCTTCAACATTGAAGCAAAGGTAAATCCTAGAGTCATCAGTAATCTATCCATCCTGTCATACCATGTCGAACCTCAGGATCTTCTACAATCACTCCCCCCGAAGCGGAGCATTATTATCCCTCAGCCTTTCGTACTCTATGCACTGAAAAATTCTGTACTGGAGTGACAAGTAGCTTCCTCTGATACTAATATTCTATGTATCCATCTAGGGTCACTAGATACCAAGATACTCTATTTTGTAGCTTTTCAAAAGTTGTTCTTGCACCCATCTGTGAGCTTGTCATCCTCTATAGGATTTCATCTTCAACCTTGTAGCAAAGGTTAAGATATTCATCACTCTAGGTGATCTTCAAGATCCTCATGTATGTGTTATCCCATGGGTGTCTTCTGAGCTCATACATGGCCTTACACATGAGTCTGTCTGTCATGTGTCTCAATTCCCACTAGCTGCAAATATCTCTTCGTAGTCTATGCCTTCTTTCTATGAGAAACCTCATGCTACAAATCTTGCCTTGTATCCCACAGACTTCTCTTCAGGTCTCGATACCGCATTCTATACATCATTCTTCATGATCTGGTACTCTCCTTCCCTTTATTCTTGGGTACTTATTCATAGCTAGAAGGTTCTACATCAATGATGTCGCTCAACAGTGTCACATAACTGCACTGTGTCTAAGACCTCTTTATTTCTTTGAAAGTATCGTCATATTATTCTTCATCTTGGATTCTTTCTTGAATTGTCGTCACTTGTTCTTTGGAACAAGTCTCATCCTTATTTTCTTGTAGGTGATTGTACGTGATCTTTCCTACAAGTCAAATGAATTAGTTGTATGGTTAGAAACATTTCATAAGGAATATTCATAATGAAAAATTCTTATGCATAAATATATGATCACGCAACTATTTTATCCAATACAACATTCATCCATATCTTACGGAAACTTTATAGATTCCTTCCATCTCTACCAAGACAACATTGAGATTGTGCACTAATCCAATATGTCAGAAAAGAGGTTTCATTCTAGATAAGTAGCAATGGAGAGTTGTATAGCACCATGAGCTACTTACCCATCACATGCATATTAGTAGTATACTGTCATTAATGAAAACATTCTATCATGCATAAAACAT
>LPNX010343992.1:565036-587427 GCA_001517045.1 Pseudotsuga menziesii | reverse complement strand
TATATATATATATATATATAATACTCATGTATTTTTTATTATTCCATAAGTATTTTAAGGTAAACTTAATTGCCTTAAATGATAGCTAATTTATAATTCTCAATTGTTATTTTTTCATATAGTTGGTCCCATGTGGGATGCACTACATTTATACATTTCAAACAATCTTGATTGGATGGAGGGATGGATAGAATGATGTACATAATTCTATGGCACCTTATCATGGGTAGGGGTTAGTAAATTGATTAAAATAGTGCATCAGAATTGAGAAGAATATCCCGGTGAACTCATGCAAAGGGAAATTGATTTAGCATGTGGTTTAAAAGATAAAGAGGCAAGTATATAATTTAGCATGTTCACTTTTTTCATTTTTTCCATTATATCAATGTATTTCTTTTGTTTATTTGTTCTTATATATATATATTTACCAAGTTGTGCATGATGTAGTTGATACACCACAAGGCTTTGTTTTGCAATGGTCGTAAATTTTGCATTAAAAGTTGGATGACAAGAAGAAAACATATGATTGTGGGAGAACTGCAGTTTTTGAAGTCACTAATGTTTCCTCTAGAAGTGACAAGCATCTAGAAGTATCTAAAAATAGGTACAATGGTGATTTGGAAGATATAATTGAGTGTGACTTTAATTCCTTTAAAACAATTATGTTTGAAGTTAAATTCTACGGGCTACGAATGAATGAACGTGATCCTAAAAGAACTGTTATTGAGCATGCCAATAGATTTACCATGGTTAATACAAGGGAACTTGGACTGGGTACAAAGCCTCATGTTATTCCAAGTCAATGTGAGCAGGTCTTTTACTTAGAGGTGTCACGTAAAGCAGGTTGGTCATACATTGTTAGATATGATCCAAGACGAAGACCGGTAAAGTATAATGCACTAGAGGAAGAAGACAACATTGAAGAAGAAGGTGATGCATATTAGGATCAGTTGTCTGCCAACGTAGATGGTCAAATGAAGAATCCGATCAAGAGGATGATAATCCAAATGATGTAGCAGGCAATGACGTAGTTAGTGACAATATTCATGATGAATATATAACCGAAAATGACATTGATGATGATGCTAATATGAGCGATCCTTTCAACGATAGCGATTCTGAACTAGATGATGATACATATGTCGAGTTAGATGAAGAAGAATATCAATGACATTGTAGCAATGTTGGAATCTAGGAGCTGGTATGTGGATGATGGGACATATGATGATTATTCCAGGTAGTTGTTTATGCAACATCTCATTTGTCATATTTGTTGTACATTACATATGTTTTTTTAATTTACTGATAGATATTATTTATATCTCATTTGTCATATTTTTTGCACATTGTATATGTTTGAGTCATTTAGGTAAGTACCAAGTTAAATATATGAATGCAATAATTATGTATATTGTATATTTTCATTGTTACCATCATCATCATAATAATAAAATCATCACCATCATCTTCATCATTATCATGATCCTCCTCCTCCTCCTCCTCCTTATCATAAGTATCATCATCAACATCATGATTATCATTCTGGGTTCTATCCCCTGTGGAGTCACCAATTCTGTTATGGATAGAAACTTCCTATGGCTTGGGTTATACCCCAACAGACTAAATGACACCATAAACCAATCCATTCCAATATTCAAGAGAAATAAATGCATCTAACACTAAGGGATATGAAGTGTACCCTATTCGGGATGGTTGATGTAGATCCCCGTTGAGATTTTCCAACATGTTTGTATTTATAATTCACTCTCAACAATAGCAAAAAAGACAAGCATGCTATATATCAAAGTGTTAGGCCTACTCTAGCATATATAAACCATCATGTATAAGTAAATAACTACATTAATGGACAAAATATTCATAATTATGCTCATGTATTGGACGAGAAATGGATATTTATATTAATAAAAATAGAGATCGAACAGTGACAAAATCTTTCGGCACCTCATTGAAATGGAGAAATTGAGTCCTCCACCTATGCCTCCACCACTTCAATCCTCCATCTCAATGGAAATCTTACAAAGCAAAGGCACGCTTGGGAAGAGCAGCATTGTGTGCTCCAAAGGGACAAATGGATGCAGACTCAAGCATAAACAAGTGAGGAAACAATGAGTTATAGCTTCCTTGCTCTCCAAATTCTCCTCCTTCAATGCATCCAAGAGGCTCAATATATAGCCCTCCAATAGGCAATAGAGGGTTGTGTCAGAGCATTTACAGGCATACAAAAGGACAAGAGCTAAGTTATTCAGGACTCAATGAGGAAAACTCCAAATTTTTTTGTTTTTACACATATTTCTCGATGTACGCAGGTATTGGCTCAAAATATGCATGTACAAGAAGGTATTGGTTTAAAAGTCATGTATACACATAAAAAGTGTTTTTTAGGGACTTTATTGGGACATCAAAGTATAATTTGAGCAAGGGGGATCCAAGGAGTCTATAGAGGGACATGGAATGCCATAAAAGTGTGATCTACCAAGTGTTGTAAGATCAGATATAACAACCATCATCCTCATCATCCTCATCGATATCTTCATCCTTGTTATCATCATAATCATCGTCATATTCATCCTCATCGTCATCATCATCATCATCACCATCATCACCATCATCATCATCATCGACATCATCATTGCCATCATCATCATCATCATCATCATCATCATCATCATCATCATCATCATCATCATCATCACCATCATCATTGCCATCATCTTCGTCATCATCATCATCATCGACATCATCATCGTGATCATCATCATCATTTCCATCATGATCATGATCATGATCATCATCAACGCCATCATCATCACCATCATCATCATCACCATCATCCTCATCATCATCATCGACATATTTATCCTCATCCTCAACATATATTCATCCTCATCATCGTCGTCAACATATTCATCCTCATCCTCATCATAATCATCTTCATATTCATCCTCATCGTCATCATGGATAACATCATCACCATCATTGCCATCATCATCGTCGTCATCATCATCATCGACATCATCATCATCATTGTCATCATCATCATCTTCATCATCATCATCATAATTGCCATCATCATCACCATCATCACCATCGCCACATCCTCATCGTCATCATCGAAATCTTCAACCTCGTCCTCATCATAATCATCCTCATCATCATCATCATCGACATATTCATCGTCATCCTCATCATCAACATCGACATATTCATCCTCATCCTCATCCTCATCATCGACATATTCATCCTCATCCTCATCATAATCATCATCATCTTCATCCTCATCTTCATCTTCATCCTCATTGTCATCCTCATTGTCATCATGGCTAGCATTTCATATTGAAATAATGATCTAGCACTATTCAATATGGATAAAAAAGATTAGATGAGAGAAAAAAACAAGGACCACATACCTAGTTATCCCCCATACCATAAATAATTATACCAAATGGGTAAAAACCTTTTACCAATATACAATCCTTGATTTTATCTTTCAACATATTTTGAATCACCTCAATCATAATTTCCAATCAATAGTTATGCCAATTTTAAAATCACATACCTCTTAGGCCCTTTATTTAGGGACTATTTTATAGACCAACCTTGTACTTGATGTATCTTTGAAAGTGTTGTATATTTGAGTCTAAGTTTTGGATCTATAAAATCTTGACATCTCTCCTTCACAATTCCATAGGTCTCGCCAACTTTGGATTTTCCATCAAAAGTGATGGTTATTACCCCAAAACTTGTTGATTTTAGGGCCTTTTAGGTGAATGAAAGGACTATGATGTTGTCATTATTTATGAATTTCTTTTGAAACTTGGACTAAAACACCCTTCTGAATTTTTTCCAAGGCCAAAAGTTGCACTTGATTTGGACCTCTTAAGACAGGGATGATTGCTTTACTAAAACCCAATGTTTAAGCATTGTTTTAGAAATACACAAAGACACTAATGTGCACAAACTATACATTTGAATATATATGGATTTGTATTGTGAAATTTTGAATAGATATAAAGTTATATTTATTCTTCCATCTCTATTATTTAGACAATTAAAACATCATAAAAAATANTATAACTATATATATATATATATATATATATATATATATATATATATATAAACAAAAAAATATAAAACAAAACATGAGTTGTATTATAGTATGAAAGATCAACAAACACAAATCCAGTTATCAGTCTAAAACCCTGCGCTGGCTCTCCACAGTAATTTTCAAAACCATGCACTGGCTCTCCACGAACATTGTCAAAACCCGCGCTGGCTATCCACAGAAATTTTCAAAACCTTGTGCTGTATCTCAACGGACCTTAAACCTTGTTTCCACACATAATAATCTCAACCCATATACGGTATTATGTCGACCCTACCTGTAGAGGAGGTCAAGAGGAGATCAGAAAAGAAATATAGGAGATGATCATACCAACAGAGGAGACCTTCTTCTATAGAGGTATGAATGTATTCAGTGTTAGATTCTTTGATATTTATCTTCTCAACCATAAATGTTCTCCTATCAAAGGGAATAGAGAAAATCTCTAGACCATAGGGGTAAAATTCATTTTTATCGTTGCACAGGCCCCTCTTATGAGAAAAAATGAAACCACACATAGTATATATTATTACTCGAATAATTCTGGAATGACTCAATTTGATGCTCTGCCAAGCCCCTCAAAAAACTAGTAGCAGTGTTTCTCCAATGGTGGATCTTAGAGAGGGAAAAAAATACTAGGGCCAGTTTCTCCATGGGAGGGACTCAAGATAATGGGGAACTATGAAATGAACTAGATTTTTGGCCAGAAATCTAATCACATCTAGAAAAGAAATACTATTATGTTCATGCATAGTAAAGGTTCAATCATATGGTGTATGTTGTGATATGGTTTGACCTGGATTTCAACCTAGCAAAGACACAGATCTTCAACCCAGATGATTAAGTGCAAGGTTATTTACAAGTTTACATCGAGGAACTCTCAATGCTTCTTAATATCATTCATAGTTAAAATGAAACTATAATAATCTATATACGAACTCATTTACTGAAACTCATAGCTAAGAATATACATTTCAACGAACATCCCCACTTTGGTAATTTACAGTAAAGAAAAGATCAACATCGTAATTTACTGGTGGAGTGTGAGGACATGACTTTGGTAAATAAGACAATATAAATAACATTAAGTATATCTACAAATAAAAACAAAGTTCCTATAAAAACATATCAAGTATGGGGGCGTTTGATGCAATTTTTTGATCCTGACTTATTCCAAAGAATTTTCTAACCATCCCTATTGACCCAAAAAATTTGGAAATTGATTTTTTCAAACATACCCCATCGACCCAAAAATATTGGAAAGTTATAGTTTAGAGTACTTTTAAAATGAAAAAAAATAGGGAATAATGCCGAAATATTCCAACAGTGCAGCAAGAATGCAGGGATGTAATAAAAAGGGGAAAACAAAGAGAAAAGATGAGTCGTATAAATTGAATAAAAGAGATAACAAAAATAAAAGATGTGCACCTTTATTAAATAAATTATAATATTAACTTGTTGAAAAAAAACTATAGGCTATAGCTGAGGGATAATGCCATACCTATATTTTCTTGTTTAGGAGTGTCTTCTTTTGAATCCAAGGAGTATTCATCTGAAGTTCATTTAGACATATCAAGATATTCATTCAACTGTGAAGGTCATTTTAAGACATGCTGACCATTCAGGTTCAAGGAAGAATTGTATTTACTCACTAGTGTTTCCTTTAAGATCCACCAAGTGAAACTGTTCTTTTGAAAAGAATCAATGGGTGCCTTATAAGTTAGGTTCACCATTGTTGTAGTTCGACTCAAATTGTGCCTATAGGTTATCCTAGATATTAATCCAGTCCAACCTACTGCTATATTTCCTTTGGTTTGGTGAAGAGTTTGTATTTACATGCCCAAATTGACCATAAATTTCCCACATGCATTTTTTACTATCCCATCATATCATATCATATCATATCATCATCTCACATATAAATAATTTCCCTTAAGGATATATTATGCTAACCAATGTATCAAGGATATATCATCTTTAGACAATGAATAACCACCAAAAAACACATTTTGTTCATTTATGAAAGCAAACTATAAGCATGGCATCTCAAAATCATCTTCTTTGTATCTTTGTACAACATTGCGACAATCATATTCATGCAACATTAGAAGTGAAGGGTGAAAGAGGATATTTCATTAAAAATTCAAGGAGAATTCCAAGTGATTAAAGAAGAGACAAAACATTCCACTTATACATTGTTATTGTTTTGTTTCATCAGTTATAATATTGTTACTGTACATTGCATTTGGTAAATCATCTCAAGGACCAAATTTAACGCAGTGACCATTGGAGTGGTAAGGTTGAGAGAGATGAAAATTATACCCAAGTGATATATATCATTTCTAATAACCATGATGAGTATCGGTGGTGGTGAGGCCATCAAAGAGGGGGTGAGTATAAATGCATGTTGGATTTTATGATATGCTCTTCACAAAATCACAAAACATAACACTTGAAGGGATAATCATAAATACAATGAGACATGGGCACAATATATCAGGGGGATAGCCTTAGGTATTTTAAATATCATTAATTATCTTATTCATCCAACACAATATATGTATCATGATCTGGTTCAGAATGAACATCATTGAAAATATCGTTTATATCAGCATCATAATCAAAATTGGGCACTTTCCTTTGAAATAGTGTGCATCCATTTTTCATTTTTTCAATAAGAAAAAGATAGTATGAACAAAGTCATCCATATTCACAATATCCACATAATACATATTTTTACATTTATATGACAATTATAAAATAGTTCTTGTACTTTCAAATAATAATAGAACCAACTCTAAATATTTGTAGGTACCACCAAATAGGTACTTGTTGGATCTATCTTCCTTGAGTGAGGAATATATACAAGAAGAGTTTGAGAGTGAGACGTCTATTACAATATATAACAGGTCAAGATCAACTAAAGGAGAAAAGGTAAGGAGAAAATTTCGTAAACGCATGGAACTTTTTCTTTCTGAAGGAGGATCATGTGATTATGATAATGAGAGCATAGGTGACATTGAGTTTCCCTTAAGGTATAGACATCTTATCAAATGATGGATACCCAAGGAGCTACCCCAAGTGGACACATATTTCTTCCTCAATGGGAGGATTTATTTCCATAATCTTTACATGGATTAGGGCTATTTTCCATGGATGGCATAATGGTAAAATATGGCACTGAAACTAAATTGATGGAGTATGTCATACCATGCTACAAATACCATGACTAGTTGTTTTTGGTCCGATATACACGAAGTATGTGGAGTTGCAGCAAATTGTATACAACTACTAAACAACATTCTGAACAAAGGAGCTACTATGTATATTGATGGAAGGCTAAAATCTTCTGAAAATATCACAAGGTTTATAAACAATACACAACCAGGGACAACACATAAGCTACCCAATTGCATATTTGAGGGGCGTAAAGGAAATTGTGTATTCTTTTATGCAACAAAATGATTATTTGCAGGTGAAGAGTTGTTGATCGATTACAATTTGAATCGAATAGATGCGAGGCTTACTATTATGGGGGTAATTATCTTATACAACATTTAAATCAACCTTTGATCTATGACTTATTATTTTTCTCTTGCAACAATTTTAATTATATGTGCTTTTCATGATTAATATTTCTTGAATCTTGTATTGTGGTAGGGTGATCATGGCCAGATGCCACAAGCAAGTAGACCCGATTTGGTAAATATCAATGAAATAGTAACCACAATTCATGAGTATATTACAATTGTTAACATTTCTCATGATTATTATATTGTGGTAGTGGGTTACTCAGAAGACACCTGTAGCTTCTGGCCAGGTAAACATGACTGTCATATTAAAACTAAATTTTTTCTTCATTAATCACATTTATTAGACATGGTTCAATTTTTACTTTTCAATATTAATATGTCTTGCTTCCTGTGTTGTGGTAAGATGACTTTGGGAAGTCACCAATGGTGTCACATCAGGTAAATGTTAGCATAATAGTACCTAATATCATCAATGTAATAGTAACCAAAATTCATGATTATATTACAACTGTTAACGTTTGACCTTTTTAATTCTTATGAGCTCAATATTTCAAGATGATATCATGCTTATTCTATTGTGGTAGTGGGGGTACTCAGAACACACATGCACCTTCTGGTTAGGTAAATGTGGTTTCCATATTAACACTAAATTTTTTCTTCATTAATCATGTTTATTAGACATGGTCCAATTTTTACTTTTCAATATGAATATCTCTTGATTCTTGTATTGTGGCAGGATGGCTGTGGGAAGTCACCAATGGTGTCGCATCAGGTAAATGAATATAGCGTAATAGTACCTAAACATGATTAAAGTAATTATTTTTCTTATTATATGCATGCTATTTTTTGACATGAATTTTTGTAATGATAAAAATAAATTAACTACCTTTATTGATTGATGTTTGTAGAGCACACCAAATCAAGATGATGAGGTGGTCGCTGAGGAGTATATATTTTATTCAGCTGACCCAATGGAAACTGCACTACAACAAAATACCCTTTTGGGGGCTGATTTTGCTGAGGCATTTTTTCTGAACCCCACCCCACCCCCCCAAAAAAAGAAAAAAATTAGGTATTTGGGGGCGGTTCTTAAAAACCCCCTCAAAAGTCCCAAGAATTGGACTTTTGGGGGATGTTTTTTTAACCCCCCCCCCCCCCCCCCCCCCCCCCCCCCCCCCAAAAAAAAAAAAAAGTCATGAGAATTAGACTTTTGGGGGCGATTGTTTTAAAACCGCCCCTAAAAGTTCAATTCTCATGACTTTTGGAGGTTTTTTTTTAAATACCCCCTAAAGACATTTTCAAGGCGGATTTAAAAAAATATCCCTCTAAAAGTCTTAAGGATTGAACTTTTGACGATGGTTTGTAAAAATACGCCTCCAAGTGTTAAATTCTCATTATGTTTAGGGGGGATGGGTTAGAAAGGATACTCCTAAATATATGTTTCAAGGAGATTTTTTGAAAACCCCCATAAAAAAAGAGAATTTTATTTTGGAGGTGGTTTTTTAAGACTGCTGCCAAAACGTCAATTCTCATGACTTTGGGGTGGGGGGGGTAGAAGGACCTCCCCTAAATATAATTTCCAGGTATGTTCTCAATATCCATCCTCTCAAATACTACTAAAATTTACCACTAATAATTGTATAATTGAACCCTAATTAACCTCATAATTGACCGCTAATTACCCCCAATTATCACTCATTGCACCAAAATGACCCCTACTTAATCACTAATTACCCCTAAATAATCCATGCTTACCAATAATTAACCCTTGATAACCTCTAAATTACCCCAATTTTTTCCAAGGAAAACCTCGTGGATAAAGCTATTGGATTTTTCCAAACATTGATAGATGTCATATTGCCTAGTAAATCCATCTATGTATACTAATGTGCCTCACACACAAGAATTCGAAATGGGCACATGACACCATGAACCTAACTAAATTCCCAACATCATGGAAAACCACTAGTTTAGCTAAGACCTTGGGCTTAAATAACCCCTACTTACCCATAATTGACCCATAGGTACCATTGATTTCCCTTAGTTAACCCATAATTGACCCCTAATTACCACTAATTAACTCCTAATTACCTCATAGTTCACCCCTTATTAACTAGTAATTACCCCTAAATAATACATGCTTACCAGTAATTAACCCTTGATAACCTCTAAATGATGCCTCCATTTTTCCAAGGAAAACCTCATGGATAAATGCAATGGATATTTCCAAACATTCATAGATTACATATTCCCTAGTGAACCCATCGATATAGGCTAGTGTGCTTCACACACAAGGATTCAAAATGGGCACATGCCACCATGAACCTAACTAAATGCCCACCACCATGGGAAACCACTGGTTTAGCTAAGCCCTTGGGCTTAAATGGCCCCTACTTAGCTATAATTTATCCATATGTACCATTAATTTCCCCTAGTTAACCCATAATTGACCCCTAATTACCACTAATTAACCCCTAATTATCCCATAATTGACCCCTTATTAACCCTTAATTACCACAACTCATTAACCAAGAATTACCCCTAAATGACCCTTAATTACCCATAATTGATGACAAATTACCCCTAAATTATCACTAATCAACCCCTATTTATAAGGGGTGAAGTGGTTAGAGGCCTTAGGGGTTAAGGTTTAAGGGGTTAAGTGGTTAGGGTATTTGGGGTGATGGGGTTTATAAGAATTTAGGGTTTATCATTTTTATATCCATCATTTTAAGGGGTTAAGTGGTTAGGGTATTTGGGGTGATGGGGTTTATAAGAATTTAGGGTTTATCATTTCATATCCATCATCATCATCATCGTCGTCGTCGTCATCGTCATCATCATTGTCATCATTATCATCATTGTCATTATTTTCATAATCAATTGTGGATCTAATATGCCTTTGTCTATAGCTATACCCATAAAGATAAGCAAGGCCTTAATCTTGTCCATATTATTACACCCATTTCAATGCTATCATGTGAAGGTAAAGTGGCGATCATTGGTCAAGTAGATGAAATCCCCACACTTTACATAGGTCCAAATTTACCGTGAAAGATTCGTTAAGAAAACCCTATGGAAATGTTTTGTCAATTTCCAAATGCCCAACCTGCATTGGTATATTTATTCTCAAAATGTTCATAATTCCATCATATGCATGCTAACTCTTATAGAAAACTTGTAAGGGAAGTGTGAATTGGTCTTAGGATATCATATTGTTCCTAGCTTGCCATGGTTCCTAGAAAATTCTAAGAGGAGCAATATTATGTTTAGCAACCATTTCATCCAACTAGGTTTTCTGAGCTTAATCTCCATTTGAGTTTCCTTCTCAAACCCCTCCTCCACCAATCAATGACTTTGATGTTTTCTAGGCCTTCTTGGAGTATCAACATCTAACTAGAAAATTTTATATTTCCTTTGATTTACTCTTACAGAGAGGACACATACTAGTACCTTTCCATGTGCATCTAATTAAAATATCCCATGTGATTACTTTGTTTTATAGGTCCACCCACATAAATATTATGGCCTTCAAGAATGATTTGTAAACTTTAACCACCATGAATTTCCCTCAGTCTCTCAATTGTTTAAAACATGGCAGTATGCCCAAAACACACTATGTAGCTTCCATTAGTAGGGTTTTTAAACCACACCAATATATCTTCTTCAAATCTAATTTTGAAAAATTATAAGATATATATTTCCACCATGTTAAACTTGCAAGCCAAAGTTTCCATATTTAGACCATGCATCATGACCTAGGGGTTGACATATAGCCCATAAGAAAAAAATGAGAATTCTTTATGATGACTTCGATGTAAAACATGGGCTAATACCTTACAAGCAATTTACCATAATCATATGTAGGAACAAAGAACTAAAGTGATCCACTCCAAGAGTACACATGTCAAGCTCTTAGTTTATTTTATACACAATAAGGGCTACAATATTATGTGGCTACACAAGGTGTTTTCACATGCCTCCGTCACAATTCCATATGGACTCCACCACTCCTCCTAATCCATGTGCTGCATTGGGTCAACTCCCCCTGCATGAATGTTGTCACAACCCAAGCATCGTCGAGACAACTCCAAGCCTCCATAGAGGAATCTGGGCTATCTTGTGCTATCTATGGTTTGATGGCCTCCTCCAAGATTCAGAATTCTCCTCCTCCTAAGTAGGGTGTTCTCCAAGTAAGTGAACCTCTCCATGTGGCCATTGTACAATATCTCTATTATTGAGTTTTACATACTTGAGTTTGTAGGAAACAAATATTGAGTAAAAAATCAAAGGCAAACTTTATTAGAGTCCAAAGATATGGATCCAATGACTCCATTGCATACCCTTCCTATAAAACCCTTGGAAATTCAAGGGCATGACCCTTGCTTCTAAATATTTAATTCTTGTCCTTGGATAGTTGATATTTCTGATTGCTTTAGCTATAATGACCATCCCTATCATTTCTACTATCGTTATTATGATGAACATCCGTACATGGAGGTAGTTAAGGACCATGCCCTTTACTTTTTTTCCCACTAGTATAAACCCCATACTAATCATTCAAACAAAGTGGTTACCTATTTTCACTATGGATGGTTATGTAGGTCTTGAGTAACATTTGTATCTATTTGGTGTCTGGTGCTACCAACAAAATATGGAGCATTATGGTGTTGTTGTGTAATTCTTTTTCAATACTTTTCATGAAACACCCATGAAAGGGTCCACTCTTTGGGTTCATGTGTTATTATCAATTGGAATGTGAGGAGAACTCATATGTTGGAAAGTTCACTAAAGTTCCCCACACTTATATTCTCTTGATGACTTTTTGTAGATATTAGAATGTGGAGAACTTAGAAGATAAAGGACTTTAGTGTCAATTTCAATAAGGCCATGGCCAAGATTCCTTTATTTATTTTATGGTTCTACAAGAATATGTTGTCGTGACTTTCCAAATTCGCCAAAAATCTCCAAGACATGATGGACTGCCTATTAACCAAGGAATAATCCACACAACACCAATTAACCCATTCCCCAACACTTTGTTTGCGAGTTGAAATCCTTTGATTAGGCATCGAATCACTTGATGGGAGATGGTATATACAAAGACCTCTATTGCCATAACATGAAGGGTTGATGCCAAACATAAGAAATAAGAAATAACAAGAAATAATTTAAATGGGTTGAGGTTAAAGGGAACCCTTATTGGAAAGAGAAACATAACAAATAATTTCACCAATACAACCATATGGGAATAATTTCATGTGTGTACATACAGGCACTTGTCCCTACACTGTTTATTTTTGGAGATTCCACGGTCAATGTGGGGAATAACAACTATCTGTTCATGCTTGTCAAGTCTAATTTTCCTCCTAATTATGGAAGGGATTTTGATACCCACAATCCCACAGGATGCTTCTGCGATGGAATACTTGCCACTGATTATGTTGCTCAAACACTAGGGTTTACGTATTTCCCACCAGCATATCTCAGTCCATAAGCTTCTGGTGGAAATATATTGACTGGGGTGAACTTTGATTTTGGGGCATCCAACATTTATGATAATACAACACATTTCTACAATGCAATATCGTTGATGCAACAAATACAATATTTTCAACAGTACCAATCAAAACTGGAGAGATATGTGGGTAGAGCGAATGTTTCTTCCATTGTGTCTCAATCCCTGTACATCATTAGTGCTGGTGCCGGTGATTTCGTGAAGAAATATTGCATAATTCCCGATCTTATGAAGCAGTACACTATTCCATAGTTCGTAGAGTTCCTTATGCAAAGGTTTTTACTATTTACTCAGAGGTTGTATTAGTTAGGGGCTTGCGAAATTGGTGTAACTTCGCTTCCTCCACTAGGGTACCTTCTAAGTTAAATCACTCTATTTGGAAATGGTGAGAACTCATGCATTAGTCAACTAAACGCTGATTCTCAAATGTATAACAATATACTTAAAGCTACAGTAAAAAACCTAGGGTAAAGGCTCCTGGGGCTGAAAATAGTAGTATTTGACATTTATACAATATTATATTGTCACGTCCCCACCCCTCGGCCCAACGGAGAGGACGTGACTGACAACAACTAACCCAGGAAATCTAGCACCATAAACATCATAATAAAATGCATTGAAATAAAAACATTGACAGATGTATAACATGTGATTATATAGCAGAAGCATTCACATTCAACCAATACATTCAACATGTTCATAATAATTAATAAATAAATATATGAGTAGAGATCAACACAGAGATACTTATCTTATGATGAAGCTTGTCCCGCAACCAGCTATGTTGTTGTAACGTTCCACCCAACCATAGGCCAAGGTGCTCATCAATCTCTCAGCAACACTACCACCCCCGATTTGGGCATGATTCCTACAAGGAATAAAGGAACACTAGTAGGCTCACACATAGCCAAGGTTTATTAGAAGTTCATCCAAGCCAACACAATTGGGTTTATCGTTCTATACCGAAGCTGGAAAGGTTGACTGCTAAGCTAGTGAGCTCAATCCAAGAGTTATGGACACCTGCACTAGAACTAGCTTGACTTCTAAGACATCCACACACACCCAACACAAGGAAGCATCCCCTTCTCTGATATACAGTCCCTTGAGCCATGCCTTCCCTTCCAATGCTATTCAGGGGGTGGAGAGAAGAAAGTCAGCCCTCTAGCTCTGTCTGTGAGGCTCCTGCACACACTAGGTTTTGTCAAGCAAGCTCAGACCCCATTTCCACTCCAAAATAGTCCAAATACCAACAACGGTATACACACAACAAATAACATCTCTGCGATTGGAAAGGAGGACACCATAGAGGCCGAATCAAGTAGGGAAATGGAATTACATAGCTCAGACTATGATAGTCGACTTCTAGATTTGTTTATGTCCCTAACATGGCCAAAATGACTCACAACACCCAAAATTAGTGGAGAAAATGACAATGATTTCCCCACCTATGTAGAATGATGAGAACGACCGCCAACGTGAAGGAAAATCACACACCAGACCAAATCAAGAAGGGGAAAAAAATAATGCGACTGCCTGAGGCCAAGCTTTCTCTTGCGTGAGGAAGACAAATAGCCGCGTGAGAGTAGAATGGGGTTCTCTCTGCCCACATGAGGAACTGAATGCAATCTGCATCTCCGGGCATCTGTGTGATCAAAGGACTGATAGTCCTACGAATCACTGATGGCTACCCATGGATACGTCCCTCAAGGCAATAACTGCCCCAACCAATTCATGGGGAATTAATTTGGTTGGTGAATAAGATAAGGGAAGGGGTTGAACACTCTCTTGGGTTATTTTGTTTACATATGGATTTTCCCCATTGGCCCTAAGGGTTGAAAATTCCCCCCCTTATCCTTAGGAAATCATGCCCCATCTCATTATTTGTTGCATTGACATAGCCGGTTGTGGGTTTTTAATTAAACTGCATATTTACATGATGCCAAAATTATAATGTGTTGGATAGCATGAAATACCATCGGCAACGATTTTAATCGCCAAAACGTAAAACGTTAAATCGATGGTGGGGCTTTTTCCTTTAGCTCCACACCATGATTAATTACAATATATACATCATATACCTTTTTAATGCAGACGGGGTCAAAACCGGGGTGTTACATATATAAATTCATTCAACATCCTTTAGACAATGGGTTTATAGAGGCTAGGAGAGAGTGTTGTGGGGTGAGAGTCATCGAGACAGCTGTATTGTGCAACCCTAGGTCAATAAGGACGTGTTCCAACACTTCTCAATACGTGTTTTGGGACAATTTTCATCCTACCCAGTCTGCCAATGAGTTTCTTTCCAATGCACCAATTCTTCAAGGAATCTCTCTCATCTCATGAAGTAGTCATGGCTAAGATATGAGGGTTTATTTTCTACATATTTGTTCTAGGTTTTCCAGTGCTCAACTTTGCTGTGATGAAGCTAACACAGATCTATTTCTGCATTCTATTATGAGAACTTGAAGTTCTACTTTTGTGATTTTCGAATGAAATGTGATTATGTATGGTTTGAAACTTTAAAAAAAATCATATGGGAATAATTTCACCAATACAATCGTATGGGAATAATAATACCCATCAATTTGGCGGTTCCAGGGAAAACCAGTCCTTTGCTCTACAAAATGATCCCCAATAAGCCCTCTAAAAATGGGGTTGGGTAATGAAGGATCTAGTGGAGAAAATCAATGTAGAACCGAGTTCTTATAAATGTGGCCCTCTATCGTTCCTCAAGTGGTCATTTATGTTCTTTATCAACATCCACATGTTTATTTCTACTCTGGGTTTCAACGTCCCATCATTAGTGCCTTAATACAGTGTTTACAGTGGCTACATACAACTAAGGGATAAATTCATGGTAGATTTCTTGGACACAGGCTTGCTTTCTCTTCAATCCAAATAATAGTTGGGTCTCTGTGGAAGAGGCATGGAGGACTTCATTTCCTGCTATAATGTGTACGAGAATCAAATTCTTAGTTATATGGATGGAGAAGAATACGATCAACATTGTGGATTTTCAATATCAATGCACCATCCTTGCTTCGTGTGCCTTCCCAAGGAATACATGATTCCCCTAAAGTGGCCTACTAGAAAAGATGTCTTATGGACCGACAATGCCAAGATCATCAAGGAATAGTTGCTTTCCTTTGGAAGTTTCACTAATAGGTACGTTACTATAATCTAGTATATTCCCCCTTCTCGTTGTCTTAGTTCTATTTACTGCTCATTTTGTATGTTGCTGAAGTAAATTTTACATTGCATACTAATTCATTATCAAAATTTGCATGTTTTCATTGCATCTCGGGTTTTCATATTCTGTTAGCCTTGATAAATGAAGAAGTGAGCATGTTTTAGGTGTCCCCTTAGTTTTTATAATGTTATGATTAATTTTGAGCTCACAAAGTTTATGTCTCCAACCTAAATATAGGCTTATTAGGAATCCATGTTTGTATCGTGGCTTGGGAGGTCAACCTCAGGAACTTGTGAATTTTCATTCATCACAATTCATAGCACTGTCCAAATCACCATGCACTAGTTTGGGGTGAACAGAAAAATCCCACTAGTTTAGTACTTCTGTGTGTGCCAAAGAAACGACAAAACTAAATAACAACGTGGGAGAAGTGAGAGAAAGTGTATCACACAAGGATAGATCAGAGATAAGATCAAGAGAGCAGGCTTTGACATAAGGATAGATCAGAGCTTGACCAGGAATAGGGTTTTGGGTTTTAGCCATTAGGAATTTAGGGTTTTGGGAGTTTTTCATTAAAAAAATGAAATTTGGGGGATCCATGGGTCAAAAGAGAACTGGATTTTTTAGGATCCATTTCAAAATTTCGGGATCTGTTTCATGGGATCTGGATCTGTTTCCTTCTTCAAGCAATTCATTTCCATGATGGAACCTGGATGGGTCATACACACAGGGAAGGTGGGTTTGGTAAGTGGTGGGACACCCATGAGCTTCCCACAAAATGGAAATGCTCCTTATTTCTTGTGAAATTTTTTCTCTACATTTTCCTAGGTTTCCCCAAAAGAGGATATAGGTAAATGTACCCCATTGAGTTTCCCCATCCCAACTTAGGGGAGTGCATCCCCTTGTAACACTGGACAAGACAGCTTGATATCAGGGTGGGAACAGGGAAATCTAAAATTTCATTTGCAATACAATGTAAGCTTAAAAAAAAATTCATTTTAGACTTTATGCCACTTCTTTAAGTCGAGGTTCAATTTTGGCCTTTGAGACATCATTAGTTAAGGTTTCAACATTCATATATTGATGACATCAAAACCAACTGAAAAGGACCTATAGAAGACAATGGAAGGTATATGGCGTATGTCAACATAGTTTTCTTTTCTGTTTTAAGGAATTTTATATACGAATTCCTAGTTGCCAACAAAACTTCAATTTAGGAATTTAGGCTTAATGATAGAAAAACACGGGATAGCTCTTTTTTACTTGAGCATAAATGCAAAGAACAATTGCATGATAATCACACACTCATTTGTGGTTGTGTTTTGAGCAAATTGAATAAACTGGAAAGGTTGCAAATTGATAAGACCTAATGAACTACTTTGAAATGATTGTAATAATTATTTTTCAAGAAGAGACTCAGAAATACTGAACTATATCAAGAAAAGGTTGAGGCTTCTAATGATTTAGAATATTATAAGGTAGAGTACGAGGGAATACCTGAAGGATACTTAAGGTAGAGATGGGGGGAGATGTGATGAAATAAGCAACAATGCATAACTTTGAACACTTTTAGATGTAGAAAGAGAAGAAATAGATGATAACAATAAAATAACCATGAAAGGCACCATCTGTTTAATACTCTAGTAGAAAAAACAAGGTGAGTAGTTTATCTTTGGTTGCTAGAGAAGTTGAACAACTAGTTGCATGAGTGTTGATCCCTATAACTTAGTCTTAGCACTCCTTTAGATTTTGTTCAGCTATGATATGATCTAGAATATATTTTATTTGGATAAGTTTAATGTGAAATATGTTTGTACTTCTATCATATTTTCAAAAACCATCTCTCTCTTTGCTTAGTATTCCAGGTTCAACATTGAAAAACCTTCTCCATCAATTGTGCCTATTTTCTAGGTTTAGGAATGAAAATGGTGTTAGATTTTTATCATTTAAGCAATATGATCTAGGATCTTATCTGAGAGAATAACATGCAAAACAATAATCACAAGAGACAAGAGACACAAAGAATTTTCCTCGTGGAAACCATAAAGGAGAAAACCCCACAACTTCCTCAGAGATAGAATGAGCACCAATGGCAGTAGTAAAACCCAAAGACAGAAATATGATCTTGAATAGCTATTCTCACTCTCACTTGTGTGAGATCCTCTTCTCTCACCTATGCATTATAGCTAGGTGAGTGTGTGTAACACATAGAGAGTTTCACTCTCTATTTATACTAGTTTATGACTTGACAATTACTTACCAGGGTTGACATCTATAGGAGAGTCTAATAACCCTAGTGCCCCTCAACTATGGGGACTTTTCCCCCCTAATCAACAAGGAGGGTTAAAATCAACTCAATTGTGGGGACTATTTCCCCGACTTACAACATAGGGTTAACCTCAATGACTTTACATGACTTTATTATATTAATGACTCTCCCGATAGGAACATCGAGGTACAATGAAATATAACTTATTCTCCCGATAGAAACATCAAGGTACAATATAAGTGAATACATGCCAAAGTTACAAATACATCAACACTCCCTCTTAACTAGGAAGGTATTCTCTTGACACAATTCATCAGCACAAGTCTTCATCACTGGATCAAATCTGGATCATCACTGGATCATCATCACCTGATCATCAATGAATCAGAATCAAATCTGGATCATCACTAGATCGTCATCATCATCCCTACTTCCACTATCTCGATCAAATGGTTCTATCCTCAATTATTCTCATCATAGGAAGTTCTACAGAGCCAACCCTTTTTCATGCTGGTTGTAGGCTGTTGTAATCTCATAGATCACATAAGGTTACAAATAATACATACTAAAACATACATATATAACAAAGATAAGAGATAGGAACACGTAGGTGAATTAACATATTATATTACATGAATGAGTCCATACAACACAGAGAACTGAACTGAGTTCTCATCTGGCTCAACAGCCTAATATATATGATTACAAAGCAGTTGCAAAATAACTACCTGTCGGTTCGATGAACCGACATGACCCTAGGTGGCCGAACTAATCTCTAGTTTAGTTGGCAGACTGACTTAGTCAGCTGATCGACTAAGTCAGCTATCGTTCAAGTCGACTTATCGACTTGCTCCTCCAACATCTCCCCCATGAACAAAATGTTTCTTCATCCTGAAGAAATAGGGAGGTACAAAATTCTTCCTCTCTGGTCTCAATAGTTATTGTGATGTGCCTGGTCTTCATGGGCTATGAAGTCTGATGGTCGATCTTTTTTGTACACAGACTTCAACAATGGCTAGGGCTGTCACTACTAGGTGATGTTGGAAATCTGTCCAACTTTGCAAAATCTTCTGGATGTTGATGGTAAGTGTGGTCAGGCTTGATAGGATCGACATCTTTTATGAGATTGAGACTTCAACTATTCTCTCCATGTCGGGACCCATAAATTGGTCCTTCTCCTCTGCAGTCTTGATAAGTCGTTTCATCTGTTCGTAGATGATGTTGACTTTTTCTAAGTTGGGGATAACTTGTTGCACCCACTGATGTGATTCCCTCTCAAGTTTCTGCAGCTTGGTTGTTTCAAGCAATATTTGTTCTTCTATTGTGGTTTTGAGTGCTTCATCAGTGGTTTTCCTGTTTTCTAGTGCCTGGATCCCTTGTCGGGTCTACTGAGTTTGCTGATAGACTTACCCATAGTAAGCACGCCAGTATCGTAGTATTTCTTCAATGATGATAGACTCCTCCATGTGATCTTGCAACACTTTATAAGCTTCAGAAAAGGCGGTGTGCTGTGCCATTAGGAGTTGGGCAGTTTCTTCTTTTTGTTCCTCCTTTGTTTCCTGAATCTGTGCTTTAAGTGCTGACACCATGATTTCAAATAGATGATACGCCCTTTCAAGCGGTTTGTTAGTATCGACCTCTACGGGGCCCGACATTACTGAATGGGCCAGGTTTCTGCATTTGTTGAGGAACTCGACCTGTTCTGCGACCTTGTCGTTGATTTCCTTACATCTTTGCTCGCTCCTCGCCTTTGCTTCGATTGCTAGGGTCTTGAGGAATGTCCTAGCTCTGCGTTAGTCAGTGAGGTTGCATCTTTCAATTTGATATGGAACTTTGATGGCCATCCATGATGCTCCTTCCTTTGTTTCTCCTTCCTCTTCTTATGCTTTTCCTTCTCTGTTTGTGTCGGCACCTGTGTACCTACAAAAGACGAGTCGGGATCTTTGGTTTGTGGGATAGTGGTTGATGATTTCTTTGGTTTGGGAGGTGGGATGACGGCTGCCTCTGGTTGTTTAGATGTAGGGTGTGTAGCTAGTTGTGGTGGGGCTTGCTTTGAGTCGGGGGGTGGTGGTGGTGGTGGTGATGGAGTTGGTGAATGGTTGGGGGTGATTGGGTTGGGGGAAGTTGTTATAGCGGATTTCACCACACTAGGTGAATCACACATTGTATGGCCTTCCCTTGTCCCGCTGCAGACTCATTAGCCCCTTTGGACCACTTTATATCTTTTGATGTTACCTTGATCATCCCTAAAAACATTAGAATATTGATATACGCGGCTTTTCCCCAATAACCGCGTACATACGCGGGTATTCCCTCGATAGTCGCGTACATCGGGAGGTGTGCATAGTCCAAAATTTTTTGGAGTTTTCCTTGACTTGGATCCGACTCATATGACTCCTGGCCTTCCATATGCCTTGAGATCGCACGGATTCGACCCTTCAGTATCCCTTTGAAGAACTATATAAGGAACCCATTGGTACATTGAAAGCATGAGATAACTTTGAGAGTAACAAAACTATAGTCCATTGTTGCCAAGATTTATGCTTGAGTCTGCATCCCTTTGTCCCTTGGAGCACTGTTGTGTTCTTCCCAAGCTTGCCTTTCACTAGTAAGCTTGCTATCGAAGTGATGGAGGATTGAGGTGGTGGAGGCCCAAGTGGGGGATTTAGTTTCTCCGATTCGCAGACGTGCCGTCAGAGGTTGTCACTTGTAATCTCTGATTCTTATTAATAGAAATATCTTTTCCTGTCCAGTAATGTGTATTTGAATGAATATTGTTTCCATTGGAATATGTCAAATGCTTTTACATTATTGATTATATATGCTAGAATAGATCTAACATCATGAAATATAGTATGCTTGTATTGTTTACTTGTTGTTGAGGACGTGCTATAACAATTAAAGCTGAAGATTGGAAAGCTCAACGGGGATCTACTACAACCGTCCAGAATAAGGTACGAGGTTCGATCCTTTAGTGTTATATTGTTTATTTCTATTGCATATTGGGAAAGATTGATTTCTGGAGTCTAGTTGTCTGTTGTGGTACCCCAAGCCATAGGAATTTCTCTCCGTAACAGAATTGGCGACTCTGCTGGGGATGTCCCTTGTTTTTATTTGGGGTTTACTTGGCACAATGGGCTTGATATTATTGACATGCTCTTTGTTTCTCTTTGTTTCTGGGTTTCATTTTATAGTATGTTCATCCATTGACACTCCCCTTTATTTGTTTGACCTATGGCCTGCTTTTTACCACTGCCTTCTCTGTCCACGCGGGTTTTTGGCCAAAAGTCGCGTACATACACAGATTTTTGGCCAAAAGTCGCGTATACACGTAGATTTTACACTAAAATCCTTTTTTCCATGCGGGTTTTTGGCCAAAAGTCGCGTATATGGGCCTTCCCATGCGGGTTTTTGGCCAAAAGTCACGTATATGTGCTTTTCCATGCGGGTTTTGGGCCTAAAGTCGCGTACATACGCGGATGTTCTTTATACAGTCACGTGCATCCTCCCTTTTGGTGAGTTTGATGTTGGGGGAAGTTGCTGGGTGGGTTGTGAGTGTGGTTGGGTCTTCCTTGGGTCTGATGTTGTCTGTTGGATGCCTCTTTTGTGACCAGAGACCGTTCTTTCATTGATTTTTCTTTGAAAGTAGTTTTAGTCATTTTTCCTTTTTGTTTTGCCATTAGTGCATTACTCTTTTTGTCTTGGTGTCTTGCTGGGCTCGTCTTTTATACTTGCTGCAGAGATTGAGAATTTTAGAT
>LPNX010343992.1:535369-561593 GCA_001517045.1 Pseudotsuga menziesii | reverse complement strand
TTCCTGTCCAGTAATGTGTATTTGAATGAATATTGTTTCCATTGGAATATGTCAAATGCTTTTACATTATTGATTATATATGCTAGAATAGATCCAACATCATGAAATATAGTATGCTTGTATTGTTTACTTGTTGTTGAGGACGTGCTATAACAATTAAAGCTGAAGATTGGAAAGCTCAACAGGGATCTACTACAACCGTCCAGAATAAGGTACGAGGTTCGATCCTTTAGTGTTAGATTGTTTATTTCTATTGCATATTGGGAAAGATTGATTTCTGGAGTCTAGCTGTCTGTTGTGGTACCCCAAGCCATAGGAATTTATCTTCGTAACAGAAGTGTGGATGAGTGGTGGGTTGTCGGGATGGGGAGGTGAGTCTAAGTCGGAGAACATTTGGTTAATTTGGCGATTTATGGCCTCCTCATGTTCTTCTCCTCCAGTCGGTGCAGCGGCTGGTAGGTCGGTTTGGGGTACAGTTGGAATGATAGTCGTGGTCCGACATGAAGTCACTTTAGCTTCCTTGTCGAGATTTCTCTCTAAAGTTGAAGTGATAGTTGCAAAGGTTCGGGACAGGAATTCATGTCCTGGTTGGTGTCCACCGACCTCGAAGAGAGGTGCTTTTGTGGATATCTTATGTGCCAACGAAATATCTCAGGCAGCTTCTCAATGAATGCCTGCAAATCTCTGTCTTTATCGAACTCTTCCTTCACAGCTTCCGACATCACACTTTTACACAAGTCGAGTGGGCTTACTAAATGTTGTTCTAGCACTTGCTCCTCTGTTACTTTTATCAAGGATGGAGCTGGAGGCATAGACACAAGATCGACGACATTCTCAGGCATCGTCAGGTGGGTTGTCTTGGCTTTCTTTGGTCGACCCAGTAGTGCTCCTGCGTCGACAAATCTCTAAAACTGGGTTTCCACAGGCACCTTATTTGCTGCAGCATCCTCTATTATGTCGAGGGCTGTAGCTGCCAGTTCCTCGTCTTCATCTGATGATTCGACAATGATAAGCTTGCACTTACCTTTTCCTTGTTGTTATTGTTATGTCTTTAGCTTCTTCCTTCCAGCTACTATCTCTTTCGACAATTTTTTAATGATGCCTTTTGCGATAGCATACTCTGGGTTTTTTGGTTTTGTCTCTCCCCTTGGCTCCTGGGTCGGGATGAGTCTTTCTGCAGCCAGAGTGATTACCTACTGCTCTGGCTGGGTTTATTCTAGTTGTGGTTCTGCCCTCTGTGCTATCGGAGGTTTGATGATGATTTGAAGTCGGCCAGTGTGTTTAACCGGTGTATCCTCCGACACAAAGGTGCTGATGTAGAGGTTCAGCTCATAGTCTTCCTCTTTCTCTTGGTCGGTTAGCAGCTCCTCGATCGAGAAGTCACTCTTTTTTGTTGTCGCTGGTACTGGTATTTTTGTTTTAGCCTGTCAAGACAGCTCCCGAAAGATCTGGTCAACTGATGGATAATAGTCGAGGGATTTTGCATTTGAGTCGTCGCCCTACATGTACCACACTGAAGTATGGTCGATTTCTAGTTGGATGTGGGAGTTTGTCGGTAGACTTCTTCGGATGTTTTGAGGCACCCTCCATCTAGTCGTTCAGACTTTGAGATTTTGAATCCAATTCTACAATATCACTTTTCCGTCTTCAAGTTCCTGCAAAGTTCCTCTCTAGGAGAATGGTTTGAATCTCCACATGTGGAACCTTGTCAGTTCCTGAAAAATTGGGTTTCCTTCTGGGAAAATATGGTACATGACTATCCATAAAATGAGGGAGGGGAACCTGATGATTCCTCTCATTTCTTGGCATCTTTCACAGATGGTCTTAACCATGTCAGTGACATATTCATCCCATATGTATATCTTTCCATCTGTTGGAATGGTGTCGATAGCTTCTAGCATGTCTAATTTGATGTCGCTACCTTGACCTGCCAGGGTGAGTGTTATTGCTATTATTTTGGCCACAATATGTGGTGTTCGGGTTGTGATTTGACTAATCATCAACCCCTTCGAGTTTTTTCTTGAATCCAACCCAGTTAGTTCTTCGACTAGTCCTTCTTTAATACCGACTGGTACTGGGTCTCTTGTGTTTGAGAGACCTGTCAACTTGGAGATGACTTCTCCAGAGATGTCGATCGGTTGGTCGAAGTAGAACCGGCCATGGTGGTACCAGCTTATGATGAATTTTACGGCTATTTCTTTAGTGCCACCAAAGCTAGCCATGAGCGGTGCATTGACATAGTTGAATATGGTATTGTATTTGATTTTATCCACAGCTTGAGTAGGCTTCTTGTTGACATACACCCATTCTTGCATCTCAGTCCATAGTTTTTTCCATGAGCCTTCCTACACCTTCGCATTCTTAATGTTCTTTAGCCTGCGAACTAAAGGTGTGTCTGCAGTCTATAGTTCCTTGGCTTTGGTTGAGGCTCTAGTATGTTTTGGTGCCATCTTGTCGGTTTGGTGGTCTATTTCACTAAGGTATTCTCGGCTTTAAGTTGATTGGATGCTCTGATGCTCTCTCTGTATGGATTGTGGTGAATGATCCTTCGGCAGTCCAGTATGTATAGGTGATGTTGTGGATGTTTTGGTCGATAAGTGTATTAATGGTGGATGTGATGTTCTAGTTGGAACACTTGAGTGTGCGTTAATGGTGAATTGCTTTTGGCGCTCGATGTCATGAATGCGCGATGGGACTATCGAGGTTGTCGATCATGAAAATGGTCGATCGATGCAAATGGTCGATGGGCATGATGTCGGTTGTCGAAATGGTAATTTCCTGTCATAGTTTTCTGCATGTATGGTATTATTTTCTTTTTTGGATTTTTAGGTTTTTATAGCTTTTGGTTTACAGTTATGGTCGTTATAGGATTTTTTTTTCTATTTCTGTAGCGTTTTAGTCGGGCTCCATTAACGAGTCTCCGAAATACTATGCCTTGTAATGTCCTTAGTCAGATTGATCCATTGGTATGTATCTCTTCAACAACGTAGGGTCCCATCCATTCTGTATGGATCTTTTTAGGTTTAGCTTTTACTCGAATATTGTATAGTAAAGCAAGGTCTCCTATCGACAAGTTTTTGTTCTTGATGTTTCTATCATGCCATACTTTCTATTGTTGTTTCTGTATTTCTTGATGTTGTATTGCCATTAGTTGGTGTTCTTCAAGTTTTCTTAGTTGCAATAGTCGGTCCTTTCTTCCTTTTTCAACATCGACATGTAGGATCTCTGCAATGATAGGTGTCTGTTGTCAGAAGTGTAGTGTAACTACTGCTTCTTGTCCATAGACTAGTCAAAAAGGAGTTTGGTTGGTTGAGCATTTATATGTTGTTCTGTATGCCCATAATACCGCAGGTATTTTCTCGTCCTAGTCGTCCTTATCAACATTACATATTTTGGTGAGTCCTCTTGTTAATGTTTTATTAAATGCTTTAATTGCTCCATTTGACTGAGGATGGTATGCTGTGCTCCGACAATGGTTGATTTGGAACTGGTCGGTTAGGGTTTTGATAGTTCTATTGATGAAGTGTGTTCCCTGGTCGCTAATTAAGGTTAGTGGACATCCAAATCTGGTGATGATATTCTCATAGATAAACTTAGCAGCTATCTCACTAGAACATGTGTCGACTCCTTCAGCCTCTACCCATTTAGTTACATATTCGACTGTAGTTATGATGTACCTTGCACCTGTCCTTTTTGCTAGTATAGGAAATGGTCCTATTAAGTCTATGGCCCATATTTCAAATGTCAAACTTGGTTTCACTGATATCAAAGGCATTTCTGTGCTAGGAAGGGGTCAACCTAGTCGTTGACATCTGTCATAGTGACTGACAAAATTTTTGCAATATCAGTGGAGTGTTGGCCACCATAATCCTAACTGTTGGATTTTCTTGGCAGTTGTGTCTGCTTGGAAATGTCCTCCTACAGGTCCATAATGTGCTTCATGCATAATGTTGTCTCGTTTGTGTTCTAGTACACACCTTTTGAGGATGTCATCTAATCCCATTTTGTATAAGAATCCATTTATAATATTGTATGGTGCAGCCTTCATAGCTAAGATCTGCTTCTTCTTTGTACTCATTCCTTCTGGTGCATGTCCATCTTCCAAGAACTGGGCTATTTCTTCTAATTCTGTGGGGACTGCTTCTATCCAAAATAAATGTGCATCAGGTAAGTCATCTTCGACTCCTGTCGGTTCTTCTCTAGTGTCGATTCGGGATAAATGGTCGGAACCGACATTTAACTTACCTGGTCTAACAACAACTTCTAATTCAAATTCTTAAAACAGAAGTAGCCATCGACAGATTCTTCCATGGTGTAGTGGTTTATTGACAAGATATTTAAGTGCCTGATGGTATGTATAGAATATAAATGGGTTAGCTGGGAGATAATGTCGATATTTTTGTAATGCAAAGACCATTCCTAATGCTTCTCTTTCTGTTGTCAAATAGTTTCTTTCATCTTTGTTTAATTTTTTGCTACTGTAAACTATAGGATAATCCATTCCATCATCTCCTGGTTGAGTTAAGATTGCTCCTATTGCTAGTCCTGATGCATCAATATGAACATTGAATTTGATCGACCAGTTTGGAAACCTTAGGATTGGTGCTTCGACTAGTTTTATTTTTTATTTTTTGAATGATATGTGGCACTCCTCTATCCAGTTGAACTCTTTATCTTCCCTTAATAGTTCTTCAATTGGATAGGTCATATCTGAATAATATCTTATGAATTTTCTGTAATAGCCTGTGTGGCCAAGTAACACCCTGACTTGTTTTGGGTTTACTGGTGGTTTTAGGTCGAGGATAATTTTTATATTTGCAAAGTCAACCTTAATACCTTCCTTACAGACAATGTGCCCTAATAATATCCATATGGGGGTCACAAATATGCATTTCTTTATGTTTAGGGATAGTTGAATTTGTCGACATCTCTCCAACATAAGTCTGAGCCATTTACAATGATCCTTTAACATGGAGTATATTGTCCAATAATCAAAGTATACTACCATGGTCTTGTAAATATATTCTTGAAATGTTTTAACAACAATTCTAGAAAATACTGCAGGTGCATTTTTTAATCCAAAAGGCATAACCTTGTAAGCAAATGAGCCTAATTCACACACAAAGGTTGTCCTTTTCTGGTCTTCTTTAGCTATTGGAACTTGGTTATAACTCGATAATCCATCTGTAAATGAGTAGCATTCATGTCCTGCAACCTCATTTAAGATTTCATCTGCATAAGGAGTTGGAAATGGGTCTGTCAGTGTCACTTTATTTAGTTCTTTGAAGTCGACACAAATTCTTAGTTTGGTCGGATCATGTTTCTTAGGCTGTACAACCACTGGACTTGCCCATTCTGATTGGTCAATAGGATAGATGATGCCTTCTGCAAGCATGTTATCAATTTCTTTTTTGACTATCTCTTTGTATTTGTGAGCTAGTTTATATGGCCTTTCTTCACAGGTCGAACGTCAGGTTTAGTGTCAATCTTCATTTCTCCCATTTCATGGACTAAGCCTTTGAGGTCTTTATAATCTATAGAAAATACATCTTGGAACTCTTTGAATAAGTTCACAATCTCTATGGTCTGCACTTCACTCCAATAGTCACCAATCTTTGCCATTTTTGGTCGATCATCATTTGAGATGTCAAATTCCCTAGTTTTGACTTTAGCATCTAGCCATTCTGGTGCTTTGGCTTCATTGATTGGATGACTTCCTTCCTTAAACTGTGGGAATGTGGCAGGGAAGTTAGCTACATTCATTCTGTCGGTGTCCTGTTTGTCGGTTGTTTCCACTTTAAGGATTGTACAAATAGGTTTGGATGTTTCGACATGGTTTGATTTCCATCTAAAGATTTTCCCTTCTGTGTTTTCATTTTCTAACTGTAGTCTTGTCAACTGTGGTTTTGTCTTGGTTTGTATATTGTTGCATCTCTTTGTCTGTCGGTTATTTTTCAAGGGTTTTTTTTTCGGTCGGCTGGATAAATTCTTTAATGTGCTTTGCTGTTTCGACCAAGTTTTCATTTTGTGGTATAAAGCTGAAATCTTTCATGAAATTTTCTCTGAGTTCATGCCATAGGAATGTTTCACCTCTAGCTTCTTCCATTTTATACCATTTGTTTGGTAAGTCAACGAGGATTGATGGGAACAGGTGTGGCCATACTCGTTCATCCTTGTATCCAAATTTTCTCCATTCTTTTTCACATGTCTTAATATGATATTTTGGGTTCTGTCCTTGAGTGAATATAGGTATCTGAGCCTGTTTGGTTAACTTCTTTCCTCCAAACCTTTAGAAAAAGTAAGTTGAAGTTGTTGTCCAGGTTTGTAGTCTTGTCTGATGGGTATCCCACCATCGAGCAGCTTGTCCTGTAAAAGTTTCTACTAGGCTTTGAAGTCAGCCATGTTCACCAATATTTTTGGAAACTTGTTCTACATGCATGACTGGTGATTCTCTTTCCTTGTATCTTGGCATTTGTGTAGTATTTACATTGGTAGGTTGTAAGGTAGGGTATTCCCTAATTTTCTTCTCAAAGAGTTTTGGGACAATGGACACTATGAAGCACTGTTGGGTGGGATTTTTCTGCACTTTTTGAATAGTCCAACACCCTCTTACTTGTGTTTTGTAGTTCTCGATCTCCTAGCCATATAATTCTACGTCTGAATTATAACCAATTGAGTCTTGGTTGCCTAAATGAAGTTCTTCGTAGATATTAGGTTCTGTATAATCTCCATTGTTTTGAATCTGGTAGAGTTGTCAGATGTCGACTTCTTCATCGATAGGTTCAGTCCAAGGTTCTCCTTGAGATGGGTGAATAGGTACAATGACCTTATGTCCATTTCCTTTTATTTTGATTCTCTCTTTGTCCAGGGATATCAATGCTTTCATCTTTCTACCCCAAGGTCGACCTACTAACGCTGGGAAGGAACTGGATCCTTCCTTAGGGTCAATGATTTCGAAGTCGACTTTGGTCGAGATTCCTTTTATAGTTGTGTCAATGTTTTTCCAGATTCCAATAGGTTCAATTAGGCCCTGGTCAGCTAGTTTCAGGTATATGCCTGACTCATATAGTCGAGGTCTACCCATTTGTTCCCAAGTGTCACGAGTCATGATGTTTACTTGTGATCCACATTCGAGAACTACTTGTTGGACATGGTATCCTTCGATTTCCAGGTCGACAAGTGGGTCGGCATCACCTTTATCTTTTTTATTTAAGCTGCAGATATTCTTCGTTTATTTTTCGGAGTTGTTATGTTTTATTTCATATAGCAAATCGATGAACTGAGATACTGAGTTGTCTTTTTGTATGAGCTGGATTAATTCATTTATTGTGTTATGTCGATTGTCATTAGCTTGTTCTTGTCGTGCAAATTCTTTGAATACATTGGTTTCTTCTTTGTATGTTTGTTTTTTTTAAGTGGATCAGGGTAGATATTTTTCTCTTTTATTTTGCTGATTCTTGGGTTATCACTTCCTGTTTTTGTCCCTTGTCGAGTTACAATATGCAATTTTTGTGTGTTTATTAAATCATTTTTTTGCACACACGACAAGACATTAACATTTTTCTTTGTATTTATTTTTTCCAACATGGTAGGGCAATCCTATAGAGAGTGATCCCCTACTCCATAATGAGTACAAAATTTGAGGTCAGTTCTGTCTTTATATGGACAATCTGCATACCGATGTCCCTCCTTATAACATGTAAAGCATTGGATGGGTCGATGTGGTCGGTTGTCGCGATTCCCAAGGAATCGACCTCGTCCTCCGTAGCCTCCACGTCGATTGTCATACCGGTGCTCGTATCTTCGACCTTCATATCTCTGACCATTCTGATCATTTGGTAAGTTGTTTTGCTCATTATTTTGTGCAACTACATTGGTTTGGTAGACTGCATGATAATTCTGTCGGTTCTTCAGGTTCAAATGGTAGTCGGCTGTGTTATGATTTTTAGTTTCGTATATTGCACACCAGGATGCCTTGTCGTTCTTCATGTTGAACATGCAGGCTTTTGTCGAGTGGTCTCCATGCTCCTGGAAAATGTCGCAAAAACATTTTGTCTGCATGAATCGAACGTCCTATTGGCTGTATTCTTGTTGACAGTAGTCTTTGGAATTTCCAGTCGTCTAGCACTTTGTGCACCAGATATCCTGATTTTTGAGGTTTAACTCCTTTAAAGACTTATGTACACTCTCGAGCTGTTCTTCAAGTCTGTGATTAGTGGAGTAAGCTGGTGTGTCCTCAGCCATTTCCACTTGGAGAGCTTTTGTAAGCGCATCTTCGTAAGATTTGAATGTTTCTAGACTTATGTGTCGGTGGACTTTTTGAGATAACCCTACAAGAAACCACTAGATTAGTAATTGTTCATCTATGACATAGTCCAGTTGGCTCAGAAGGTCTTTCCATCGTTTATCATAGTCGTGGACAATTTCTTCTGGATTCTGTGATATTGTTTTTAGTTTTTTCGCTGCCAGGTGTTTTGCATCTGGAGTTTTGAAAAATGATAGAAATTGCACTTTGTTCTCAGCTTTGGTTTCTCTAGGTTGTCTTTCAGAAAAGGTAATATACCAAGTTAATTCCCTTTTCCTCAAGGCACCGGTGAACTGTGCCATCTGTCTGTCTTCATCCGTAACTTGGTTAGCCTCTCAAGTCAAATCATAGATGAACTAGTGTCATCTGGTGTCCTTATCCCCCTCATATAGAGGAATGTGTACTGACCCATGACCCATGTCAGAATCACTATCACTGCTCTCAGGAGGTGGCAGTGGTGGAGGTGGTGGTGGGGGTGGTGGGGTTATTGGCTTATTCATCTCTGCGAAACTATGGTCGATGGAACTTTCGTTCCCATCAGTTTGTCAATTCTTATTCGACTACCAGTCGGTTGATGTTGACTTCTTCTGTCGATGGCCCACTACAACTATTTGTCTGTGGTTCTGAATGTTTTGTGTCTTCCAAAGCTGTATTTGGCAGGGGGTTTGCTCCTTCATGTGTCGGTAAGAGTAAGTGGATACTTCAGTTGGAGGGTACCACTTGAAAGGTAACCCAATTTCCTTCCTCTGGTCGATGGATAATGAGATGTCTTCCAGTGTATGTCTCATCGTCTAGTCGACTCCATATACCAAAGTCACCAGCTCGTAGTTGGAGGTCCTCTTCGACAATAGTTTGTATCCGGGTACGCGGTTTCAATGGAGAGAGAGTTGTTCCTTCATGGGGAGCTCTTAATTGGAGAGCTTCTGGTTGCTCTATCCACAATTCTTCCTTAGTAGGGGATGCCTTTTCTTCCACGCCTTCTTCATATTAGTCATGACCTGACTCTGGTGGATTTCCTTCCTGGTTGGTCGCCCTAGGACTCCTTCCTCTATGCAGCGCTAAGGCTCTTTCTCTTCTTGCTTCCCTCCTTTGTTGTCTCTCTTCCCTCTCTATTTTCTGAACATCCGACATACCGTTGTGTGATACTATTCTCTCAATTTCCCTTTTGGTCGACTTCTCATTACTGGTGAATTGTATCTTCTAGTCGACTAGAATCCACTCTACTTTATCTCGACATATGACTAGCTACCCCCCCATAGCCTACCCGATGCTTTTAGAAAGCCTGGATAGTTCGATCTACTTGCTTAGGAAGTATTCCCACTCCCTTTCTGCAATGAATTTTTCCCACCTCTTTTGATTTTTTGCCTAGTTAGAGTTTGATGGCAGTTCGTGAAGTGATGGATGAGGTTTGACAATATGACCTACTCCCTTCTCGATCAGAAATTTAAACAGCAAGGTCAGTAAGGAGCATAGAAATTGCTCGGTGAGGTCTGTGTAAAATTTCTCCTTGACGGTTTCCACTGAAGTTCTGTCTTCTACTACTTGCTCCTCACAGAAGTCGTCGGTGATTTTCTCGAACCACTCCGACAAGTTTGTTCTACCTCCTCGGATTAGTTTTTCCAGCAACTGTTGGTCTTTAGTCGCTTCTGGCTTTTTCATCCAGGAATTTTTTCAGATGTTGGGACACTGATTCTACAAACTTCTGATGTATTTCTATAAAGAATCTTGCTTTTGCTTATGCGATTGTTAATCTGTTCCTTCGTGCATAATTCTGCAAATAGTTTTCAACTTTACGTTCCCACCAGTCCTTAATCTCCTGCTCTGATATCATCTGTTTGCATACATTTTAGACATGTACTACTGGCAATGGAACCAATGTTGTAATCTCATAGATCATATAAGGTTACCAATAATACATACTAAAACATACATATATAACAGAGACAAGAGATAAGAACAAGTAGGTGAATTAACAGATTATATTACATGAATGAGTCCATACAACACAGAGAACTGAACTAAATTCTCATCTGGCTCAATAGCCTAATATATATGATTACAAAACCGTTACAAAATAACTACCTGTCGGTTCGGTGAACCGACATGACCCTAGGTGGCCGACCTAATCTCTAGTTTAGTCGGTCAACCAACTTAGTTGACTAATCGACTAGGTCAGCTATCGTTCAAGTTGACTTATTGACTTGCTCCTCCAACATAGGCCTAGCCTCCATGTAGGTCTTCATCTTATTCAACACTTATATCTGACCCAGTCAGAAAGGTCCACCCAACACTTATATCTGACCATGGGAGGAACACATCCACCACCATGTCAGAAAGACATGCCCAACACTCACATCTAACCATGGGAGGAACACATTCACCACCATGTCAAAAAGGCCCAACACTCACATCCAACCATGGGAGGAACACATCCAAGAACCATGTCGGAAAGGCTCATCACTTATATTCACCAGCATGGTAGGACACACCTACTACTATCTATGAAAAGGATCCAGCACTTACATCCACTGGCATGGTAGGGGACACCTACTACCATCCATGGAAAGGTCCTGACACTTACATCTATTGCCATGGTAGGACACACCTACTACCATCCAGAGAAAGGCCCCAGCACTTACATCCACCAGCATGGTAGGACACACCTACTACCATATGTGGAAAGGCTTTGCACTTACATCCACCAGCATGGTAGGACACACCTGCTACCATATGTGGAAATTCTACGCACTTACTTCCACCAGCATGGTAGGAAACACCTACTACCATCTATGGAAAGGTTCTGCACTTACATCCACCAGCATGGTAGGACACACCTACTACCATCCGAGGAAAGGCTCTGCACTTACATCTGCCAGGATGGTAGGACACACCTACTACCATCCAAGGAAAGGCTCTGCAATTACATTCATTGGCATGACAGGACACACCTACTATCATCCAGGGAAAGGCTCAACACTTACATCTAACCATGGGAGGAACCAATCCTGCCACCATGTCAGAAGGGCACAACACTTACATTTGACCATGGGAGGATCCAATCCTACCACCATGTCATAAGGGAACAACACTTACATCTGACCATGGGAGGAGCCAATCCTACCACCATGTCAAAAGGGAAAAACACTTACATCTGACCATGGGAGGAACCAATCCTACCATCATGTCAGAAGGGCACAACACTTACATCTGACCATTGGAGGAACCAATCTTAGCACCATGTCAGAAGGGCTCATAGACTCATCACTTCCTCTTGGAAGGAACCTCGATTTGGAGAACATCAAGCTTCTCCCTAAAGTACTCAAACTTTACTTTGGCCATTTCTAGCATAGAATCACATCAGGGATGATTACATCCAAGGATAAACTACGAGCTTTTCCAAGACTGATTACATCTGAGGACAACCTGTAGGACTCATTACATATGAGAAACCTGCAAGCTTCTTCAAGATTTATGCTCAGGAAACCTGTCTCACTGGCTATGCTAGGACTCACTCTTTCAAGAGATATCGATCTAGATCACATACTGGATCTTCATGACTCCTCTCTCGGTTGTTCTTAGTGCCATGCAGAACTCCTTCCTCCTAAACCAAGAGATCACACCTGATCTCATACTAAAGCAACACCTTGAAGTGCTCTTGCTATCAATGGCATTGCATTCCCAATCTGAATCCACATAGCCCTCTAGGTTAATCTTCTGATTCGCCTCATACTTGAGCCCATAATCAGTTGTACCCTTCAGGTACCTCAGAATATGCTTTGCAACAATCAGGTGAACATGTCTAGGATCCATTAGGAACTGGCTCAATGTGTTCATAGCAAAGCAAATATCTGGTCTCATAGTCATCAAGTACATCAAGGACCCAATCATCTCATGATACATCATAGCTTCAACCAACTCTGATGAAGCATCACTCAATAGCTTCAGGTTCGATGCCATAGGTGTGGTCATGGCCTTGCAGTCCATCAGGCTCAAATTAGGATCTCCATTGCATACTTCCCTTGTCCTAGGGATATTCCAACTGCATTCTACCACACCTCCATTCCTAGAAAGTAGTGCATCATCCCCAAGTCCTTCATCTGGAACTCGGTAGCAAGTCTCCTTCTTGCAAATTTAATGAGTTTGTCTTTTCTGTCAGAAGCAAGTCATCAACATATAACAGGATCATCACTAGTCTTCCTCCTTCAACCTTGAAGCAAAGGTTGGAATATGCTTTACTCTCAGTGAATCCTAGAGCCATCAATAAGCTGTCTATCTTGTTGTACCATGTCAAACCTCAGGATCTTCTACAGTCACTCCCTCTGAAGCGAAGCATCATTCTCCCTCTGCCTTTCGTACTCTATGCATTGAAACATTTTGTATTGGAGTGACAAGTAGCTTTCTCTTCTACTAATATTCTATGTATCCATCTAGGGTCACTGGATACCAAGATCCTCTATCTTGAACCTTTTCAAAAGTTCTTCTTGCACCCATCTGTGAGCTTGTCATCCTGTATAGGATTTCATCTTCAGCCTTGTAGAAAAGGTTAAGATCTTCATCACTCTAGGTGATCTCCAAGGTCCTCATTTATGTGTTATCCCATGGGTGCCTTTTGAGCTCGTACAAGGCCTTCTGAGCTCATACAGGCCTTCTTTTGCACACATGGGTCTTCCTGTCAAACTTGCAGTGGCTGCAAATGTCTCTTCGTAGTCTATGCCTTCTTTCCGTGAGAAGCCTCATGCTACGAATATTTCCTTGTATCCCACGATGTTTCCATCTACTGCATGATGGATCTTGTAGATCCATATGGAAGACATTACGGACTTCCCTTCAGGTCTTGATATTGCTTCCTAAACATCATTCTTCTTGAATTGGTACTCTCCTTCCCTTTCTTCTTGGATACTTCTTCATAGTTGGAATGCTCTACATCAATGATGTTACTCAACAGTGTCACATAACTGCACTGTGTCTGAGACCTCTTCTTTCATTGAAAGTATCATCATATTATTGTTCATCTTGGATTATTTCTCGAACTATCGTCACTTGTTCTTCAGAACAAGTCTCATCCTTCTTTGCTTGTAGGCGATTGTACGCGATCTCTCCTACAAGTTATATGCACTATTTGTATGGTTAGAAACATTTCATAAGGCATATTCATAATGACAAATTCTTATGCATAAATATATAATCATGTAACTATTTAGCCAACACAACATTCATCCATATCTCATGGAAACTTTCTAGATGTCTTCCATCTCTACCATGACATCATTGAGATTGTGGATTAATCCAATATGTCAGCAAAGAGGTTTCATTCTAGATAAGTAGCAATGGAGAGTTGTATAGCACCATTACTTACCCATCACATGCATATTAGTAGTATACTGTTATTAATGCAAGCATTCTATCATGCATAACACATCAACTGAATATAAACCAATGCATAACAAAATAATATCATGAAATGATAATTGAATACTTATCTTTATTTGTTTCGTGGGTATACTGCTTTCAGCTTCATCATCTTCTTCATTCATAACATCACCATTTCTTATCCAAATTCTAATATGGATAAGAGGTTCTTCAAGAATTGAGTCCTTCATATTCCTCATCGCTTGAGGGATCTTCTTTGAATTGTGAGTGCTTGATCTTCAGTTGCTCCCATCTTCTCTTCTCTCATTACGAGTTGAGCTTCTTCTTGTGTGCACTCTTTCCAGAGTCTGCTGAAGGTAATAACTTCCTTCTGGCACACATTCCTTGAATGAATGAATCCCATTATCCTAGGAGGCCATTCAAGGTGGTTATCACAATTTTTGCATTCTCCACTTCTTCATCTACTGCTTCAAGTTTATCTTTGATTTGAGAGACCCTTGTAAAGTATGACTATATGGTCTTTGCATTCTGGATATTCACATTCTTCAACTGGTTTCTCAATGTCATCTTTTGCTTTATGTTATTTCCTTCAAATAGCTTGGTAAATGAATCAAACATCTCTTTAGGTGTCTTTAGGGAAAATACTTGTGGTATAAGGTGATCCTTGATTGAAACAGCAATGATCTTCTTGGCCTTCACCAATTTCTTCTTGTGTAAGGCTTTAGCCTCACCTCCCTTTGGAATTGGAACCTCTCCACTTATGTAGGTGTCCAATTCATTTTCTTCAAGAACAAGTGAAAACTTATACTTCCATGCTTAGAAGTTTTCAAGTTCACAAAGCTTTTCATAAAGCTAGTGTGATAGGTCATTTTGAAATCAGAACCTCAAATGTAAATAACAAAAGATTAGATCTTACCGATTTGAGGTGTCTGTCCTAGTTCCAGATCTGGCTGATCTAGGGTTTTTCAGAGAAAACCTAATTTTCAAAACTTGGGAATCTTTTAGATTTGATTGAATATAAATATGGGCCTCTTCAAGGAGATCTATCCAATGTACTCCTTTTCTAAAAACAGTGGAGGGAATATCTTGGAGCAGGAAGCCCTAGTTTTCTAATTTCCTCTGCAGAAATGCCTAATATTGTTTCTGTAGTATATTTGAAAGTAATGATCCTTTGTGTTTTAAATTTTGTACTACAGTATCCGCATTTGGCCTCTTTACAATACCATAGTTTTTAGCATAATTGGTTTCACCAAATGGGACTTATGAGAGTTTTCCCAAGGTGACGTATTTTAGGACAATTCAGCATATCGAACATGTACGGACTTTCACGTGTCCCTATTTCATCATCAGGGTCTGAAACTTGTACCACAGAAACCAAAGTCTATTGCCTATATGGAACATCTTTTGAAATTTCATTTGGACCTTTGTAGCCCTAGATATAGCAATTCTCCCTAGGTGTCCTGTTTAGGGATGAATCCTGGAAGAGGCTGGAACCCTGATTTAGAGGAATCATATCTACTAGAATATAGCGAATCTGAGTTTGAAATGTTTACACAAGGTACATCAGGATTTTATATTCATCCTGTGAAACTTTTGTCCCCTAAGACTTCTTCAATCCCGAGATATAGTGAATGTACTAAAACTACCAGTTTAGTGTTATAGGGTTTTTCAGGCCCGAGGTCAAATTAGGGTTTGAATTTCCTGGAGTTTTACTCAACCAAAAAATTTGAACTTGGTCTCTAAACTTTGATTTTTATGAGGAGATAAATACTATGCTGGGCTCACTGAAAAATTCCTCTTCTGTAAAAATCCCAAATTTTCCACAGCAAAAACTGAAAATGCTCATAATCAAATTCTGCTTCGACGGAAAGATGCGCCCTTCAATAGAGAGTTAGAGTAACATCCTTGACCCTCCGATCGGCGAAGAGGATGCTACTAACACCAAGCAACTGGGAAAATAGCCCCATGATCATGGATAGAGATCAATGCTAAAATAAAAATCTTAAACATAATACATACAAGGATGCATAATCCATCATACAAGGATGCATGGTTACTCAACATTCAGCGGAAGCAAACATATACATTCCAGCATTCCACGTGTTCATCATGATTCATGAAACAATAGATATAACTGCAGAGATGAAACAGTCAGCAGTACTTATCTTTTGATGAAGAACTCACCCCGAAACCAGCTACGTCGCTGCAACATTCCACCCAACCATAGGCCAGCGTGCTCATCAATCTCTCAGCAACACTACCACCCTTGAGCTGGGCATGATTCCTCAAGGAATAAGGGTCAACGCAGGCTTACACATAGCCAAGGTTTTCCAATCAGCCAAACCCACACAGCAGGGTTTCTCAGGCCGTCAGGGAGCTAGGAAAGGCTAAATGCCAAGCTAGTGGCCTCACACCAGTCTTCTCATGCATACCCAACCTCTAATCCAACTCACAATAGTTTGAAGACAAACCACTGCATAACATAGAAAAACAACCCATTCATGACTATGTGAAGAAGGCACAGACACCCGGGTGACAATCCCAAACAAAAGGTGAAACACAGTTCAGGTCCAACCACACTCCAGAGTTGTTCTTGGCCCTAGCATGGCCAAAAAAACTCAGGAACAACACCCAAAAGACATATTCCGCCTCAGCAACTAAGAAGAAAACCAAAACCAGGGTGAATCAACAGCCCAACACACAATGAAAACTATGGTGACCTTACACAGTCCCAAAATAGAGGAGAATCCAAACTCCCAGCGTGGATAGAGGAAAACACAACGTAGACCATAGTAGACAGCATACATGACCACAATCGACAAGGAGACATACACATACCACCGAAACCGGTATGGAACACACAGGCACACAACCCCGAGCGTGAATGGCTCCTGCACCCGAAAATCCTGAGTGAAAGCCATGATTTCACCTGCTCCCTGCATGAGGAAAACCAACGCATAATTCCTGTGCATAAGGAGAGAGAACAACCCTTGTGATCAGTCGATGAAGAATCCCCCCCAAACGGTGCACATGAGGAAGCCGAACTGTCCCTCTGCGTGAGAATGAGCAAGACCCAAATCCTCCCGAGAGTGGAATCGTGGGAGAGTGGAGAGTGAGTGTTTCTTCTGCCCCACGCAAGTGAAGAGGAGAGTCTACTGGAGGAGTGGGCACGTGGGCAAGGACTGATAGTCCTGCCACACCCACCACTGCTCAACAATAATTTCCCCCCAACTAACAAACAACAGAAGTTTAAATGGGTGGTTGACACATGGAAAACTCCCTATGGCTCCCATGGCTTAGACAACCCCCCCCCCTTAAACTTAGGAATCATGCCCTTTTCATTTTAACGTTGCCCCATCATAGCTGGTTGTGGTTTATTTTATTTGATGTGCGTATTTACATGATGCTAAACTATGATGTGCCGGATAGCACGATATACAATTGGTAACTATCCCTATTGCTGAAACATACACAACCGAATCGATGGTGGGGCTTTTGCCTTTAGCTGCTCACCACGATTAATTACAAAATATACATCATGCAAATGGGGTCAAAACCGGGGTGTTACAGTTAGCCTAGCCTCCTTTTGCTGATGTGTTGTGGAGAGAGACCTAAAAAGTTAGAAGCCTTAGCTTCTATAGTTGCACAGTGTCTTCTTCTTAGGTTAGCTCTAATAACATGTTATATTTTTATCATTTAAGCAATATGATCTAGGATCTTATCTGAGAGAATAACATGCACAACAATAATCACAAGAGACAAGAGACACAAAGAATTTTCCTTGGGGAAACCATAAAGGAGAAAACCCTGCAACTTCCTCAGAGATATAATGAGCACCAATGGCAGCAGTAAAACCCAAAGATAGAAAGATGATATCCAACAGTTGTTCTCACTCTCACTCATGTGATCTCGTCTTCTCTCACCTATGCACTATAGCTGGGTGAGTGTGTGTAACAAATAAAGAATATCACTCTCTATTTATACTAGTTTCTGACTTGACAATTACTTACCAAGGCCGACATCTCTAGGAGAGTCTAATAACCCTAGTTCCCCTCAACTGTCAATACTTTCCTACCCTGGTCAATAAGGAGGGTTAACCTCAACTCAACTGTGGGGACTTTCCTGCCCTGATCAACAAGGAGGGTTAACCTCAACTCAATTGTGGGGACTATTGCCCTGACTTACAACGGAGGGTTAACCTCAATGAATTTACATGACTTTATTATATTAATGAATCTCCCAATAGGAACATCGGGGTACAATGAAATATAAATGATTCTCTCGATAGCAACATCGGGGTACAAAATAAGTGAATACATTATGAAGTTACAAATACATCAACAAATAGGGATACAAGGAACAAGAAATTGAAAATTAGGTAAGGAATGGAAACTCTAAGGCACTACTTGTTAAATTTTTGATGTGGTAATTAGAATTGCACTCCTACAATAATATAGAAAATTGAAATCAAAAATTCCTATCAACACTATAAGTAAGGAATGCTACATCTAAAAACACTCCACACTAAAATATTCGCAACAAGTTGATATTGTAGTAACCATTCACACCTCTTTATATTAACTCGAAATTGGAAGGGTACGTAGCAACTCACTTGCCAAAAATCCAAGATATTATTCCAAAACTCTGCTCTATCTATCTTTTATATAATATGAGAGATGATAGCTAATATAGGATGCTTATCGACAATTTCCCTTTCCCACACTTCTCTAGAAAATTGACTTTTGAAGAAGAATGTTTGATTATTTGAGGTTTTTGTTGACTGTGATTGGAAATTATTTTGTCCATATTTTAATTTTAAAGATTAATGATAAATAATCAACCACATATTCTAAGAATTATATACAAAGTTATTTGGGTTTTCATAGTTACTTGAGTGTTACAGTCTGTCCTCAACACTTGCAGAGATAGAGGGAGTACATAGAAATTTACATGGTATGTTGACAATCAATGTCATATTTTATAGTTGTTTGGCATCTCAACCCAGAGCAATGATCATTTATTCTATTCATATGGATCAGTACTAATCTCTTGTCAGTATTTGGTTCCATATATTAATTTAGGAAGTCAGTTTGGTTTTAGGGGATAGTGGCTTCCATATTACAATTATACTAAATTTTTAAAAGCTTAATAGAGTTACAGACACCATCATGTCCAAGCATAACAAGGACCCCAATTGCAATGGTAGGCGGTACTCATGTACATGGAACAAAAATAGTAAATCATCTAATTATCTCAATCCCCACGAAGGCATTATGTGCTTGTCTGTGATAATATAAAATATCATAATGTATGCAATGTGCTTGCAATATTGATTGGTCACATCACTACCTTTGGGAGAATGTATTCGCATATATGAAGTTGGGGTCGATGAAGAGAGCTCAACTTACTGTCACTTTTCTAATGTTCATTGAAGTTGGTTTCCATGATTTATAATTTCTTTTTACCAAATTCCACAATTTACAGATCTTATACAAACCTAGTGCCAATAATGAGCTATGTCCAAGTATTAGGAAATACACAATCATTTACTAGGTAGGTTGAATTATCGCAACTTCCTTTATGTTGGACATAGTGAACCAAGATAGAGTTGTGGAGCTAGACTTGCCATTGTTTTCTGATGGCCAATGGGTGGCATGTTCCTCCCATTGTTCCTCATATCAACAACCATGGTAAAGAGTGTATTGGGGATATTTTGTGTTAGATTGTTTCTTATTAAATCTAGGATTTGGGACCATTAAGTTTGTTATTACTCTAGTACAATGTAGGAGGAAAATTCACGCCCTAAATCCTGATTGTATTGTAGTCCTCTTGCATTTTTGTCATGATTCAAATTTAGAGATAATTCCATAGAAGTTCCCTTTATTGTTGTGAGGTTTTATATTGATGCGAGACTCTGTAACTAGGTAATGAATTGGGGAATGTCTCTTGAGAGGAAATAGTTTAACATGCCCAAATAAAACATAAATTAGAGGAGTTCTTCCTATAAATTCATTCCATGAAAGATCAAGCACCTGTAAATATTTACAATTATGCAATAAATTGGGAACCTGACCTGTAATGCCACAGTTTCCATTGGATAAATATTAAGCTATTAAGCTATAATACATATAGGAACCTGTCCACCTTGAAAACTTATATATAGAACCAGGGGAGGTTTTTGCACTCTTGAAAAACATTTAGTGCACTTATATTTTTAATCCATATTTTATTTGATCTCCTTACAATAAAATAATATTTTGTGGCTTCTAGATCCATAAATCTCTCCAAGGGCCAGCAATGAAATATTGAATATTTCTAGATTCATGCTTTTTCTCAAAAAAAAAATTGATAGCTTCTAGATCCATGCTTTTCTCCAAGGAATTATGATAAAATAGACATTCATAATGTTCCCGAAAAGCTAGAAATCACTCTTCCTTAGAATATTGCAACAAATGTATGGAATTATGTTGAATGCCTCCCTTATTGGATTATCTACTTTTAGGATCTCATTTGATGTTAATTATACCACATATATTATCCTTCATGGAATGATCCTCAAGAGAGTGATTCAAACCTCTTAAAAAACTAAATAATTCAATGTATCTTCTTTATCAAGGATGGTGTTACCTCCAAAAATCTCATTGAGCTCCTCAAAATATGGATCTTGTAAATGCATGTACCAAACCTTGATCTCCTGGATATATGTGCAATTAATATCCTCAAATCGTGTGCATTAGATACCTCTTCAATGATGTCAAACATGGTGGGGTGTTCCTTCCATAGTTGAATTTTGACCTTGGAGAATGAGTTGGATACCTTCAAACATGTGTGGAAGTATGAAACCATGCATAGTTATGAAACATCCTTAGAATCAATGCCTCTAATGATATGCATCCTAGGGCTATGTGCATAGGATTATGTTGGGACATGAACACCATTCCCCCTTAAACACGGCTTCCTATGTATAAAATTTCTCTAACCATACCTTCAAAGGACAACCACCATCTATCTTCTTCTAGGCTAGGGATTTATACATACTAGGAATTTGTTTATGTTCAAATTTGTTGGATTTACACCCTTATCATATCTATAGGCTTGTATATCAAATGTTGCCACTGATGGATTTACTGCTAGTGTCATGATTAAATCCTTCTCAAAACTATTATCAAAGGATGGAAAATAGTTTTCCTTAGCATTAATGTATACGATATCCTCATATGTGCCATAGAGTACTTCTAATGTCTAGTTGGATATGTGAAGTTGGCACATTTGACGAAAGATGCACATAGGCCAATCAATGCTTCAAAATGTGGTAAATCCTAAATACAATCCATCTCTGATATTTTGAAGGAATACTATTATGACAACATATTCAATCTAAATTTGTATGCCTTTTATCCTCCTAATGTGCAACTGATATCTCCATTTTGATAGCATATTTTCAACTTAGATTCAAATTTCCCCTTTTCAATAGTGGTTTCCTTTATGACATCAAGTGTAGGAGTTTTGTTGTCTCAAATAGTACATCCTCAAAACCTAGAAAGGAATCAAGACAATCCCCAATGATAAACATGTTCTAGAAAAAGAATCTGGAAATGATGGCAGCAAATCATTCCATAAACTCAATGAAAACTCAATCCCATTTTCATCTACAGGGTAGTTTATACTCTATAACACAAGCTTGATTTGGATCTTTGGGTTCTTCCAACATTTACAATTTTGTATTGTTATACTATAACAATATCCAAATTTTGAGTTTCCTTTGCTGCTTCATATCTTATTTGTGACGATGTATGTAACACCCGGTTTTGACCCCAAGGGGGAGGGGAATGTGTGCCTCGGTTTCGACCCCATGGTATTGAATTGCATATGATGTAAATAGCATTAATAAATTATGGTGTGGATCTCAAGGCAAAGGCCCCACCATGGATTTAGTGTTTACGTTTCGGTAGTTAAAATCGATTCTGATGGTTTATGTGTTAGCCAGGTATAATATGTTTTGAAGCATCATGTAAAAATGCAAATTAATAAAAATACCACAACTAGCTATGCGCCTCAATGTTAAAGAGATGGGGGCATGATTTCACAAGGAATAAGGAGGGGGAAACATTCAAACCCTTGATCCAATAGGGTAAAGCTAAATGTCACAGGGAAAACCTATAAAGCTATCAACTACCCATTTTGTCTTTTGTGCCCAGTCATTTAGAAATTGGTTGGGGAAGTTAATGCATGGGGATGGGAAGAGTATGGGAGTCAAATTGGAATTTGGGAAGCCACCCATTTTTGGAAAAAGTGTTTTTCACTTCTTGGGAAAGTAAATGCTTGGGAATGAAGGCCCATCCCATGATGGACCCATATGCTTTTCCCTCTCATGCAGTTGGAGTTGTTGGGCTCTTCCCTTCACATTTTTTGTGGTTGTTTCCTCCTTCCACAGCAGGGAAAAATCCGTTTTTGATATTGTTCAGTAAATAGGCAGAGGAGAACTACGATTTGGGGGTGAATAGAGGATATTTTTCCTTTCCTCGTGCAACTGAGCTTGCTGGGCATTTTCCCCTCACAATCTCTGTCATTTTCTTCATTTCTCCATGCCTAGAATTTGTTTTATGTTTTGCTGAGTGAATGTGTAGTAGAGATCCATGTTTTGGGGTGTTTGCTGAGGCCAAATTTGCTTCCGAAATTCCCACAGGCATTTCCTTATTTTGGGATTCATGATTTTGGTGTGAATGATTGTTGTTTTTTCTCCTATTATGCCCAGAAACGTTCTGAGTTTAGATGTACAATTTGGGGGTTTATGGTGGTCGATTTTTCTCCCATATTTCCCAAGAATGATTCCTGGAATCGTATTTGCTCATCCTGGTTTGTTTTTCCCCATCTTCCATTTCTTTTTGTGGTTTCCAAACATTTCTATACAACCCAGAACTTATATTTTGTTGGGAAGGGAATCATTGTGTTGCTTGGATGGGTAAGTACAAGGAACCCATCAGTTAGAGGGTTGACTGTGTTTGAATGTGAATGTTGGTTTGGTTGAGTAAGTCCAAGGAAACCCTATGTTATTGGCTTGTTTCCTTAATAGCCTATGAAACCCAATGGTTTATTGGCTTGGATGGACAGTCTCTGAAACCCAACTGTGTGTTGGCTTGACTGTGGGTGTATGGTCTTGTTGTGTGTAAGCTTGTTGTTCCCTAGTTCCTTGTGGAAATCATGCCCAGACTGGGGTGACAGTGATGATGAGAGATTGATGAGCACACTATCCTATGGTTGGGTGAAACATTGCAACAACATAGCTAGTTGTGGAGAAGCTTCTTCTCAAGATAAATATTTCTTGTATTTAACTCTGCAACTGTATTTGTTTTGTAAATTATCATGAACGTGTTGAATGCTTGAATGTTAATGAATGTATTTTCTTTCATTGTTTAATGAATTAGACATCTGCATGTGTATGTATTTACTTCAATGCATTTTATTTTATATGTTATGGGGCTATATTTCCCAGTCTGACAACAACAATAGTGTTGGTCGCATCCTCTCCATCGTTGGGATGAGGGGAGGGGACATGACACTGCAATGAAAACATGACATGACTTTATACACTCTTCATTTTGTTTGAATATGCAGCATGTGTCATGGCCAATCACCCTCAGAAACTAAGCAAGTAGCATACATTTATTTTCCACCACTCAAAGAATCATGCAAATATCAAATATATGATCTTCCTTTCTAAATCCAAGGTCAGATCCAACATTGCCTTCAGGAATTCTGTATGCACCAAAATTATACAATGTACCATATATTTAAAATAAATCTTGCTCCAAGGTAGATACCGACTTTCATGGTAGAAGGATGCAATCACCTCAGGCTTTCCTATTTTGTAATGGCTTGGACCCAGGGCAATATTTGGCTCTCAAACATTAGTCTAATGATTAAAAATTCAAGAATTATGGGAAAAATGATAATTCCAGCATACTTAGTTTATTTTATAGGACTTTGAGAAAATAATCTTGGAAGCATTGTGCTTTACCAAGCAAACAACATTTTGTGCTTTAGAAAGAAAACAACACTTTTCCCATTTTCACAGGTTTAATCAATTGCTTTGTTCACAATCAGATTGTTATTTTGTTCTAATTATGTGATTTCATGTCAAGGAGGATTACATAGGCAAGGAAATAATTGCAGATAACTTCTTTGATGTTATACTTGGAGATAAGGACTCTGTAAAAGGTGGCAGTGGTAAGGTTGTTGACAATGGTCCTGGTGACCATATTTTCATTTACTACACTGACCATGGAGTGCCAGCAATACTTGGTGAGTAATTGCACAAGATGCACTTTAGCATGTACTGTAGTCTGTGTTAGGTTATGTGTGTTTCATTGATCGCTCTTTTTTACTTAGTCCATGGAAAAACTCTTTGAATTTCTTTAGGCCTTTGTTACATTGGGAACTTAAAGGAGCATGAGATGTAGGATTAAGGGGTTTGTAAAACAAAATGAACCAGCTCCTTCATATAAATAAGAGGAAAATAGAGAATTTCTTCAATAGGTTTTTTTGTTTCTGTTGTGATATCACAAGGGTAGATAAGTGCTGGATAGGTATTTTTTGTGGATGTATATTTATAAAACTTATTCTCTTATATTTGAAAGTGAAAGTTTTTGCATTGAATAAACTAAGTTAATACTTGATGATTTTATTTTATTTATGTAGTTCTCAAATCCATCAATAGAAATTGCATAGCATACTAGGTGCAACAACTTTGGTGCATCTTGATTGCTAGTCACCTTTGGAGCCTATGGGCATGTTAACCGTTAAATCATTCTACAACCTTTGGAACCTATAGATAATTAATGAATATATAAAATTTACTAAAATTTGATGAGAAAACACCCTATTGGGGTGCGCACCTTAACGGTCCTTAATTTTGGTAACTCCGCGGTTTTTGTGGAAGCTTGTAAGCAGAGTTGCGACTCAAAATAGTATTAGGGGTGTCAGGGTTGAGTAAAAGCCTTCTTTTTGTAATAAACCCATGGTTTAAGTCCAGGGTTTAGGGTTCGGGGTGCCCATGGTTTAAGCCCATGGTTTTGTAATAAGTGCACTATAAATAAACAATCTTGTAAAGAAGTCAGTTTAGGCTTTTGATGTAAGATGAATTGATGCGAAGCTAAGGCTCATTTTGTAAGAAAGGTTAAGTCCCAGCTGTGTGCGTGGATGACCTCTACAGCTGTGTGCACAGAGGGGTTTTGGTGATTAAGAAGATCTGCAGCTTAGTGCATGGCTTTGAGGAATTGAAGGAATATGCAGCTGAGTGCACAGATCAGAACTGTGGTTTTTGTAAAGAGTTGAATAAAACATAGTTCTGTGGACGTAGCCCCTAAACTGGGGGTAAACCATGTTATATCTTGTGTCTTGGTTCTTTTGTGTTTTTGTTATGTTCTTTAAGTATTGATAAATAAATAAATGATAAGTAAGATCACTGCTAAATACTAACTTCACTGTGAATTCCCAGTAAAGGGTTAAGCAAGGCACTGTTTGTTTATCTAACCGCGAAGCTAAATAAGTGAATGTCAAAGCTCTGTATTTTATGATTATCATTTGTTAGAAGCTAAAGGTACAGTAATATCCCTCTTCTGCTTGCAGAAACCTGATTCTGTGGCACCCCATAGTTGTTTCGGGTGAGACTGCAACCTGTTGACAGGTTGTTGCCGAAAGGGCCAACACTGTGGGTCTTTTGTTGGTGCGAAGACAAAATTATAGATCCTGGGTCTGCCCTAAGCCCAACAAATTGGTTCCGTTGCCAATTGAACTCAGTATTTGCTCAAGAGGGGTTTACATCGTACCTCGAGGGCTATGTTTTGGAGACCCTCAGTGAAAGAAATCAGTGATTGGATTAAAGAGACTTATCTGAAATTTGCTATACAAGAGAATAAAGATTCACGTCGTAGTTCAAATGACTCTTTACAAAGGTACATTTTTTCTAATTTTTAGGAAATTTTCTTTGGTAGTATCCACATAGAGTTGCACCAGTGGTTATCCAGGTTAACAGAGAGAAGGACGAACTTCTAAGAATGTCATTTTCCTGATTGGACACCCGCAAGAATTAATATATTGAAAAGGGTGAACAACGAGATATCCCGAGCTGTTGATTTCTGGACAACACGAACCCTTGAAGAATTTGTGACGGAGTTTGCCATTGACACAAGTACGTCCTTCAGCGAAGCCGAACGCCAGTTTTTCAATGGGCCAAGGGGTAAGTACTTGAATTCATTTAGTTTGAGAATTAAAATGCTATTGGTTAAAAAAGGTATATTGCTCATTGAATCAGACTGTTAGATTTAGTATTACTAACCTATGTTTACAAGTGAAAGTACCTTCGACGAGCAAATTGGTTTGCTGCGAAGTGGAAAAAGGTACAAGAGAAATTTTGAGTCCTATACCCTAGGTCAGAATACCGAGTCTAACCCCGTAAGTCCAACAGCCTCAGAGCCCGAATAAACCCCTTCTGTTAGAAATCCACCGGTAACCCCGCAACAAAGACCTATTATCCCTGAGAACCCATCG
>LPNX010343992.1:479332-535242 GCA_001517045.1 Pseudotsuga menziesii | reverse complement strand
CTAGATCCGCGATGGCCCATATGAATGATGACATTAAGCTCCCTATTTTCAAAGGAACTGGATCAGAGGATCCAGAACAGTTCTGGTTCTTATGCGAAGTAGCGTGGACTGCTAAGAACATTACGGATCAAGATACGAGAAGAGCGCAGCTGGTTACTTCTTTTAGAGACCGCGCTTTGACCTGGTTCATGAATTTTTCCAGTACTCAGAACCATGTCTTGGCTGATATAAAAGCAGTAATAATAAAGGAATTTAAGAAGCCTAAATCAGAGTCGCAATGTATCACTAAACTAAAGGAAATTCAGCAGAGGCGAGAAGAATTAGTGTGGGACTTTGATCAGAGGTTCAAGTTCTGCTAGATCAAGTCAGTTTCACTATTGGACCATTGTAGCATAAGGAATGGTTCATTGCAGCTTTGTTACCGCACATCAGGACTCCATTCATGCAACAGAAGGTTGTGGATCAGTAGGAGGATTTGGAAATCGCTATGAAGCTTGAAACAACTCCTATCGAAGATAATTTTGGTATTTCTCAAATACAAGCGCAGTTGGCAGTGATGGCTCTGGAGCTTTGTGATATGAAAAAAGGGAAAGCTAGCCGTGAAGAGGTTTGGTGTACATGATGTCGGATAGAGGGTCACAACAAGGAACAGTGTCCTGTGGTAAGAAATTACCTGAATTCTGGTGCACCAAACCCGTTCAACCCTAGTGTTCTATATTGTGAGATCTATAGGACAACTGGCCAGCATCGACCTGAAGACTGCTATCTCCTACAGAGGTATGTGCAAGTCCCTAAGAACCCTTATTGTAAGTACTGTAAGTCAGTGGGACACAACGAAGATGAGTGTCGTAGCTTTGACCTCATGAGAGAACGAACTTATGATGCTTATCGGGTACAAAACGATGGCCAAGGCAATGATGGATATGGTTACTGCGGTAGTACATCAGGTCGAGAAACTTTTGGAGGTCGTGGTCGTGGTGGTATGGCTGGCAGAGGACGAGGCCAGGTTGTGTGCTATAACTATAACCAAGCAGGACATCTAGCTAGAGACTGTTGAAACCAAACTACGACATGTCGATATTGCAGAGCTGTCGACCATGTGATTGAGCAGTGCTCGCAGCTGATAGCCAAGATTCAAGAAAGAAATAGTGCCCCTACTCAGAATATTCAGCCAATTTCTACGGAGCAATGACCTATCCCAGCCATTAATGTTGTTACCAGGAGTGGAGCTACGACGGATGTGCAGAACAAGGAGAAACAGCCTGTCGAGGCTTGGGTTTGTAAGACCCCAGAAAAAATCCCAACATTTGATGTCGAAAGAGAAAAAGAGACATTTATAGAAGCCAAGAGAGACTTTGCTGACCCCAACACATCAGTAGCACTTGCGCAACAACCTCAGCAGCAGTCGTAGCCGCAAGAAGCTTCGACGGATAAAGTAAGTACACTGTCCTCCTTTTTACAAAGTTGTATGAAGCTCTTAAGAAATCAAAATGCTTTAAATGAGTTCCAGAAAGTTATTGCTTCTTGCGAACCTCAGTGAAGTTCTGGTAAGGAAAAAACTGTTCATAGAGTCAGAAGAACTAGTAGGGAAATGAGATTGAATGCTCAGATAGGAGAGTATGACATGACTGATGTCATCTTGGAACTAGGATCAGAAGTAAATGTCTTAACTAAGAAGACATGGGAACAAATGGGAAAACCTACACTGGAATGGTCCCCTATACAGTTGAGATTAGTCAATCAACAAAAGATTGTGCCCCTAGGAAGACTCCCTAGTGTATCAGTAGATATTGATGGAGTTAGTACCCTAGCAGACTTTGAGGTAATTGAAATAATTGATGATAGCAACCCCTATCCAGCACTGCTAGGCATTGAATGGGAAATAGATAATGATGCAGTAATCAACCTGAAGAACAGGTAGATGAATTTTGAAGGGAAAGGACTTAGAGTCATAGTACCATTGGATCCTTCTCAAGGAGATAGGTACACCGAGCCAGTCAGAGATGAATATTAGGATGTTTTGGACCATATCTACAATATCACAGTGAAGGAAGAATATTATGTTGATCCTACTGCTGAAGGTATCATGGAGTGGCAATGTGACAGCTCCTGCATGACGGATTCAGATGACGGCCTATAGAATTGGTAGAATAGACTGTATGAGCTACATGGACATCGATGTGTAAGAATTACCAAGTCTCTCAGATGGCTTAGTTCACAGACAAGAACCTTACCTGTTTTTGATGGTTCGACAGACCCAGAAGAGTTTATTGTGCAATTCTCAGAGCAGGTACCAGAATCACAGAAAATGGAGACTCTAGATTCAGCATTCAGAGCCACAGCAGCCAGATGGTGGAATGGTCATAAAAAGTACATTCATAGTTGGGAAGCGTGCCAGAAGTCCCTTTGCCCAAGATTCAGGGACCAACCTCAGGAGGTACGAAGCAGGTTTAATGGTAAGGTGAGTCCTCAGGGACATTTGGAGCAATGCTACGAAGCATGTACCTCGTGACAAATGGGTACATAGGTTTGTGCACACCCTGGAACCTATAGCAAAGAACTGGTATGCGGAGGTCGAGCTTCACCACGGTACTGTAAGTTGGGATAGTCTTGTTGATAGTTTTGTGCTGACATTTTCTATTAATGAGGTTTGTCTTGCTTTGGACGCAGTTGTTAGGTTGATCCATACTAAAGTATTTGATGCTCAAGAAATAGCAGAATACCAACCTGATTGGAAGGAACAATAAGCTAATGCAGTAGAATGTTATAACCTCATAATTGACGAGGATGACGATTCGCACAACATTAACATTCCCGAGTCAGAAGGACACTGCAAAGTACATGGACCAGCAGTTGAAGCACCTGAAGTGACTCAGCCCCTGAAGACGTGGACCATAAACATTGGGTCAGAAGAAAACCCTAAGTATGCTACCATTGGAGATTATTGGGATGACAAAATGGTGAGAAAAGTGACCCAACTTCTCCATGAATATTAGGACCTATCTCTGACAGGGATCTCAAAAATGAAAGGAATCATTGAGGTGGTGGAAAGCATTCTGTTATGGGTTGAAGCTCAAAGCGAGGTTGAAGCTGGTATCAGGAAATGTCGAATGTCCTTATTTTGGTGCAGCCAAAGTCCCTTCTTGTTCCAAAGAAGGAAATATGTGTCGAAGCTTAAAATACGACCGTTGGAAGAAATCAAAATTGGCGGCACCGGTACGCTACCTGTATTAACTGCCTGTATTAATGAGATCTTGGAAAATATACCACCGTTTGGACAATATCTCTATCATATTTGGTATCATCAATGCACAATTATGACAGATGTCGTGGATGGATTCTATAAGAAGACACCCACACCCGCGACATTCGCATTTTACATTTTCTTGAGTTTTACAATTGCGTCCATGTCAGCTGATAGCGAGCTTCAGAAGTTAGTGAGAGAATTTGAATAGGAGGGTCTGCCGCACCTTTTCAGCGACCCACTTGCATCTGCACCCCACGGAGAGACTCCCCCAGCACCGACCTAGCCAATGCCGACATGCTCTACCAGGAAAAAATTTAAGCCCGAAGTTCATTCTAAGCGGAACGAAGACAGACACAAGCAATCAGGGAAAACACCAGAGGATCCCGAGATGAATCCGTCCGGCTCAGCAGAGGTCCCACTTGAAGAGGATGAGAACATTGCCCTGCAGCGTCCACCGTATCTTCCGCTAGTTCGACCAGGCATTCAGCTCCCTCGGTGGACGAAGAAGTTCACATTACGCACCCCTTCGCTGCTACTGGGTGTGCAGCTGGTCGAGACAATGACAGGGAAAATAGACCGGCTCAAGTACGCCAACCATGATACAAATGATCAAGTGAAATTTCCACAGTTCGCACCTGGGACATACTTACACTCTATCCGCTATCAGGAGACTGGAGCGACATTACTAGAAGTGAAACAGTGGGCTGCTGACTTGGACAAAGCTGGTTTGCTGAAGATGCTCGATGTGCCCCACTTCGGTCGCAGCACACAGGTAACCGTGGTGGTCAAACAATTATTGGTGTTGGTGTATGATGGGTACCTATGGATTGAAAACCAGAAAATTGCTATCAATGGAGAACTCATTCACCGAATTACAGGCCTGCTGAAGGAAGGGCCTGACCCTAGCATTGAATTTTTGGGAAAACATGAAGATGTGAAGCTAGCACATAGCAAGAAGGAACGCTTCGGGCCGACGAAAGGGAAGCGAGGGTATCAAACCTCGGCCATTCAACATCCAAACATTAGATTTGCTGCAGAGCTCTTAGCCTGCAAGCTAATGCGGAAGTGCAGACCAAACGAAGTACCTGCCCCAATTGTAAGTATTGTTGCGAACTGTGCGGAAGGCTACATTTACAACTGGGCAGCATACATCGCTAAGGAATTTCTTGAAGATGCCCGTGACGCGCAGGAAAAAGGTAAACCCTTTCACTATTCATGGCTGATCGTGCTTATTGCTCTGATCAGGTGGAAAGAGCCCATCGAGGTGCAGTTTATTGACGTACCTCCAAGCATGCCAGGTGCAGCAAGGTACGCATCACTCTGGGTGTCGCAGGACAAAGCATCCCAGTAGATGACGAACACGGTGTTCACCTTTTATGCCATGAGTATCTCATATGAGATTGTAAAGACCCCATGGCTCAGTAATGAGCTATTCTCTCAACATGATGGAGTGGCCACCTTCAGGGCCAACATGCACAATGTCTTCATCCAGGCCTGCGCAGATAAGAAGAAGGCATGCTGGAAGTTGCCATATGTGGTGACCAAAGAAGACATCCTCGCTGTAATTCAGCAATGGCCGGCTGAATGGTTGAAGGACGCAGGAACAAAGCCCAGCATTCCAATTCCTCCGATCACCAATGTGGGCACTGGCCCTAGTCAGACGCAGCAGCAAGACCCCCCAGAGGACAGCGAAGAGAAAAGTGAGTCGCAGCAGAGTGAAAGCGACCATGGTGGAGATGGTGGAGATGAAGGAGAAGAAGAGGAGTCAGTTAAAACTATCTCATACCCTAATCGACCAGATAAGCGCAAGTCACCAAAGGCTGAAGAAGTGACCAAACCTCAGTCCCGAAAGAAAACGAAAGCGTCGAAGGACAAGAATATCGACGAAGAGCCCACCTTGACAAGTGAGGAGCTTAATCAGGCTCTATCGAAATACACAGAAGTTCTCACCAAGAAATGGTCAGAGTTTGCAGTCACGCATCTTGATGCCATCACCGGCGTAGCAAAGCGAATCTCAGAGCTGAAGGAGTTAGCAGAAAAATCAGCGACTGGCGCTACGGAAAGTAGTGCCCCAGTACCTACGCAGCCAAACACAAGACAATGGCCGGTTAGAGAACACCGGGGAGAAGTGTCAAGTGCCACCCTCATCATAACCGACGCAGCATCTCACGCGGAGATGAGCATGATAGTTGGAATAGATTACACTAAGATGTCCATGATGGAATTACATCTATGTCAGTCAGCTATCACAAAGGAAATCCAAGCACGAGACCACTACTCACAAATACAGTTGGAAAATACCAAGAAGCAGAGTGATAGCCTTGCAGCATAGTTGGAGGAAGCAGAGCAGAGAAAGAGCGATGCAAAACGTAAGTAGGTCACATTGGCGTGAGTATTGGAGGAGGCGTGTCGAAGTCTTCCTGACTTCGACATCCAGAATGAGGAAGAACCAGAGCAAAGAATCACCAAAATAAAAGACTACGCATAGCAGTCTCGCAGTGAAATAGGGAATCTTAAAGCAGAGAATGAGGCTCAGATTGCGGAGCTTCAACTTTGCATTATCCCGGAAATCCCACTAGAGGTCAGAGAGCAGCGCTGCGCAGACATTCAGGCCTCAGCAGCAAAAATCTCAGATATCATGGGCAGCGTAGAAAAACTGCTAGAGGAAAGCGTTGATGCCTGGACAACACTGCAGGAAAACCCTGAAGTACAAAAGCTACAAGAAACCATCAAGCAGCGACAAGTAGAGTTGGACGCAGTAAAAGTGGAAATTAAGACCCTGCCCCCTACGCAGAAAATGCTCAAGGTAAAATAAAGCAAGGAGCTCCAGCAGGAGATTGAGTCGTACAGAACAAAAGTAAAACTGCTAGAAAATTCTATGCAGCCCCTTGTCAATGAGGCCTTGGAAGTGAGTACTGCTGTGGACAGCCAGCTCAAAGTTCTGAAGGAGTACGATGCATTTGCATAGGAAAAGGCTAGCAAAGAATCAACAACAGCATTGCAGGAGCTGGTGGAGAAGGAGCAAGTAGCCGATAATATCATGCGTGGCCTCAACAAGCAATTCAATATCTTCGCCAACAAAGTTCTCCCACCAGGAAAGTAGCAGAGTTTCCCAGGACAGGACACTGGTGAGTCTTAGGGGCCTGTTGGGGTGCACACCTTAACGGTCCTTAATTTTGGTAACTCCACGGTTTTTGTGGAATCTTGTAAGTGGAGTTGCAACTAAAAATAGTCTTAGGGGTGTCGGGGTTGAGTAAAAGCCTTCTTTTTGTAATAAACCCATGGTTTAAGTCCAGGGTTTAGGGTTCAGGGTGCCCATGGTTTTGTAATAAGTGCACTATAAATAAGCACTCTTGTAAAGAAGTCATTTTAGGCTTTTGATGTAAGATGAATTGATGCGAAGCTAAGGATCGTTTTGTAAGAAAGGTTAAGTCCCAGCTGTGTGCATGGACGACCTATGCAGTTGTGTGCGCAGAGGGTTTTGGGTAATTAAGAAGATCTGCAGCTGTGTGCACAGAGATCTGCAGCTTAGTGCGTAGCTTTGAGGAATTGAAGGGATCTGCAGCTGAGTGCGCAGATCAGAATTGTGGTTTTTGTAAAGAGTTGAATAAAACACAGTTCTGTGGACGTAGCCCATAAACTGGGGGTGAAACACGTTATATCTTGTGTTGTGGTTCTTTTGTGTTGTTCTTATGTTCTTTAAGTATTGATAAATATATAACTAATAAGTAAGATCACTGCTAAATACTAACTTCGCTGTGAATTCCCAGTAAAGGGTTAAGCAAGGCACTGTTTGTTTATCTAACCGCGAAGATAAATAAGTGAATGTCAAAGCTCTGTATTTTATGATTATCATTTGTTAGAAGCTAAAGGTACAGTAATATCCCTCTTCTGCTTGCACAAACCTAATTTTGCGGCACCCCATAGTTGTTTTGGGTGAGACTGCAACCTGTTCACAGGTTGTTGCCGAAACGGCCAACACTGTGGGTCTTTTGTTGGTGCGAAGACAAAAGTATAGAACCCGGGTCTTCCCTAAGCCCAACACACCCATATACAATTAGCAAGATAAATATAGTGAAAAAAAACCCAAAAGAGATCGACGACACATCTTAGTTCCTGATGGTGCACATGGAATAGCCTAAATATGCTGTGAAAATCAAGGAAGATTAATAAAAACGTATTGAAACTACACATTAAATGGTGCATACATAAGGAATGAGATGAAATGATGTTCATTATATAGATTTAGGACATTTTAAATATGCCAAAGTATACAAGTGCATGGAGAATCCAAAGATTCCTCAAAATTTAAGTATCTATGAAGACTTTAGAAGAAATGAATATGGATAAAACAAAATGAATTTATAGTTGTGACAAAATAGAGGTCATGAAACTTCCTGGCACATCTTGGTGGATAAATTATGTCTCTTTAACATTTTTAGCAAATGATATGCTGGAGACTATTACTTGTGCAACCTGAGGTCGCTATGAATATCATGGAAGGAGAATAATGCAAATCTATAGAAACTACACAAGGCATGTTGCACAAATAAGGAATGAAATGAAATGATGATCATTTATGAAGAGGGTATATAAAGTCTAGATATTTAAAATCTCTCAGAATATACATGTGCATGGAAAATCGAGGTATTCCTCCTTAAATTTGTGTATTTGTGCCATGTGAAGACTTTAGAAGAAATTCATCTAGATAAAACAGAATTAGTCCATGAAACTTCATTCAATTGCTCTTTAACAGTTTTAGAAAATAATATGGTGAAGATAATAACTTAATTATACAACCTGAATATGTTGTGAAAAATAAAGTAAGAATGATACAAACCTATCGAAACTACAGAGGAAATGATCACGTATGAGGAATGAGATGAAACATTTATTTTTTATGAAGAGGTTATATATAGTCCAAGATTTAAAATCTTAAAGATTATACATGTGTGTGAAGAATCCAGAGATTCCTCCTTAAAATTTTGAGTATTTATGGATACTTTAGAAGAAATGCATCTAGATAAAGAAAAATGAATTTGACACTTCTGAAAAAACATAGTCCATGATAGCCCAAGGAGTTAGCTCAATTGGTTGTCACCAACGTTATTGGGCATTTGGCTAGTTCCATGCCAACAAGTGCTCGGTTAAACTCTCCCTAGGTGAGGTGCACTAGTCTACACTACTGAATTTACTAAAGATGCCATATACGAATGTGGGGAAGCATCCCTTGAGTTTCCACACAAGATTTTTTTTGGAATAAAAATGCCAAGTTCATGAAACTTCCTGGCACATCTTGTGGTACTGATTCAACTTCTATTTAATAGTTTTAGCAAATAATATGTTGGAGATGATAACTTATGTATATGACTATTGTAGCAGGGATTTCTCCCTTGCTACAGGGTAGGAATGGCTACCTTCCGTCTATAGGACGGAAGGGTAGGGTTCTTGATAGTAATGCAAGAAAAATGAAACTGGAATGAAGCAAATAATAGAAAGGAAAGAGATGGGAACCCAGCACACAAGGTTGGACTCCAGAACCCTGCATACACTTGTTAGAACATGAAATAAACCTGCAAGCAAACTGAGTTAGACAAAAACTAAAATGAAAATGACATTTAAACAAAAGATTATACCTCTTGGTGGAAATGGGCCACCATGCCCTAGCTTGGAGAAGCACCTCTATCTTGGAAATGGGGGAGCTATGGCTCAAAGGGAAAATGGATGAGAGGGAGTGTGGGTGGCTTGAGAGGCAAATGGTCTCAAGGCATCCACTCGGGTAGCATAACGGTATGCAAGGGAGGAATGTTTTGAGAGTGACCCCCACCCCTCTATTTATAGCCTTTTTAGGTTTCTAAGCCCTTGGTCAGGGATTTAGCCCATTTTTTGGGCTTTTATCCCCTTTCGCTCAATCTTTATCTCCTTTTAGGGTTTTAGGCTCCTTTGAGGGGTTTTAGCCCCTTTTTGGAGGCTTTAGTCCCTATGAGAGCTATTTAGGCTATTTTTAGGGGTTTTTAAGCCCAATTGAGGGTGTGGGGGTCAAATGGGATCAAATGATGGCCATGCATGGGTGGCCTTGGGTGGTGTAGGCCATGTAGAGTTGAGTGAGGTATTTTTTGGGTTAACAGATTGCCCCCTGATGTGTGAGGGAAGGACCTCATCGTATGGCTGACAGACATCATAGGATTTTTTGTGGAGAGGTGGTGCTTCCCGGGCTGGGGCATGATGGGTTTTGGTTTTTGTATTAATATGGTTCCCATCAGTGGGTGAGATATAAATAATGTGTGACATGTATATGGACAAGGTGGGAATCCCCATGCTCGTAACAATGTCAAAATAATAATGTGATCTATGCTCTATAATACAAGAGTCGATCATATACAACTGATGATGCATAATGGTTGCCTCACTGAGAGGTTGAATACAATACTGATCCGAAGAACTGCTACATTGGACCCACGGCATTCTCATGGAATGCTATATCTTCATGACTGATATCCTGCTAGATCCAGAATGGTACATAGCTATATGGATTCACTGATGGAGAGTCAGAGTCTCTATGGTACAAGTATGCTGCATCAATCATAAATCTATATAGAAGCACTACTGGGGCTTCTAAACACTATCTCCAACGCAACCCGAAAATCACAAGGGACATGAACCTGTTTAGGTCCCTTAAATAAACTCATCAATGTGCTAGAGTCAGGTGACATCCGGGGTCTTTGACTAAATACTGCACGGACCAATACCCTGTACAAATCTCAATGGTGCGATGATGTAGTTGGAGTCGAGCACGTGAGAAATAACCATCCCGAGAGGCACTAAGGACTCCTCTCAAGTGGTCCAAGGAAATCATCAATCAGGTTAATGGAACCAAGGTACAGGGACCTTTGGGTCTATCCTCTAGAATATGTGTGTTGTCATTGACAGAGGGAGACCTACCCCAGGTCAAGGCAATGGTGTTTCCTTGACCAGAAGCGTGAGGGAGATAACTGAAAGATGTGAGACAATCTGAGGATTGGCCCACTAAATGGGGCGGGGGGGAAGGGAAAGAGTTGAACAGGGGTAGAGGGAGTGTGGTAGAATCAAACTTCCTTTGTTCAAAGTATGACGGCAGGGAAAAGCCAGAAGCAAATGAAACTGACTCATGGGAATGGGATCATAGCTATAATACCGGGAATGTCATTGTAGATGGGAAATACTTGGGGGAGGTAGACACTTTTGATATTGATGGGATCCAAGGAAGACACATTTTAGAGTACTCTGAATAAAGGTGACCCAAAGTGGGAATGCTTCCAAACTATTTTCTATGGGGTGGTGTGTAGAGACACCATTGTGGTACGATCTCGTGGATTTATTGGCGAGCCCGAGAAAGTAAATGCTCGATGGTGCTTTCAATTCTAGAGAGTTTGAAAGAACAAAGAAGACTCCAATGGGGGATATTTTTCATTGGTAGTATCCTGTTCCTAAAAAAGAATAAAAGTATACACAAAAGAGCTTGCCCATGCTTTTTATGGAATGGGAGACTTCTTTACCGTTGGTAGTCCAGTCAGTCTGAAAAAGTTTAAACCTATACTGACTAAATGGTCCTTTAGATAATTTTACGAGCATGAATGAAACCAAGTTTGCTCGGCAATATTTTCTTACTGAGAAGGCTGGAAAAGAGCTTAACGACAACCCATGGTGAGCTTTTTTGTAAAGTTCGGCCCCTCTGCTCGAGAAAGCATAAAAGTATGCAGAGGGGAACGGTCTTGGCTTGAATGTGCCAAGGTGGTAATTTTCATTTGATGGTCTACATAGTCTGCAAAATGAGATAAACAAGACAATGTAGACACCCTTTTATATACTTTAATGAGCGGGAAAGGAAGCAGCTACAATCGGCAATCTTTTTATTCTTTTAGGAGTCAGGAAAGAGCTTAAAAGAAACTCTAGTATTGTCAACCAATTGCGGTGGCACAAGCGGTGCCCCATGTCGGGATGGTGGACAGTGGTCCAAAGGTCATCTGCATAGTATGGACGGAGCAGGTGGCTCTTAAACATACCAATACATGCATGGGATAGATCGCGATAGAGGCATGCAAGTCAGTGTGGAAGAAGCACGCAAACCGAGGTGGTTCGGGACAGAGGTCAGGAGATTCGTGTGTGAGTTGTGGTGGACAGACTTGACTACATGTGATGTGATTGCAAGTCCGGAGGCAGTTATATGCCAAATACATGCAAAGGAAATGATTTGTATTTTGGACAATGGTCCGGAGGTCCGGATAAGGTGTGGTGGATGGAGTACACAGCTATGTGTTAAAAACCAAAATGATGTTCCTTGACAGGTGGTGGCTCGAGAACTCACATGAGTAGCAGTAGGAAAGTGTGATGCAAGTACAGGTCCACAGACACTTGCATCACCATGATGTGGCTCATAAATCGAGGTAACTTCCAAGAAGCGGTCCCAAAATTTGTTTGCTAAACATGAGAAGATGGTCTCATGAGGAGATAGAGGGTGGAAATATGAAACAAATGGTGCGAACGACGTCTCAAACGAACTCTGTATGGTCATGTTGTGTCGAATGAGAGAAATTAGGTCAAATAGGGCCTATATAAGGGTGGGGACCACTTTGTGAAGTGTCATTGTCACTGTTCATTGCAGAGTTGGAGAGGTGGGCCATAGATTTTCTTTTGCTAATTTCTCATGTTCCGACCGATGGTTTCAAGTTCCGCGACTTGTAGGTAAGAGCTCTTGCCAAATATCTTGTTTTTGGTGGCTTACATTTTGCATTTGGTCACTCAAAGGTCCCCCATGAGCCTGTTGGGGTTTCATGGGGCCAAGTCGCACCTTTCGAGGGAAAAAGAGCGACCTGGTCGCACTTGTACTGGGGCATTTTTAAGCGACCTGGTCTCTCATTTTTCCCAAATAGGTGCAACTTGGCCTCTAGGTGACATTTTTTGATGAGAGCAGTGGCTGACATCTGTGTTTTTCTTGTGCAGGATGGCTGAGATTAAGTGGTGGGAGAGAGACTGTAAAGACCTCTGGGAGGCATCGTTGTAGGACAGGAATGTGTGTGATACACTAGCCCATTGTGGTTTACTGAAGTTCATGAGGATACCCCTTATGAAGAGCTTGCGCTTGTTGCTGCAAATTTTGGTGAGATTTTGGGATATTGGGTAAGGGGCCTTACTCTTTCAGGGCTAGCATATTGAGATCATGTTGGAGGATGTGTACTTCTTGACTGGGCTCCCTATGTTGGGATTTGTTGGTGACTTGGCACCGGTGCTATCTCGGGGGGAAACATTGGAGGAGCTATGTGATAGGCACTGTTACGCTACTGCGTTGTGTGTGGCTCATACATCTTGATGTGTGACATTGAGGACCTGTCGACATGGGCGGTGGTGACATCACTACTGTGTATATTGGGTTCCACAGGGAGCCACAAGATATCTAGAGGGAAGCTGTAGTTGGTAGAGCGTGCTATGGGGGGCATGTACTATGGGTGGGCCCAGATGTATCTTCAGGTTGTTCGAAGTTAGCTGAACAACGTGAAGGAATATGGGGCACGCTTTTGCTTTGGATCCTTTCTATGTGCTTTCTTTTTTGAGAAAGTACCTACTTTACATCCACACCGGGCCATGTGGGATAGTGGTCCATGGGAGCCGCAAATGCATAGGTGGTGCCAGATGATGGTACGAGAGGGTGGCGGTAGAGTGGGCCGCTTCTTCACTGAGGAGCTGTTAGAGCAGTGGCATCAGCTTCCAGTGGTCATTGAGGAGTACCCATATGTGGGTATGAACTATCATGGGGACCCCGAGATGCCCCGACCTGCAGGCCAGGCATGGAGACCAGCTGGTATGTATGTGTGATGTCTTTATGTTCATCTTTATACATAGTGTAGTTGAGCTGGTTGATAGTTGTGTGTTTATATGTGTAGACTGATGGTGTCTTTGTTTGTGTATGCAGATATTGGTCCTTTCCCACCACATAGGTATCAGAGGCGAGTGGTTTCTATGGCACCTATGACGATTCCTGTGGGGAACCCTCGTAGGCGATAGCAGGAGGTGGATGAGTTTTTGCCGCATCTGGAGTGGCTTGCTAATGGGATCTCTGATGATGCCTGGCAGCATTTGAACAATGATCTGATTGCTTCCATTCATAGTTTTCCTCCAGAGTGGACCTCTATGATGAGGAGGGTGGCCGTGGCCTGTGATTACCTTTGTCGGGCGACGAGAGGTGATCTTCCTGTAGAGGATGAGTCTTCTGAGGAAGATGATGATACTAAACCAAATGATGAGTCTGAGTCGGATTAACAACCTAGTGGGGCTGCCCTTAGTGCGTTGGTGCACTTAGGAGTTTTTGCATCGCTATGTATATTCAGCTGAGAAAGCATATGTGGCTTCTCATTTTGTACTGGACATATTTTGGACATGCGACTTATCTATCTATATCTATTTTTGACGCACGTGGATACACTTTTTATGGTTTTATATGCGAGTCTTTTTATGATGATTTGAAATGTAATGCCTAGATGATGTATTGTTATACTTGTGTGTGTATTTTATATATGATTATGCATGATGTTATGGTTGTATGTTTCCTATATGCGATTATGAATGTGCCAATTTAGGATGTCATTAGCCATTTGTTCTGCTACACTATTGAGGTTTCTGGGAACATGTGTAAATGTGATGGACTCAAATGTTCTAACCATCTGTTTACTGCGCAGGAATTTCCTAAAGAGGCAGGTATCACATACGCGCTAGTAGTTGTTCAACTGAGAAACAAGCAGCTGGGAGTCTAAGAAGACATCAAGATGGTGAACGCCTAACTGGAGAGCGGCCGCTAAAAGGCCATTGACACCATCATACTCATCCTGGTTGTTGGTCGCACTGCCCACGCATATTTCGTCGATATGGATCAACTCGTGCGACGGAGGTAGATATCCCATGCAGCCGAGGCGAGGTTCAGAAACCATCTGCTCGCTCCATCAACAAATCCGATGTATCGGTCTGAGGTAGGATCCATCTGGAGCAATGAGGGGAAACAATACATAAGACTCACTTTTGAAAAATGTGTAAAACAAAAAGGAAAAATACTGTAATACAAGCTATACTACCGTCACTCAAAGAGGTGACGTTAGAGGGAAAGTGGTTTGAAATTTTAGGGGATCATTGGTCATTCCTTTGTGTGCACGATGAACCTTAAGAGACAGCCTGTTGGGACACAGAAAACACACTTGAAAGGGTTCAAGCAGATTTCGTACTTGCGACATCGTAGGAAGGCTTGGTGCAAGTTGTCTATGTGTTGTGCTTGCTTCTGTGACCGGGTAATGAGGTTGTCAAGAATAACCAACATGATGTGAATGAGGTCACGGAAATAGTGTGTCATGGCATGCTAGAAGGTGGCTCAAACATTTTTCAGGCCAAAGGGCATGAATCAATATGCGAATGTGCCCCACGAGGTTGTGAGTGCAGTCTTATAACGGTATTCTTTCCGGATCTGGATTTGGTTATATCTGGAAAGGTTATATCTGGAAAAGCATTCCATGAAGGAAAAGACCTCATGTCCAACGCATGCATCGATAATCTGATTGATGAAGGGTGTTGGGAAGTTGTCTTTGGGACACACCCCATTTAGATCGTGGAAGTTTGTGCAAATGCGGATGGTACCCTATTTTTTATTCACGGGAACAGGATTAGAAACCCAAGTGGTGTACGCAATGGGGTAAATGAATCCGAATGTGTGCAACTTTTCTATCTCGGCTTTGACCGCGGCCACTTTGGAAGGATGGATGGGCCATTGTTGTTGGCATATGGGGGCCACATCGGGCCATGTGTAGATGTGGTGTTCCATGATGGATGGATCCAACCCGGGAATTTCAGTGTAAGACTAGGCAAAGATGTCACGGAATTCTTAGAAGAGAGCTTTGTAGGCAGCAACTTCTTCCAGGGAGCAGGATGACCCCAGCATAATTTCTTCAACAACCTTGGGATTGGTTGAGATATTGATTTTCATGGTTGGAGAGATGTTAGCCATGTGCCCTTCTTCGAAGGCGTCTGGTGCTGGAATGGGGTTTTTGAACCAGTCGGCTTTCCCATGAATGAAATATTTGGTTTCCACGGAAAACTGGTCAGACTGTGACACAAGTACTTCGGATAGGAAGAACGAGCGATGGTGCATCTCGTCCCATGGGTACTCCAGGGCGGTTAAGGCTTTAAGTATCTCCTCATCATTATGGAAGCAACGAAGAGACAGGTCTAATGGACCGTCGTTCGTGGTGGAGACAAGAGGGTCGGTAGAACTGAACATCATGTAAATGGACACGGTGTCCGAAGAAGGAGGTGGGGGGTGAACTTGTTCGATCAGGGTGATCTCAGATTTAAGGGAATGTTGACAAAGGTCGGCTAAATCCATTCACAACTCAGGCAAGTCTTGGTAGTGGTGAGAATAGTGTCCATACAATCCGTAAAGGGGGCAAGCATGGTTTGTTCTCAATGACTTGTTTCTCACTATTGGTGCACTTGGAAGTTCAACCACGGGGAGGTTTTCAACTGTATCCATGGCATCCAAATGCACGTGGATTATAGGAATCTTAGGGTAGTTCTGAGTTGTATGGCCATGTTCTTCGCAGATGGTGCAAGGCGGGATTTGTCGAGGTTCTGTGGTAGCTTTCGCATTCTCACCCCAGGCCCTTTTTGGGTGAGGCGGTGCGGGTGCGGGTGAGGTTGTTGGTTTTTGCGAGCCGGGTGGAGGATGAGATTCGACCGCAATGGGTTGCATGGGGGTTAAGACTACCTAGGGAAATGGTGGTTGAGATGGTGGATCAAGATACCACATAGGAATTCCTAATGTAAAGTTGGGTAAGTTTAAGGTGGCCATTACTGGCATGCTCATGACACCAGGTGTGGGAAAGAGGAAGGGAATTGTATGGAATGGAGAGGAGCCCATATAACTCCCTGATGGTTATATGTGGGGATGAGTTTGTGGTTGTGGTTGCGCATAATGATACGATTGTGGATGGTGTTGTGGTTGCGGTTGGGGCTACGGCTGCAATTGTTGTTTGGGTGCAACGGTGAGCATGCACAAGTCTATAGTCTCATTTGGTGTCGGTGGCGGTGACACTAAGGGGAAAGAATCCATCATGGTGGTATCGACAAACAACCCAGGGCCCACATTCAACAATGGAGAGGCTAGTATGTTGTCAACCATGGTGTTGACTACATGGATAAAATTGGTGTGTGTGGTCATCCCTTGCGGATCAATGGTGTTGATCATAGGGATAACGTTGGCAGGTGTCGTTAGCCCTTGCAGATTGTGATAAGTCAGTTGGTCAACCGTCACGATTTTCTCTTCATGGGGGAACATCATGAGATGGAAGATAGTTGATGCTACAGCTCTCATGGCATACATATAACTTCTTTGAATGAGAAGGTTATAGTCAAATTGAGCGTTGACAACCTCTATGTCAATCAGAATTGTCTTCTTAGCTATTGTGATGGGGACATGGGGGAGGATTCCTTGGGCTTTAGTGGGATGGCCATCATAATCCTGCAGAGTTGTGGAAGATGGTTGCAAAATTGGGGATCCAAGTTTCTGCCAGACTGGGGTAGACATAACGCACGTGGATGACCCCTCATCCACTATGCACCGGTGCACAACCAATTTCTGGATAGACATCGGGATTTGAAAGGCAATGGTTGATGGCATTTGTGGTTCTCCATTCTCCATGTCGAATGTGATCAAATTGGAGTCATAGGGGTCTACGGCCCCAAGGGAAGCTAGTAAGGCTTTTCGCTGCATTGGGAAATTTTTGAGTACCTCAAGAGCGGACATGGTAGTAGGTGTTTGGGCCAAGTCATCCACGATGCTGTAACTGATAGCAGCTCTAGCCATGGAGTTATTGGAAACCTGGCGTATGGGGGACATGGGAAAGGGGGTATCTTAAGAGGTGCATTGATTGTTTTAGATGTAGATGTCGTTGATGTGTCAACGGGTTCGGTGTTGGTTTCGTACTGATTTCGTCAGGTTTGTAGATTGACCTCTTCAGTTGTCATGGCTAGTAGGTGGTGGACACCTTTTTCTGTCATGGGAGGTGCCCCCAGAGAATTGGGATTGGGTTGGGGAGGGGGTACGATTGCCACCAATCCTTGGACTAGTAATGGGTTTTGGAGCACCATAGGATAAGGTCCTTGTGGTGCCAGGTTGGGTTGGGCCTGGTCCATTGTATTGGTGGCATGTTGAACCTCGTTTCTAATGGCTTGTTTAGCATGACCCATGAAGGGACACTCGAATGTGTAGTTCCCATAGACCTCGCATAATGTGCACGGTTGTTTTGTCTGCAACAAAGTGTTGCATCTCGGTGCATTTGGTCATTGAGGATTTTGGGCTGGTCAGTTCACCGCGGAATTATTGGGAGGATTTGGTTGTTGACTGCCTCCCTATGGTTGATTGTTGCCTTGGTTCTGGGGTCAATTATTCCTGGCTTTCCCTTGTTGGTTATTGGGGGTTGGCTGGTTGGGACGGTTTTGTTGTGCAAACACCTGTCCCAATGGAGCAGGTGGAGTAGGGGTGGGGGATTTAACCGCTTGCACCGGTGGTGCATAGTACATTTGGGTGGGTTTCAGTGCCACAAATGTAGGCATTTGTCCCGCGTATTGCTGTGTTGGCCAAGCCAAGGCCTGGGCCTGCTGCAGTGGCACAAGTTGTGCATAAGAAGTAGTGGCTTCGGACTGGGACATCATTCTTGCATAGTCCGTAGTTTGGTTTTGGTAAGTAACACTAGGAGTGTTGTTTGGTTTTGGTGTTATTGTAGGTGGTGTCAGACGGTGCTGTGGTTGGTGAGAGACAGAACCTATGATGCCATCTGCAGCATGGGATTCCCCCGGTGCATCTCAATGGGAGGTGCATGCACGAGGAGCATATGGAATGATGGTGTAAAGGTATCCAGACTGTGCGTAGATCAGATCAAATTGTTGGGCTTTTAAGATGGCCTCCTCTTTGTATTGGGGACGTTCGGATGTGACATCCTTTGCTATAGGTGGGAGCAAGGTTTTAAGGAACTAATCCAGGAAGATCCTGTCATCAAGTTGGATCTTACACAAACTACGGTGTCACCGCCACTAATGGATGTGGTCGATTATGTGGGTCGCAGTAGTCTGGCGGCAAGATAACATGATCTCTAGCCCTTCGTCATATATGATGGGGAGTTGGAAATATTACAGGAACATGAAAGCTAGGGAGTTGAAATTCGGGTACTTGGCTTGTGGTAGCTCAATGTACCACTTGGGTGCAACACCTGTGAGGGTGCGTTGGAATTGTCTTAGCTTGATCAAATCATCTATGATGTTGTTTGATAAGCACCATAGATGAAACATCATGATGTGGTTTTGGGGGCACTCCCCTGCCTTCCCTTCAAACTTGGGTATGTATGAGGGAAGTTTGGTTGGCATGGGAGGCCAATAAGTTTGATGGCAGATAGGGTCATTTGTTAACTGAGCCAAATCAGGCAAGTTGAGATGTGCCATGAAAGGAAGGTTTGACCCCAGGTTGATGTGAGATGGGGCAACCATGGTGGTGGGGTTTGCAGGTACATGATGCACCTGCATAGCTAGGGGTGCTTGTGGTACAATTGTGGACGGGATAGTGCCCCTAAGTGTGCTGGGAGGGACAATGTGGGTGGAAGGGCCACTGCCCCTATGTATGATAGGAGGGGTAGTGTAGGTGGAAGGGCCACTACCCCCATGTGTTACAGGAGGGGTAGTGTAGGTGGAAGGGCCACTGCCCCCATGTGTTTGCAGGTGGGACGTCTTGACTGGTCAATATGGGTGGTGGTAGCTGGTTTATGATGGTTTGCATAACCATGCTGGGGCCACCTGCAGGGTTGTTGGTGATAGTTTACGGTGTATACATGGGTCCATTAGCAATTACTATGCCGAAAAATGGATCTGGGTTTGCACCAACCATGGGGCTTGATGGTGCAGTGTGCAGATCTGGTTTAGATGGATATGATTATGAATCTGAATCAGAGGCTGTGTGGCCTTCTAATGGTGTAGGAGGTCATCGAGAATGGTCTCAACGATGTCGGTTTAATGACCCGTACTATGGTGGTTCGCCACTTAGGAGTGAGGAAGAGCATGAGGGATCGATCGTGTTAGATTTGTATGTCAAAATGGTGGTAATGATTTTTGGACCCTGGTTTCAATGGCTTCCTATTGGCTTCAGGTGGTCACTTGGCCACCAAGACTTCCAGAAGACAGCGCTTGGATTTTTCCTCACAGGAGTGCTACTCAATCGGTGGGGGTCATTTCCTGTTTCGCTTGGCAATTACTCTCAGCGGCCAGCTACTTTGGGGTTCCCGTGGTACTCCTCACAATGAGTTTTAGGGCTGAGCCCAAGTACTTCCCATGGTTAAGGCAGTTGGGGACTTATGTCCTCAAAGACTGCAGATGTTTAACTTAGTGTAAATTGTAAATTTTACTGGCTCACTCAGCGTCATGAACTGAGTTGGGTTGATTTATATGGTATGGTGTGTATGTCTTTTGTTTTTCTGTTATATCTGGTGGCTACTTTAAATGGTTTATGAATATTCCACAGAGTTTATAACATTGTGAATGAAAGTAGTAAATAGTAATCAGAAATTTTTAGACATGTACCATTGTGATCCTGAACTATGATACCTGACTAGGTGACTACCTTGCACCTATATTTCTCTTCAACCAAGAGCGGCTGTTGGGCTCTCAACACAGTGGGACTAAGCCCATCCGTAAATCCACAAGTCACCCTCCAGATGCAAGGTTGGTAAACAGGGAGGACATTGAGCGCTGTGAGAATCCCTCCTTCTCTACCCCCTCTACCTTCCAAGTCACCCATTTTTAGTGCTTCGAAAAATAATAGGTGAAGTGCCTGTTATAGCTGATTTTACCACACATGGTGGATCACACCTTTATGGCCTTCTCTATCTCTTTGTAGACTCTTTAGACCCCATCGACCATTTTTGTACCTTTGATGTTTCCAAGATCATCCCTAAAAACATGCATTATTTGCTATACGCGACTTTTAAACCTATTCTCGCGTATATACACAGATTTGACCCTTAAAACCCTGTACATAGGGATGTGTGCAAAAGGCCAAATATTTTTGGAGTTTTGCTTGATGTGGATGTGAGTCACTTGTCTCTTGGCCTTCCATATGCCTTGAGATCACTCGGATTTGACCTTCCATTACCCCATTGAAGCACTAAATGCTTTTAAATGCTTAGATGTTATTGATTATATATGCTAGAGTAGGTCTAACACAATTATAGATAGCATGCTTGTATTGTTTGTTGAATGTTGAGAGAGCAAATTACTTATACAAGTGAGAGTGGAAAAGCTCAACGGGGATCTACATCAACCTTACGGAATAAGGTATGTATCGAGATCCTTTAGTGTTAGATATTTGGTTTCTCTTGCATATAGGAAAGGATTGATTTCTGTGGTTACTCTGTCTGTTGTGGTACCCCAAGCCATAGGAAGTTTTCTTCGTAACAGTGCCTATTACTATACAAGCTTCACCCTTCATCTTATCCTAGAATACCCCGAAGGGTGATGACTGGGTAGAGGAGGAAGGGCTAGGCAAGATGTTGATTTTAAGTAAATTTTAATCAAGCTATGTTCATTAATCCATTAAACATTGATTTACACATTCTGCAAATGAAATGAACAGAAACAGAAATAGAAACAGAAACAGAAACAAAAACAGTTTGGATGGACAGAGGTGGCTAAGCCGCACTGACAGTCCTTAACTTTTAAAAAAATCAAACTCTGAGAGACAAATCGCACTTTTCGATTCAAATGTGGCGAGGGGGTCACCAAATTTTTCCAGAAACAAGTGAGGGGGTCACTCAGAATTTGCAGACAGAAGTGGACTGAGTTCTGGAAGGGGGTTACACCTTTCGGGGCTAAATAGGTGACCTGGTTGCACCTGTGAGACCAGAATGAGCGACCTGGTCCCTTCTCTGGGCCCAATAAGAGCAACCTGCTCCGGAAACTGAAATTTTTTTGGTCCTGAGTCAGATCCGGTCGACAGTAACCTGTTTGTGGCCAAATGGACTTGGATTTTCCTTGAGGAGGCTTGGCAGTAACTAGAAATGAAAATAAACAGGAATCTAAGCTAGATTTTAACAAAAAATTAAACTAGGGCAAAAAATAGAATTAAAAACTAAAACTTTGAAAAATAAACCCAGGGATCCTGTGGGATCGACCTGATATGGTCGCGAGTTCTGTAGCAGGGATTTCTCCCTTGCTACAGGGAAGGAACGGCTACCTCCCGTCCATAGGATGGAAGGGTAGGTTTCCTGATGGTAATGCTAGAAAAATGAAACTGGAATGAAGCAAATAAAAAAAAGGAAAGAGATGGGAACCCTGCACACAAGGTTAGACTCCAGAACCCTGCATACACTTGTTAGAACATGAAATAAACCTGCAAGAAAACTGAGTTAGACAAAAACTAAAATGAAAATGACATTTAAACAAAAGATTATACCTCTTGGTGGAAATGGGTCACCATGCCCTAGCTTGGAGAAGCACCTCTCTCTTGGCAATGGGGGAGCTATGGCTCAAAAGGAAATGGATGAGAGGGAGTGTGGGTGGCTTGAGAGGCAAATGGTCTCAAGGCATCCACTCGGGAAACATAACAGTATGCAAGGCATCCACCCCCACCCCTCTATTTATAGCTTTTTTAGGGTTCTAAGCCCTTGGTCAGGGCTTTAGCCCCTTTTTTGGGATTTTAGCCCCTTTCGCTCAATCTTTAGCTCCTTTAAGGGTTTTAGGATCCTTTGAGGGGCTTAGCCCCTTTTTAGAGGCTTTAGCCCCTATGAGAGCTATTTAGGCTCTTTTTAGGGGTTTTTAAGCCCTCTTGAGGGTGTGGGGGTCAAATGGGGTCGAATGAGGGTCATGCATGGGTGTCCTTGGGTGGTGTAGGCCATGTAGAGCTGAGTGAGGGATTTTTTGGGTTAAAAACTATTATTAAAACATAATATAACCAAATATCATGCGAACTTTTCACTCGAACGAGTCTAGAGGACAAAAAAAAATCCATTGAGGAAAAATGAGAAGAATGTGCTTAGTTGGCAAGCATCCAAGCAATGAGTTGAACGTTTCTCCTAGAATAAATGAAATCTAAAACTAATATTAGGAATTATAGTGCATATAACATAAATTAATCAATGTATATAAGGTTGTGGTCTAGTGGTTGAGGCGGGCCATGAAAACGATCCAGGTTTAAACTGTGACATGCATAAATCCCTTGTATGCATGTTAGCTAATTGGAACATGATAGTGTGGGATGATGGGGTCATATCTCCCCATTGATTAAATTTTTTTTTCCCTAACTAGAAGAAAACATAAATGGATTAGTAATTCACAATCCTTGCAGATATTTGCAAGCATTTTTCTTAGAGCTGGCATCTTAAAGTGATTTTCATAATGATCATCCCATAAGGATAACAAAAAAAATCTGATACAACTTCTACAGCATTCAATGCCATGCCTCATGAATATGATTAAGATAAAAACACCTTTTTACTTTCATGCCCGGGTTCTTCAACCCAAAGCTTTCCTTTCTCATCCTTTAAACATACTGCATTGTGCCCAACATATGCTCCAGTCACCTACTTCCTTAAAGTCTCAAAGGCTCCCCAATGTCCACGAATCTTTGAAACAACCAAGAAATCCCCATAATGAATTTCATCTAGGTTAATATTTGAAATCCGGGTTTGAGGACACTGTCACAAATGATGCCCCCATATGATTCTTAAGAAATGAAATATTTGTATTCCGACCCCAACCAGATTTTTAGAACAAAGGCAAGACATCCCACTGAGATAACAATGTTTCCATCATTCTTGACAGCATAAGAAACACAGACATTCCATTTTTCTTTACCTACAATATTAATGGGTGATGCAAATATTATCGTGATATAAGAACATAGATAATTCAGTGAATACAAGTCTTAATATGTGTTATATTACAAAATGCAGGGAAAACATGCATATTCAAGTTATGTTGGTTCTTCTCATGCTTCAATGTTCAATGTGTTCTCTCTTGCAGTAAAATAGTAATCCCATGTCACTCGAAAAGGGGTGGCAAAGACATAAATGGCAATGCATGTCGAGTTGTGTGCATTGCTAGTCTAAAAATATAAAAAATGTTTGTAAGACATGAGATAATAAATGTTTGACAAAGGAATCAATCCAATTTATGAAATAGATAAGGCTAAATTATATGTTTAGGTTTTAATAATTTATGTTTAGTTTATGTTTAGGTTTTAATACTTTACAAGGCCTCCATGGTGGTTTGGATCATATGCATGATCCACGATCAATAAAAGCCTCTATGCCAAATTCCATTTCCAGTACATATTCTATATGCCAAATTCTATTTCCAGTACATATTCTCCATATTTTTTTTGGCTACAAGTGCTTGTTGAAAGATTTTGATATTTTTGGGCCTGGAACTCCCAAAAGATTTGGATTTTGAAATGTGCTCCTTGTTTACCAATGGGGGGAGCATCCTTTTTCTTCTTTCCATTCCAGATAAGATAGATAAGATAAGTTCATTTTCTTAATGTCCAATGAATGACCACAAAGGTAGGTCAATGTGACTAAAATATACATCTAGCATGAATTGAATGTGGGAGTGTGAAGTAAGATCCATAGGAATTTAAAAAAAAGTTTTCAAATCTTCTTTTGAATGTCAATGGAAATATAGGTAAGAGAGTGCCAAAAAACTGGTGTAGCCTCTGAAACATCTTTTATTAAAGTAACTCTACCATGTTGGATAGCCACCTATTACTCCACAAGTTCACATAACAACCATGTTCTCTATATTTTTGTACAAACAAAACCAATTATGTAAATCGTAACCATTTGGATTCAAGGAGAAGCTCATGTACTTGATTCCTTGGTTGAAATCTACCTCCAAGAAAGGAAGAATCCACTTTATAATTGTTTTTTTTAGTCCTTAATATACCATTGAAAGAGATGGAGGATTTCAAGGTATTTAATTCCATTCCAATTGCATGCATGTAGAAATCCAAAATTTCTTTATTTCTCAATGCCTATGTAGGTGTCATTCCAGACAAAAGAAAATTGTCACAAAGGTTATGCAGGGAATCATTTCCTATAATTTTGTATACCTTTAATATTCCATTTCCTATCATTTTGTTAATGTTAATTATTAGAGGAATGGGATCCATTCTTAGTAGTTCTTCTACTCCTTGCATACAAGCTGCTACAAGATTTTTATGAATCAAGCCATGGTTTCCCAAGGAGCTATTCTTCTACCATCACTTCCAGAAGTCGCGGGTACCATCCTCTTAGTCACTTGACTGTCATATTGTGGTGAAGTATTTTTCATAGCTGGGTGTGAATGCTAGGTATTGAGATTGTGCATTGAGAAGAGATCTTTCCCACATGGACCAAGAAGGATTCTGCACTACATAACTCAACCATCTAAGTGACCAACACAGTCGTCCTCTGCCTCTATTCTCATCTCATTAAATAAGTCTTCTATGCTACAGAAATGAAACAATCAAGAAGTTGATTTCCCTATCTTTCATTTGGAAAGGAAACAATCAAGCCACCTTGAATAAAGATTCCATTTACACCTCCACCCACCGAATCTTCATCAAGTGGACAATCCATATTTAAGTTATGATTTGGTTAGTAAATAATGTCATATCACCACCCATACATGTCATGCTATATACATTTCCCTAAATTCCAACTTTTTCTCTAACTCCAACAATTTATTACGATCGCTGAAACATAGGATACGACTTTCTCTCTAATTCCAAATTTCTGTCTTTTTGTAACTGACTTCATCTGAAACAATTTATGTTGTTCCCTAAACATCTAATTCCATCACCAAGGAGTAGCACTTCCTGGTGTGGGATAGTGTCCAAGCTGTGCCGATTGATAGAGATGTCTTTCTGTAGTCATTTGATGGGGGTCGAGATGCAAACTCCTCTGAATGGTGGATCTTTGCATCCCTTCATTCACTGGATTACTCCACACTGGTGATGACAGTGTGAGTGTGTGAGGTGGAATCATAATTTCCTGGGGGGTATTTTTTCTCCCAACCCTCCCTATGTTAGAAGCCCCCAATCATTCTAGTTGACAATAAATGGCTCCTTGACACTGGCAAGTTTGCTGACCGCATTCTTGAAACATGATTCCTCACATCAGTTGAATTAATTGATGAAAAAGGTGTTGGAATCTTCATGACTTCAACAATTGTGTTAAAAATTGTTCATGTTGTTCTCGAGCAGGGAGTTTGAGCATTTAAGTCCAAGGTATTAAAGAACCCCTTTCCATGAATATGATCTGCAGCAATACGCCAAGAATTCTCCCACATGATCATGCCTCCATCCGATGCAAAAGTACCATTTTGGGATCCTCCTATATCAGAAAAAGTGGTCATCGTCATTGCATCATCGGGTAATGAGCCTTGAATAAGAGACACGTACACAAGAATATTTTCACGCAATTGTACTTGCTGTGAATATGCGAAAGGTTGTTGAAACAACACTAATGTTGGCACTACCATTGCATTCAAATATGGTAATTTTGATAACTGCATGGTACATGATAATGTAAATTGTGGGATGCCATCAAGAAGATATGTAGGTGAATACTTTTGTTCTTGTCTAGCCCCAATTTTAGATGAATGGCTCCCTGAGCGGACTGATGGACTGCAGATAGTGGTCGTAGTGCATAAACTTGCATATTGACTATCACTGGATTTCCTATCATGACTTGTAGGATTCTTGTCCCACCTTGTAGCCATATTTGCATGACTTATTTTCTCTCCATTGGGAACATGTTTAGATTTAGCTTCAGCAAAGTGAGAACTTCCTTCCTGAAGTACTGAAATTGTTTTAAAGACTGCAACTTTAACATTATCATTTGCATGTTATTGACATGCTTCAGCTTCATCTTTCCCAGTTTGGCATGGTGCGGAAGCCTTGTTTTGAATGACTTCACTTGTTTGTCCAGTTTTAAAGGATTTCCAGCATTCAACATTTTTGTCTATATCACCAGAATGGGTAAGATCAACTGAGCCATATATACCCTCTACAGCAACAACATTATTCATTGCAATCTCAAATGTGAAACTGTCGCTAATATGAGATGCAAAATTGGCCTCTAAATCTCTAGATTCAGTCCCAATATTTTCCATTTTATCGCCCCCCTCATTGGAAACAAAAGACAATTTCACAGATTGAAGAAGATCCCTATTCTCAGTAGAAAACCCATGCACATTTGGAAGCAGCAAAAAAATCTGCAAATTATTACCAAATCCATCTGTTGCAGGAGAACTATCATGTTCTAATGAGATCCCAACTTCCCATTTTTGGTCAAGCAGTGAAATGCCCATCAACATTTTTTTCTCTTCGACTTAAATATTAAACTGGCACTATCTGCTTGTTCCCTAGCTCTTAATCACTGCAACTATTAATGTCACATGATATATTAAATTCCTCCCGCTGTCAATTCTTGTATGAGAATGCATGGAACATGCATAAATCAATTCTTCTACGTTTAATCTCTACCATAGAACTTGAAAGTGTTGATATGAAAAATAACAGGCATGAAGATGCCCTCACAGATTCCAACCTGCAAAAAACTGTTAACAATTGCACAAAACGATTGTAAAAATAATTACTGCCAAAAAACTTGCAAGACAGAACTCTTCCTCTTCCTTGCTTCATTTGGATTTCTGTTGTCCACAAGTTAAGCTATTGTTTATGACAATGCTCCCTATAGATATCCACCCCTACTTTGGGGCCTCATTCCTCTTGTAGATGGTACCATAGAGAAAGAAAAGCACTGACTTTCATTCATGCATTACATTTTACTACAAGTTCACTTTTACCTCTGAATACAAAATAAAGAAGCCATACATTCTCCCTTCGTGTACCACACCTAATTTTAGTTGCAGTTACACTGATCTCCATTGCTCATATTTGGACATTTGTAAAGCTCTTTTTTTAATTTTGAAATTTTATCTTTCACAAGATAAAGTGAGTATTTTATAGTAATTTAACTTTTATTTGTAATGTGATTATTTTATAGTAATTAATTGTTTATCTGGTTGTATCTCCTGCCCTCTCTGTTTGTGATTGTTTTGAATGAACAGAGAGAGGGAAAGAAAGGGCTAACCTCGAACGATATGGTCCCTACAAAGTCCTCTAGCAAGTTTAGTTAGTCGAGAATGCTCTGATCCCTTCTCTTAGAAGAAAACACTGGATTGATTGTCGATTAGCCAAGGAATTGTATTTGCATGCTCCTATGAGATGATGGGCTATTAGCTAATAGGGTTACCTTTAGCAGATATTGTGGAACTACCCCGAGTAGTTTAATTATACACAGCCGAAACTTATGAGAAATGTCTGGATGGGGGGACATGGAGCATCCCTGTTTGACCCCAACGGTACTTCTTATAAAATTTTTATATCCCTTGGGCTATGTGGAGATCACCAAGGACCGACATGTAAAATCACGTGATGGTAGTCGATAGGGTCTCTGATATTCCAATACATATTAGCCTCTTGAACAAGGCTTCCATGGGAATGAAGTCAAACATTTTATTTCTGAATTGGTAAGTATAATATCTAAATCTTGAGCTTCTTAAGAATTTTAAGAATCAAATTGAAAGGCCTTTTCTTTAATTTGTTGAGAAGTCAGAGCACCCCTGTTCTACTATGCGCTCTCTACTCAGACATTTTTGTGTTTTAACATGCTACACACTTTTGATTACAATGTAATGAAATTTGGAAACCATGCCTTTGGTTAATGTACTTTTTTTTGGGTGTAACTGGTGTCTTCATTGTGTGTCAGGTTTCCAAAGGTGTCATGACATATGTTCCACAAGTAGTGAAGGATTTGTATCATCTACTGGAAAATGGTTTCCACCCTTTAGATATTGTTGAAAAGGTTCAGCCACTGCTAGGAAATCTCTCTAAACTTTGTCACAAATTGTCTTCATCTTCTCCTATCCCGATAGTGCAGTTGGAGCAATACATTCCTGCTTTAGAAAGGATAACTACTTTGAGAGTGTTACAACAGGTGAGATTTAGTACTTACTCTCCTTTGGTCATGCTCTTTACTATTTTGTAGTATTAGAACTTTTGATTTGTAAATGTGGAAAAACTTTTAGAGTTTTACAACTTAGAGCATTCATGGGAGTAATTCTTATTGAATTCAATTCATTCTTTTGTATTAAATTATGGGGTGACAACGGATGCTTTGATTTATTTATTTTTCTTGGTGTTGGAAGTTTTATATAGTTATCATCTGTCTACTAAAAAGCACAACCGGATGTTCTAGGTATCAGAAGTGTATCAACAAACAATGAAAATCACAACCCTTTCAAAGATGATACCATTTTCTGATTTTGTTGTTGTAGAGAAGCTTAGTGAGGATGTTGTGAAGTACAATTTCTTACAGCTGAAGAATGACCATTTAAAAGGCATCGCACAGTTAATGAATAGGATTTTTAATTCCTTAAATCTTGGAAAAAAACATCTTGTTTCCTTTTCAATAATATTTTCAATAACTTTAAATTTTCAATGGGCTTCTTAGTAGCACTAGGATCACCCATACATGGTTTATATACTGGAAATATATTAAAAAAAAGAATGAATTGATTTTGTAAAATTATCAATGAATCTTTTCCTTTCCTTCAGAAAGGAATTCTCTTCCATATATCTTTGATCTTATGTAAATCACTATTTTTCCCAAGAGATTGGAGAATATTCTGATAAACACGTGGAGGACAAATATGATTCTATTTTTCTTTATTCTCTTGCAATAGAAGAATGATCCCAAAGAATTGATATTTCTCTTCACTACTCAATCTCTGTTTTATTTCTTATGAATGGATCTTCACAAAGATCTTTTTTAGGTTCCCAATACTCATTTTCGGTTGAACTGAGAGTTGAACATGAAAATGATAACTTGGTTGCCACCGTGAATAGACTTTATGCAAAAATAGAGCAGTCTTGAAAGAATCGAGAATAACTCAAACAATAGATTGTTGGTCTGAAGAAGAGGCAACTCAATAAGGTTACTCTAAAAACTGTTAGAGGTATCTTATGCGATAAGATACAGACACACGTAATAAACAATTTGGATTAGTTGGAGATGGTAAGTGACAAGGTTCTAATGGTTGATAAAGGCCATCGTCAAGTGGAGGAGATTACTTTTTAATTGGGAGATAAGTCCTAGAAGGTTTATTGTGTGAAGAAGCTGTTGAATTCTAGAACTAAACCTCAGCTAGTGCAGCTTGGTGTACCCTATAGGACAACCTTAGTTTCTTAGGATGATCAAATTCAAATAAGCAAAGGATTACCAGAGTAGTCGATAATAAGGCTAAGGATTTCTTAGATGAAGTAAAGCAATTTAAAGATATATATGACTCAATTTTTAATCTTGGACTCCCAAATGTGTGGGATAATAAAGGGATATTGATTACTCAAGACATGTTGAAATAGATGATCATGGACATTAAGTACGATACCCGAGGTGGTATAATGGATTTCAGATAAGGAGCTTCGAGGGAAAGACATCATCAAAGTGTTGCAAATAGAGTTCAATTCGCTAATGAGTTTAGAAGAATTTTATGAGGAATTGCTGCAAATAAATGATGAACAAGTCACTGAATTAGAGATGGCAATTAATGTGGCAAAAGATCAGACATACCCATGAGGAGTTGAATGGTATAAAATGACCCCTTTAATAAATGTGGCACTTCCCTTGTATCCAAATCCAACAGATGAATTTGTGGAAGGGGAAAGTTCACAAGCCCCCTCTCAGTAGAGTGGAAAAAGGGATGGTTTTGGTAATATAATTTTGATGTAACAGTTTTGAAGATAGAGACAGAGAAGGAAGTTACAAAACAGTTGAAGACAATTACAAGTTTGTTATAACAAAAGGAGGTTTTTCCCTTACCACTAGTTTTCAAGAAAGTGGTGAGTGGTATTAAGATAAAATCCTAACCCTAATTTTTTCGATAAAGGGAGGGTCCTCTTCATTATTAAGGTTAGCTTCTAAATTTGGGAGAGAATATAGGACAATTTCTTGGAGTCTGATGCATTTTCAGAGAAAAATCAAGGACAAGGACCCGTAAGAGAAAGGCCTCCATTGGATTAGGAAGTATGTAGACATAAACTCTGTCTTCCATGTATATGTGTCCTTTTCTACGTCCCCACCAAATATTTACTTCTTCTATGTACTGAAATATTTCATATAATATAAATCCAAGGGAACAATTTGCAGATGCATCTTTGTTATCTTAATTGTTAAAATTATGTTGAATGTTATAGATGGGATTGTGAGGTGAAGAGATTTAATTTTCTAGTTTTCATTATATTGAATACTAAATCAAGATTCCCCTTTGAGGATGATGCTTCTGTGCATGGAGTGTTTTTGAGAGTGAGGATGTCATAAGATACTTGGTGGATTTATTTGTTCAGGACCTCGATTTAGATAAGATTCAAAATCATTTAACTATTCTTGTGAAGCACTTAAAAAAGGCTAGAATCCTCATAAATTTTCCTTCTGCTGAAAAAGTCACTAAAGCTCCTCAACACTTCCCAGTATTGCTTGAGATCATAGAGAAAGAGCATAGAAAGTTGCTTTCTCGCAAAGTCTTGATTGAGAGGCATAAGGAGGAGAAAGAGCGGAAATTGCTTGAAATGGTATGTTCCAGATTAGTTGTTTTTAGCTATGTGGTTGTTGCATATTGTAGATCGTTGGAATCTTGTATTTTCTTGGGATAAATTTGTTTGCTTTCACTGGTATTGAGAAGGAACAAGAAGAAGAGTCCAAGATATTGAAGCAACAAAGAATAGCTGAAGAAGCAGAACATAAAAAACTTGCATTTGAGTATACAAAGAGAGAACAGCAGAGAATTTGAAGGGAGATTGAAGATAAGGAATTGGAAGAAGACCAATATTTGCTTCAATATGTTGAGAGAAGGAGAGGGAAACAAGAAAAAAACAAGTTGTTGAAGGGGTATGCACTAAAGAATGGTTAAATCCATTACATTTCTTGGGTATCCCAGGGAATCTGAATCAATTCTTTGTTCCATATTGGGACAAGAACATTCAAAACTTCTCAAAACATGCTAGCTATGTTTTACTGCTTGTTACATATTTCATTGAATTCATTTCAAGATGCAATGTTTCCCATGAGGATGTTATGAAGAAAATGTTTGTGTTCCTTGGAAGATGATGCATTAGATTGGTTTTATGACCCATATTGGGGGAGATATTCCAATGATGGAATTGGTTGAACATTGTTGTGAGCGAGAGTTTAGATGATTGTAGTCCAAGAGAGATATTTTTGACTTGGGTTTGATCAAGGGATATTACAAGAATTGGGATGTTATCTATGTCGAACATCTTGAAGGATCACAATTTGCACATGTTTTGGTTGAGATTTGTTATAGATTGAGAAATATGTTTGATATTTTGATGCATGCACATGACAGTAACCCCTTGAAGGATCTATTGGCCGAAAATTAATGAGAAATATGATGCATGTATGTCCTTATTGGGTTTCATCATTAAGATAAGGATGAACTAGCCACTTAGTAACAATTCACAGTAGCATAGAAATAATGACAAACAAGATTTATGTATTCGATATATTTTTTAAGAAAACCATCTTATACAATAGATAATTGCAATGACAAACTAGCCATAGCTGATTGCACCAATCCCCCTATTCTTCCTAGATTAATCCTGCTACACAAAAGGTAAAATTATATACAATTTTTTGTCATAAAACAACATAAGATTCAAATCTACAGAGATCCAAAACACATTTATTTGCTGTTACTTTATGTGTTTTACAATGGCATGATCATAATCAGGAAAACTGAGTGTTTTCCTAGGTGGCATAATATTCTTCTTTTTAAATGCTAACTTGAGGTTAATTGGATGCATAATTATATGTTTAAGAGTCCAAATGTGAATTTCCTAACATACATCTACATTATATTGATTACACCATATAATTTGAAGTGGTTAGCATATATCGAAAAAAGGTCAGATCCATATGATTTGAAGTGGTTATCATTATCTAAAGAAGGTTAGAGCCATTCAGACTACTTTCTTAGGTCTCTCAAGTCAGAAACAATGTTGAGGTTATTAGTCTTTTCTTAGAATTACAAATGATGCAATCTTGGTGTTAATATTTCTCCCTTCCCCAATTTTTGAAGGGTTCTAGCTCAATGGAAGAGTGCCCGCTTTACAAGAAGGAGGTTGAAGGTTTAATTCCTTTGTGCCCTTATGATATTGCAATATCGATATTTTTTAATAAAATATATTTTATTATGATTTATTATGGCTACGAGGGGGGTTCTAAACTGAATTCATATGTCACTATGAGGGGGGTTCAAAACTTCCCTTGTATGTTACAATGAGGGGGGTTCAAACCCCCTACTGTAAGTTTATATGAGGGGGCTTCATAACCGCCCCCAAAGGTTTGTAAAGAGTCTTAGGGGGGGCGTTTGAACTTCCTCTGTAGGTACCTACGAGGGGGGTTTATAACCTCCCCCAAAGGTTTGTAAATAGTTTTAGGGGGGACTTCAAACCGCCTCTGTAGGTACCTATGAGGGGGGTTTAGAACCTCCCTTGTAGGGGGTTTGAAATTTCCCTCATAGGTACCTACGTGGGGGTTTGTAACCACCCACAAAGGTTTGTAATAAGGAATTTTGGGGGCGTGGTTTTGGAGCCTCCCCTGTAGGTGTCTATGAGGGGGGTTTAGACACTCCCTTAAAAGTCACATTTTTTTTTTAGCTGGGGGGGGGGGTTAGAACCGCCCCCAAAAGTTGCTTTTAGGGGCAGTTTTAATCTCTTCCAAAACTGCCCCTAAAATTCAAAAAATTTAGCATCAGTGCTATTAGGGGTGGTTTTGTAAAGACCGCTTCCATATCAAAAACCTCCCCCAAAAGTGACTTTTGGAGGTGGAAGAAAACCCCCGCTAAAAGTCAAATTTGTTGTAGTTCTATGAAGAAGGATTTGAAAATTTCCAACCAAGAACTTCTTAGACTGATTGTAATTAGACCCAGGAGTGAAGAAATCAAAGCAAGAATTGATGACTTGAGGCAAACAATAGAACAGTAAGGGGTAAGTGGCATATTTGAAATATTTTACAAACTAGAAAATATATTCATTTATGTTATTTTAGTTCTTTTTTTTTATATGATCTAATCAATTAATGTTTTCTTTTTGTAGTAGTTTTTGGAGATAACATCCGTGCATCGAGTACAGGTTGTAGAGGGTGGTATTGGTAGTAGCAATGTTTCAACATGTCGTCAATATACCATACCAACGAGACTATTTCATACTCCTTACAGACAATTCACTTTATATTCTATGACCTCACCAGATGTTGGAGATAAATAAGGCCCTTTACCCACTACTACTTCAAAGGACGTTAGACATGAGAGTAACATTGAATGTGAAAGTTGCTATCCTAGAGCAGTACATGTGGTTAGAAAGGGATAATTTCCTGTTACCTTCTTGGTGGACCAATATTTTGTTCCAATCAAGATACCGAATATTGTAGGTATTATTTAACTAATTCAACACTTTTTTCATGTAATTCAAATCCACATACCTCAAATTATTTTAAACTAGTGATCATATTGTTTTTGTGGGAAATAATGTTTTTTATAAGAACCTGCATGAGAAGGCGTTTGATATTTTTGGGCCCACCATTCATACACGGTGGAATGGCCAAAATTAAAAATTTAAATATGGTATGGTGAACCAAATGGTCATCTTGTTTGGTGATACCTTCAACAAAAAAGGTGTCACCGCAACAACTGGCTTAAATTTGAAATATGTCAAGGCAGATTATAAGAACAATTTGAAAATTAACCCTAAGTATGAGCATCCTCCAATGGTTCCAGAGAAGGAGTGGAAGGTGCTCATGGATGATGCAAAGGATAAGGCATTGAGAATATAAGGAAAGACTCAACCACTCATTTTAAGAAGGTATGGCAAATATCATTTTTTCAATGAAAAATGTTTAATTTTTTTTTATACTTTTAAATATATTTAAGTTGTGATATCTAACATATTTGAAACCTTTAATAGGATCCTCTACACCTCTAAAGTGACAAAGAAAAGAGTAGAAAAAAATGGGCAACACAAACTGGGCAAGGGTGGATATCAGAAACTAAGAGCACAAATTGTAAGAATCAAACGATCGTTATTTGTAGCCAATTTTTTTCTAAATGTAGCGAACAAATAATTGATTTATCACAAGCAATTTTCATGGTGTTATGCATTGCAGTGAAATTATTTTCAAGAGGCAACCACCGAAGAAGAATTGAGGTTCATCTTCAAGTACGGTTTTCAACATGTGCTGGAACGTCGAAAAAGCTTGGGAAAAACCCCAATTTCCCCATTGACGCAGACAAGGGTAAATAAAACCAATCAGGCCATCATTATAATGTAATTTTGTAATCTATTCATGAATTATTACATCAAAAAATAAATGTCTTTTTTTGTTTTTCTTTTAGGGCTAGGGAAACAAAATCAATGAAGGTAGCGGTACCGAACATGTACCGCATGAAGGTGGGGAGATTCCTCATGATGGTGGTGATTAGTCTAGCCATTCAAGTATGTATGCTATAAAGCATAAGTATTAGTAATATGATTTTAAATATATAATTTATGATGTGTACTAATAAATTTTCTTCTGTGAATGGAAGAGCATGTACCTGCTCATGCTCAACTGGAAGATGAACAAATGGCAGAACCAATGAATACTCTAGTTGTCTCAGCTAGTCATCCAACAGGTAAAGACCATTGTAATGATATTGAAAATAATGAAATATGTATCTCAATAATAACTATGCATTTATTATATCTATATAAATGACTTGATTTTTCAGATGATGCCCCTCTCTAGTGATCTCCATGCCATGCTAATTGACGTACCAGAAGTATGGTACGGGAGAGCATGCCCACACAATCAACAAAAAGAGAGGGAAACAAAACTACAATGGGTCACCACAATGAAGATGATTCCCCCATCTTGTAATTTCTTAAAAAAAATAAATTGTTGTATACATTTAATATTTGTATTTGACTCAGTAAAAAAATGAAATATTTAGAGTTTTGTTACAAGTATCTTGATTTGGTCCGTCCATGGTCATATTTTAGAATTGTGGTTTATAATGTGAATGTTATTTCTTAGTTCCTATTTTTGAATATGTGTGACATATTTCGAGGACTATGGTTATCCTCAAGGGGCTGACCACCCCTTCCTGAGTTAACCCGAGGAAGATAAGATGACCATATCGTTTATAATTGATTTAGATCTAATATATTCATGTTATTGTTATTTCAACATTGTTGTATTTCATTAACAACTTAGATATGATATATATTGTTAATGCTATTACTGTTTTTTTTTAGTACTTGAATTATTATTGCAGCTCTTTGTTTTTATAGTAATGTGTTTATTAAAACAATTCAATATACCTATATTTTTTATTTTAAAATTTATATGCGAAATGTGTGTTCACTTTGCTGCATAGCTTATTTTTGGATATGAGTGACATCTACCAAGGACTACGGTTATCCTCAAGGGGTTGTCCATCCCTTGCTATGTTAACCTGGGGAAGATGAGATGACCACATGATGAGATTCCTTATACAATAATGACGATTATGAGATTCCACTCTTTGCATGAGACACATGAGACGTATGACCACATATAGTTGAGAAGGACAAGTAACCTACCCCCACGTCAACTTGATGTGTATCAGCCTAGTATGACGTCATTTTTCCTTGTTATGTTACGTTGAATTGCATGTTTACTTGTATGTGATTTTTATCCTCGTGGTGACTCATGATTGACCCTTGCATGGTAACATTGACCTATACAACTCTTAAATGTTGATGCACAATGTTTTGATGACTAGTGTGATTCCTTAGGATTGCTATCCACCCTTGTGTTGACCTTTAGATCCCTCCTTAGGTGCCATCCACCATAGCGCTACCTTATACAATTTTCTTGGAGTACTTTGATGATGTTTTTTATTGTGAGTTAGTGGTACTGCTGTGCTGCTATTGTTTTTTATTTGTAAGGGTTGGATGATATATTTTAGTGTATTTTCTAGTTATGGGTTCTATCCTTTGATAGGTACGTTTTTGTAGTTGAGTCTCGTGCAAGTAACCTAACGCTAAGGGGTTGAAGTCCGTTTAGAATTATTTTTTCTGAGGATAGGGGAGGTCTTCCTTAATATTTGATGTTGAGTTTATAATTGGTTGAGATAAGATATATATTGATACTGTTATATATATATATATATATTGCTAATTTTATTATTTTTATTGTTTTCAGTACTTTAATGGTTATTGCAGTTCATTTTTTTGGGGGATATGCTAGACATGGAGGATATTGAGGTATGTTTTTTTCTTTTGCACAGAAATTACATATTTTTTTTGTACTGTAGTGATACATTTTCACTTTCGCATTATATTGTAGTGATACATTGTATTGTTTTACATTGAATCGAACAAAGAGTTTTTTGCTTGATCCTTTCTTCTCACTTTGGCATTGTACTGTAGTGATACATTGTACTGTTTTATATTGAATTGGAGAAATATTTTTTTGATTGATCCTTGATTTTGGAAAACTTAACTCTTGAACAACACTCCACTATTTGGGAGTGACTCAATCCAATATCCTCTTTTTTCATAAGGAAGAGACTTAGAAACATAGAATGGGCCTCAACCTTATATTGTTAGTTTCTTCCCACAATTATTCCCTAGAAGTATACTATTCATTGCAATAAGCTACCATGGGCCATCGAGTTTCATGCAACATGACAACTTGTTAGAAAATATTTTTTGTATTTTATTTGGAAAAGACTAATTAATTTTGTTTTAAAAAAAGTTAAGAACTTATCCATATTTCCCTATATTGACGGGGAATCAATATTGACAAACCTATACAAGTGAATACAAGGGAAAGCAAGGTGGAGCTTAAGCAAGGACGTGTTCAGACTATAGATCCTTACACTATGTCAAGTCCCTTTAGATGATCAAAGTTGCCTTAGTTCAAGTCATTCCCATGGGGTTTGACAATGGATCACGCAATAATTCTATCCATTTGGATCAACAATGTAGAGAACATCATAGTCATGAACACCATCATTTTCCACCATTAACAATGACAAGTTCCCTTGACTCAAGTTATCCATTTCCATAATGTAGTCAAAGTAGGAAAACGAGGGATGTGAAATTGCACCCACCCCGGTTGACGAGCTTGTTATTAGTGAGTGGGGGGGCATGGCATGGATATTGGGGGATTATTCCTATTATTGGTAGACACTTATCTTGGTTTTTTCTAACTATCCTTTTCTATTTTTTTTAAGATAACAATATTCCGCGAAGTTTATGAGACATGGGAATGAAAAACATATTTGAAAAACATGTAGACTCACCTTAATTGCTACTCCTGTGTAGCATCCTAAGAAACATATTTTAGGGCATCCCTTTATAGTGGAATCCATCCCTTTCCCTGTCCTTTAACATCTGCATACATCAACCAACAAACATTAGTAGCTTGAGTGGTTAGCACTTTAGTTGTAGTGTTAAAGAGTCATGACTTTATGTTGGAAAGTCACGAATGGACTTATATAATTCCAAACCTTATAAATGTAAATAATCATAGCATATTTATTAATTATATTATTATTATCCATTCATGGAGATTTAACTTATTTGTGCTGGTTGTTTTTTTAAGAAACATATTTTACTGTTTCAACTGTAGTTTCTAGTTCTGTTTCTGGTTTCCTGTCTTTTTGGTTCCAAGACAAACTAAGGCTTGTATTTTGAGAGGATATGTCCACTGAAAAACTTCTATCTTGGTGCCAAAATATGCTCCTAGGAGGGTCACACTTCCCTATGTCACTTGCACCAAAAAAATCCACTTTAGTAGAAAGCCCTAATTTTCTTGTCCAGAAAAGGAGAAAGATATTTACCTTATGAAAGATGCTCTTTTCAAGATATATCTGACACCATGTTAATTTTTATATGATTCCATTTCTTAAGTACTAAATTTATTAGCATTTAAATCATTTTCACAATAACAACATAAAGAGGATCACTGAAAGAAACATAGGATTGAAGACATGTGCCGATTTCGATGTCATTGAGATAGTGGATGAAAACAGTTTCCATCCCTCACTATTGGGGATTGGTTGGGAAAACGACAATCTTGCATTCATAAATTTTAAGAAGAGAGTGATGAATTTTGAAAATCGTGGCATGCACATCATCGCACCATTGGATCCTAATGATGGGCGACGATATGTAGAACCAGTGAAAGATGAAGTTGTTTGAGGATGGGACTACACCTACAACATCCTTGAAGACTACATCCATCCCACTGTAGACGGGGAGCTAGGTTGGCGAATATCTACCTCCACATCATCAAACTCTGATGATGCCTTAGAAAACAGGAAAAATCGACTACATGAAGTATCGATCCGGAAATGTGGATGATTCACCGAATAATTGCGTTGGGTTGCAACTTAAACTATTGAGCTACCGACCTATGAAGGATTACCTAATTTGGATGACTTTATGGATGAATTTGAAGATAAAGTATCTGAACCAAAATGATTATTAACATTGGATAACGCACTAAAGGCTATTCTGGAAATATGGTGGGAGACACATAAGGATTCAATGAAAAGCTGGCACTAGTGTCGCAAACTAATGGATGTTCGATTCGACAAAGAAAAGTAGTATCCAGGCACAAAGTACGATGGAAGGCACAATCCAAATGATCATTTGGTCGCATGGGTATCAAATCCCAAGGAGGAATGGGTACATGAATTTGTTCACACGTTGGATGAAATACCAAGGCGATGGTATATTTCTGCAGAGATGCGAAGAGAAATAAGAACCTGGGAATATTTGACAATCGACTTCTCTCACACTTTTAGTTTCACAAGTGCAGATCCGATGATGCAAAACACACTACAACATATCCACAATATCGTATTAGAAGTCATTACAATACTGTTTCTGATGGAATTACATGAAGAACTGTCAACACAGTTGATGATGGAATGTTACAATGTGAAGGGAGAACCAGACGACGAGCATGATCAACGCAACCTCGACATTGTCGAATCAGAAGGTAGTTAGGATATCACAGCTATAACAAAACCAACAGATAAAGTTCAACAACCAATCAAGACACGAAATATCAACATTGGGACAACAGAGGACCCAAAGTTCGCCAATATCAAATATTACTGGGATGAGGAAACTATGGCGAATATTACCAACCTGCTACATGAATTCCAGGACTTGTTTCCAACTAAGTTTGCTTCAATGAAAGGCATTTCAGGCTATTTGGGAGAGATGAGAATTCCTCTAAAACTGAATGCAAAACCCGTGAAACATTGTATTATTGATTAAATATGAAATACAAGGAGCGAGTAAAGGATGAGATCAATAGGATGATGGATGTTGGCATCATCGAGTAAGTGGAGAAGTCTAAAAGGATCAGTCCAATGGTAGTTCTAGATAAAAAAATGGGAGAAGTCCGGATCTGTGCCGACATCCAAACATTTAATGATGCATGTCTGCATGATCCATTCCCCACTCCATTCACAGATGAGGTATTGGAAGGCGTCGGTATTGGAAGGCGTCGGAGGACAAGAGGTGTATTCTCTTACATATGGATTTTTCATTTATCACCAGATCAAAATTATGAAGGAAGATCGACCTAAAACCACTTTCATAACAAAGTGGGGTTGTTTTCAGTACACAGTGATGTCGTTTGGTCTAAAAAACGCATCTGTGATCTTATCATGAATAGTTGTCACTGCATTTAAGGAATTTATTCAGAATTTTTTGGTGGTCTACATGGATGACTAGACGGTCTATGGGATGATCAAATATCACATTGCGAACCTTCGAATATTGTTGGAATGATGTCGACAACACCATATTTCATTAAATCTAATAAAGTGTATATTTTGTACTCTATTTGGGATTTTGTTAGGCCACATTGTTTACAAGGAAGGTATGTTGTTCGATCCCACAAATATCGTCATAATTATCGATCTCCCAGCACCAACAATTGTAAAGCAGTTAAGGGCGAAGTTGGGTCATACCGAGTATTACTGCAAGTTTATAAGAGGGTATGCAGCAATTACAACACTAATGGAGAAAATAATGAAAACATTAGAGGAAATTTCAACTCAAAATGGGCCTCCTAAGAAAAATAATAAAATAATATTATTAATTTTGGAGGAAGAAAAGAAAAAAATTATTTTTTTTGTTTGTATTTTTGACATATCACCCTATGATTTTACTCAAATTTCGATTGGGAGAGCTTGTTGGATGTGAAATTAAATTCAGCATCCAACGAGCACCCACTCGGCATACTTTATGGAAATCTCTACCCGAAAAACAAGAAATATCTGAAAAAATGTGATGATGACATCATCATCACATTTTTTTAGGTATTTCTTGTTTTTGGACTAGAGGGGTCCATCAAAAGTATGTCGAGCGGGTACTCGTTGGCTGCATTAGAGAGAATTTGAGGTAAAAAATCGGCCTCCTAAGAAATGTACTGCAAAAATATAAGATATATTAAAATATTATGAGTTAGGGGTTTTATGGGGTAGGTATATATGACCACTCACCTCCTACACTACTTTTTATGCACAATATAAATAACCATGGTTGAGTTACTTTTCTAAATTGACTATAAATAAAATTAATAAAATAACTCTACAATGATGTGACTAAGATTCATTGTAGATTCCCAAAAAAATGATTCTTTTTTAGCATTTATTTGTCTTGAACTTGTAAATGAAATTACACAACAAAATTATTTTTAAGAGTTTTTTTTTTAATTTATGTTGAGTTTTTATATTTAGTGCATTCCTCATCAATTTAATTTTAATGTGATTTAATTGAGATTTATTTACATGTAAAATTTTAACAATATTATTATAATATTTATTGCATTATTAGAATAAATTAATATCAAAATCATAAATTTTTTGGATATATTCATTTTATTGTAAATAAATGTTATAGTTAAATCTCTTATAGAAAATAATATACGACTTAATTTATTCTTAAATAAATTATTTAAAAAATATTTATACATTATGAAAATATGTGATATTAGTATATAAGATTTTAATGTATATTGTTTTTAGCAATAAAAAAGTTATGTATATTGTTTTTTAGCAATAAAAAAGTTAAAAATAAATAATATATCCTATTAACTGAATAAGTCAACCCTTGTGTATAAATTCTTTTAATTTATTAGTTGATTTTAATGTATATTAATTTTTAGCAATTAAAAAGTTGTGAATAAATAATATATCATATTAACTTAATAAGTGAATGGTGGTGCATAAATTCTTTTAATTTATTAGTTGAAGCATAAATTATTCTAATATTTTTTTATAGACGAAAATAAATTATTAAAAAAATATTTATACATTTTGAAAATATTTTTATGATATAAATACTTATCTAAGAAAATTATTTCCACTCCTTGCAACTAAAAAAATTATAAATACAAAATATATATGTAAAAAATCAGTGTTACTAATTTGTTAAAAAAATGCGTCATAATACAGTTTTACACATTATGTTATAATTTCAAATTAAATATAAATGGCTTAATTATTTTTATTAATTTTTTAATCATTAAAATTTTAAAATATTTTTATTATTTAAACTAACATGATAACATTTATTATAATTATTATCATGATAACATTATTAGTAATTAATATTTAACGAGTTATAACAACATAATTTGCATATTATTCTATAAAATTAACTATTAAAAAATTATAATAATTTTTTTGTGAAATTTTTTTTTATAATAAAGTTATAATCATATAAACATTTATCATATTAACATGTTGTTTTATACATTCAAACATGATATAAATGAACGCGTATGATTATATATATATATATATATATATATATATATATATATATATAACTCATCCATAATTAATATACATCTTTCATATTAATATTATTCATGAATTTAATTTATTTTAATAGTATACGATTATATATATTATGATATTAAATAAAATTGAGTGAATATATAATTTAAAATTAAAAAACATGAAAATGACAATATATTATTTTATAAAAAAACGTGGAAAGAAAAAAAAATAGGAAAAGACATTTTTAGGAATTATGAGTACTTTACTTGAAAATGACAATAATATTATTTTATGAGAAAGTGAATTGTGAGTACTTTACTTGAAAATAACAATAATATTGTTTTATGAGAAATTGTGAAATGACTTTTATTGTGAGTACTTTACTTTATGACTTAAAAGTACTTGTACCACTACCTTGGTTAACTATGGGTTTTCATCCACCATAGAAAATGTGACAAATAAGCATTCTTAACTCATGCAATGCCACCTCAACCATGGGGGATGATGTCATATACTAGAATGTAATTGGTTGATTTTTATAGTACATTTTGGTCCTTTTGAGGCCCATTATTTACCTCAAATTCTCTCTAATGCAGAATATAATTTCGCATCCAGGGAGCTTTCCCGATCAAAATTTGAGTAAAAATATAGGGAGATATATCGAAAATATGAACAAAAAAAGTAGGTTTTTTTTTATGATACCTATCCCAAAATTTATATTAAAAAATTGTTTTAGACCTATACGGTATTTCAAATTTAAAACAATTTCATTGGCTAACACATGAGGACATGGAATTTGAATTATGGTTAAAAGACCCATTTTGAGTTGAAATTTCCTCTAATGAATATGTGAAGTTCGAATGGACAAACACATGTAAAAAAAGGTCTCAACATTCTCAAGCAGAAGATGGCTGAAGCACCAATCTTAGTCTTTCTGGACTGGACGAAGGAGTTCCATGTCCATGTCGATGTTTCATCAGTCGCACTAGGAGTAATTCTGGCGTAGCAAGGGGAAGGAACGGTTGATCACCTAATCACATTCGTGAGTCAAAATTTGTCTGCTGCATAAATAAACTATACGACAACAGAAAGAGCCTTTGTTTGGGGGGAATATATGCTGATGGTTTATTATCTTCCAAGAATTTGATTTCGAGATAAATGTGAAGCCAGGTCGATTGAATGCCAGACCTGATCATTTCTAAAGGAATGAGACAAGTGAAGAACCAACCAACATCGAGGATGGATTACTTGATGCATAGTTGTTTAAGATTGGAATGGTGGATGGCCATTATGAACAAATTATTCAGTTCTTATCAACAGGGAGAGCACTTAATGATTTTACCACTAGTCAGAAGAAGCAACTGGTTGTTCGAGTTGCAGATTTTCAGCTCATCGCTAGACAACTCTACAAGATGGGGCCGGATGAGATTCTATGTCGATATGTTCTACCTCATGAACATGGAAGGATATTGTTTGAAGCACATGAAGGAGTTGTAGGAGGACACTATGGAGGTCATGAAACCACTAGAAATATACAATGAGCTGGCCTCTAGTGGCCGACTATGCACAGTGACGTTGGAGACTATGTGAAATTTTACGACGTTTGTCAAAGGACGGGGAAACCATTGTGAAAGGATGAGATTTTTCTTGCACCTTAGGTAACGCTGCATCCATTTGATAAATGGGAATTCGATTTTGTGGGACCCATCAATCCACTAGGAAAGAGGACGGGTGCGTATTACATTATCACAATGACAAACTATTTGAACAAATGGTCAGAAGCAGCACCAGTGATGGATTGCACCTCTACGACTACAATGAGGTTCCTATTCGATAACGTCGTTACTCGGTTTGGTTGTATAAAGATATTGATGAGAAACGAAGGGAGTCACTTCATCAATCACACTATCAGTGCAATGATGGAGGAAATTAAGATTCAGCATAAGAATATCATTCCCTGTCACTCGCAAGCAAATGGAATGGTTGAGGAATTCAACATGGTGTTGGAGCATGCACTATCAAAGGTATGTACCATCGGTTGTACAGGACAATACACCCTTGTAACATAGGGTATGGGGTTACCAACTTACTACTAGACTTGCATACAATAATCTTTTACAGAAAATGAAATAGGAATAGGAAGAGAGTTTGGCTTACCGGGTTTATGACTGTTGATCCAAGCTTGGTCTTCTCCTACTTCAATATTATCCAAAGCTTCTAGGGCTACTTCTCTTCACCTGCAAAGAGCTAATTCTTCAAGAAATATCTCATACATATATATATCAGAGGTTAGACAAAATGCATATTAATAACATAATTGAAATTATTCATTAACCAATGCACATAAGAAAAGTAAAATACAAAGATTGGAAGAAGAATTATCTTTATTAACAAACAGTGAATAGGTGAGAATACAACCCAGCTTCTAACACAAGGACTCCTCTGCAACCGAGGACACTGAGTTCTGCTGCTCCAAGAATCTGAAGGTATACCACCATCATAACTTTGCTATTCTAGAATTGATTTATTAGCCTCATCCCAAGGCCTCTATTTATACATTGGGAAACATAGTGGTTTCGAAGGTTAGAATGGTTGAGACAGTTGGGATATGGATTAAGGCCCAAGTAATCTCATCTAATCACAATTTACATTTTTTAATGTCGAATTAAGGTACACGCAAGTGTTTATATAAGCAAGGTGTGTATGACACACCTGTTGCTCAAAGGGAACTCATGCGTTCAATGTACACATGGGTTGCAATGCACATAGTCGCGTGTGACATGCAAGTTGCAATGCAAATAGGAGCATGTGCAACCCTAGAAATAGAATAAAAATATATCAGGATGGTCTGTAGATCATGCATCAATGGTCATGCACATCTATAGTGTTTTTTCCACTTCAATCCTATTTGTCCTTTTGTGTACCGACATAATGGATGTCAGCACTCGGACGAAGAAGTTCCATTTTTGTTGATAACACCATCATCCATGATGATTGGGATTTGAAAATTCCTGCAATATTATGGGACTATAGGACTACATATGTAAGCGTTGACGGTACAAACACCATTTAAACTTGTTTATATCTAAGAAGCAGTGATTCCAATGGAGTGCATTGTTCACAGCATATGGATTGCAACAATGATAAGTATGGATTATGAAGGAGCACTTGAAGAAATATTGACGCCATTGATGCAGCTTGAGGAAGATCGATTTGTCGCCAGATTTCACCAGCAAGTCGAAAAGGATCGCCAGAAGGTATGGCATGATCGACATACTAAAGCCAAGTATTTCCAGTGAGGAGATATGGTTCTCCTCTATGACAGTAAGTTTTCTAAGCATGCGGGTAAGTTACAAATGAATTGGTTAGGACCTTATGTAATTCATTTCATCACCAACGAAGGTGTGGTGTAGTTACAACAGTTAGATGGCACGTTGTTGACAAAGATTGTGAATGGTAGTCAGCCAAATCCCTATCAAGAAAGCCAGGCATGGCTCCATGCCTAATATGCCACACAGAAAAAAAAAAATGTACGAGATGATGAAGAGAAGTTCATCGCAACAAGGGAGGTCACAAGAAAGGAAATGATGCGCACGTCATAGAAAGAAGGAATCTTGGCGACATCGGGAGAAGTGTGATAGGGTCAAATCAAGAAATAAATGAAGTAGTTAAACTAGATGAGCGGCGATGAAAGTGGATGAGATGCGCATTTATGGGAAATTAGACCGTTGGATTTGCATAATCAGTGATAGACTCGGTTGATGGTTGGAGGATTTGGCCATGATGTTCAAAATCATTTGCAAAAGTGTCTTCAAGGTTATAAGAGTCGACATGCGAGGCTTTGGATGAACCATTGTGATAATTGAGTTGAGCAAAGTGACAGTAATTAGTAGAGCATAGTGAAGAGTGAGCGAGTGATAGAGTTGCAAGGATGGCTCAGGTAATTTTGAGCGGTAGCACCCATGAGTCTTGGCCATAAAGAACGTTCATCGAAGAAGAAAGGCCAATTATTCAGGAAGAAATACCAAGGATAGTAAGGAAGAAGAGGAGCACAAATAATCTCAAGTCCCCCTAGCATAAAAATAGGTTCACATGAAGTTATACCAAGGCCGCAGAACTCGAAGATGAGGCTAGGCCCTCGACGACAGGGGGAGAGGATTCCACGACTCGGAAGGGGGTGATTGTTGATGATACCCCCGAGTATGTACCACCACGAAAGGTAGATGAATCATGAGTTAAGATGTTCGAGAACCAATGGTATCCCATCAAGATTCTCGCGACACCAAAAGGGGTGCACGTCACCAAGAATGTCATGCCAAATTTGATGAAGATGACCTACAATGACCATGACATTCTGGCATACTTATAATGCACAAAAAAACCTTATGAGACACAGGAACATGGAGATGGATGCCTGGTTATTCGTGCACCACAACTGTGGGCTATGGGATTGCAACGGTCGTTGTTGTTAGGCCTCACCCACATGCTGCATTTTGGCCACTCGACAGAGTCCAATACATGTGTAAAGCATATTTTGGATTTCTTTCATGGAGGGTACTTTTGGATCGATACAAAGGTATCGATCACAATTGAAATGATATCACATATCATTGCGTTTCCAATGAAGGGTGATGACTCGTCACAATATTTCAGAGGCAAGGACAACAATAAAAGGATAGAAACGAAGTTGTAGAAGAAGTATGATGTTGTCCGAGATAAACATGCCTATGTTATAAAAACTATCAATGACAAAGCCGTCTGAGTCGTAGCTAAGCTGCTAGCTGTGAATATGGTGAGAAAGAACTGACCCAATCAGTGCACTTTCAACGTAATTGCATGCATAGAGAAATGTGCAAAAGGGGTCCAGATTAACTGGTCATTATTTCTATTGAATCAACTGATGGAAGACGTAATGCTAGTTCAAGAAGGTAAGCGATCGTTTACATATTCATGGTTGCTAATTTTAATCACACTTGTTGGGTGGATGGAACCCACGTATTACCAGGGGATGAACGTAGAGGTCTCCCAAACATGCAGGGGAACACGTTATTAGAACTTATGGTGGCTCGATGTGAAGGACAGACAAATCGACTATGCCATTCAATTTTACTTATATTGGGATGCACTATGAGAGGGAGCAGGAAAGGTTCTACGTCTCACCGAGGATGCAACGACAAAGTATAGATGCACAATGGGCTTCAAAATGGGACCCCATGCAATACATATTCAAACTTGATGTGAAAATGAGAAGCAAAGGATCACCATAGCTAGATTCAATTATCTATGATTCTCCTATCGAATAGAAAGTTTCGGTTAGCATTGAGGATCTATAGGACATAGAGGCGGGTTCTCCACTCGACATGCCGATAGAATAGGAGCAAGAAAAGGAGAGAGATAAGGAGTTAGAAGAAGAGTTGTCTAAGACTCTAATGGGTTCTGAGGGAGAAAGGAAATTTGAAGAAGGAAGAACCAAAAGAAGGCTCGAGCAGGGCAAGGGAAGCAATGCACAAAAAATGGCAGATGACTAGGTCAATCTCATACTAGTTGTGATTACCATTGCGATGACTGAGAGCTAATCAAAGCTGAAACAATACTCAACTGAGTATTTCCATTAGGTAAAGGGATTTCTCTAATCTCTAACAGATGCAATATTAGAGAAGGTACCCTAGGTTGATGTATTGCAGTGAATTACATAAATAAGTACAGGAAAAAGGGTGTGGATTGTGCATATTCCATTGCATTCCTTAGAGTCTGGAAGCGAATATGTCAACACATCCATGCAGCAGTTCAACATCATCAGTTTCGATGTCAATGAGTTGTCGACACACATGCTTATGCGACTACAAAAGGGAGCCATCCAAGAGATCACGGACCGGACAAAATTATCCGTGATAAGCTAGTTAATTCGCAGGAGCAAGTCACCCAAGTGTAGGGGGAAATCAAGAGACTATAGAAGGTGTATGAGGAAGAGATTAGGTCGAAAGCAAAGGCCTTAGAATACCATGGGCGACTGAAAAATGCCATTACTATTGCATGCCAATAAATTCTTGATATCACAACAAACATGTTTGTGGAAGCAAATACACTGTGACTAGGACAAATTTCTGTAGATTTGAAGAAGGAGAATTATGAGCCGCAATCACTTGCAGTCCCCATTACACCACCGGAGCAGGTTGCAAAGTGCAAAGGTAGGATCGAAGATGTGACCGCTAAGATCGACGACTATGATAAAATGGCCAAGGCAATGGAAGATGAAACCACACAATTTTGGATGAGAATCATCCAGGATGAACAACTGCAGCAACTAGGTGCACAACTTCATGAGGTAGAGGATCAACTAGCAACAATGCGGGAATCGTTGAAAATGATTCCCCCAGTGGTGCAATTCAACAAGGTAGCGGGGTTGAAAACGCTCCAACAACGAGCCAACAAAACATGAGAGAGGCACCAGCACCGAACAACGCAATTGGATGAATTCCTGGACATCAATGAGCAGTTGGTATTGAAGGCTATGAATTCACTTGCAATGACTCACGAAGACCACATACAAGTGGCAGAGAAAATTGCAGAGCACCCAACTGAGTAGGACATGGAATATTACACAACAATTAGAAAATAGACCCAGGAAATGGTTGACGAAGTCAAGAAGGAATATGATGACTTCAAGGTCAGGATAAGTGCACACACAATATCTAGTTGATGTGGCATGAGGGAGATCCAAAAGTTTGTGTTGGGGGCCTTTTGGCAGGTAGATTAGATGCACATGGTGCGAAAGTGACAAGGGTTAAAGAAACTACGCAAGAGGAAGATGTCTACAAGTGGTCGTCTTGGTTGCGTTATTGTAATTTTGGTCCAAGTTAGTTAGGAAATTAGTTATATGTGGACCTTTTTGTAAAGGCATAAGACTATAAATAATAATTATAACTATAGTGTAAAAACCCCAAATTTTCACAAAAAATTAAAATTTTGAATTAACATAAAATGCTGAGACTACAGTTTATTAACAGTTAATGGTTAGCAAAAAGAGAAACAGTTAATAGATTAAATTTGCATAAACTCCATTATGTTTATTCAGCAGTTTTCTTATTAACATGATCTTAAGTTTATCTTGCTCATAAATTCTATATTTGGTTTACTGATGAGTTTTATTTATGATAGTAGGTGGAATCTGACTTTGAATTCCGGGGCTTACTTAGCATTTATGCTAACGCAGATGGATTATTTGTTCTTACAGGTTTACAGGTATAAATGAATGAGTATTGTCTTTTAAATTTATAAAGCATCCTACAATATTTCTATTTGCAAATAATATGCTTAGATTATAAGCTGCTATGATCCAACCCACTTCTGTAAGGTAACACAGTTTGTTTTCTTTTGTTGCTATTGTAAACAAAGTTCAGATGATTGTATTTCTTCCTGTAGAAAATGTAGCGATAGTATTACTGCCTTTGGTTCTGAACAGTTTATTTATCTACTTGATATCCTTTATTTTCAAAAAGCATATCCTAGCAATTCCATATTACAATTCTTGTATTTGGTTATGTCTAAGAATAACTTCCAGGGTTGATGTTTTTCTTATCAAGTCAATCGTTATCCTCTTACGTTAACCTTAGTAATTTGGTAAGAATGTAAAACTATACTCCAAGTGATGAGAAACTGCCACAATGTCTAAGATGAGATCTCATGGATCTGTATTAAGTAACAGAGTTCATAGGAAAACTGTTCTTACCTTTCACTTTACTATTACATAGTTTGCTATTAAAACTTGGCTAGTTTCTAAGGTTTAGAAGTGTGCATAAACTATTTGTTTAGCGACATAAAAGGTTTTATTAATGTTATATTTGCATAATGCTTATGATCCTACCCAAACGACACTATGCAAAATTACATAAGTTGAAAGTTGTGTAATTTATTTACATCAAGATGAGAAGAACTGGAACTAAAAGATAGCTATTTTTACATTATTCACTAAACTGTTTATCAGTCAAAGATTTCAGAATTTATCATAAAATACTATAAGTAATAACTTAGTTATTACACCCTATTTCACTATGATGATATTATTATACAAACTTCGATGAGTTGTAACCAATTATAAAGGGTTAAAGCTCACATGTATACTATTCATATCACTATCGATAATGTTAAAATAACTTTGTGATGTTTTCCCACGATACACATTAGTATAACTTACTATGCAAATATAAAAATAAACCTCACTAGCCTTTACTAGCGATAACTCAAAACATTGGTTATTGATATATTAAATAGGGTATTTCTTTGGGTTACGAGGCTATGGTTTATGTTGTGTAATAAGTCAACGTTATAACAACATTGGAAACCCACGCCAATGATGAACTAGATGTTAACGTTTAACAATTATTATAATGTTGTGAACCCACATTGATGACAAGCTATGCACTAAGCGTTGAAACGATTATTGTATGATTGAAATCCCATGCAACTATAATGTGGTTTTTGATGAAATCATTGGTGACTAAAATGACTTTTGGAACGCAGGTGACTATGGAAAGTTGACCCACTGCATGATTTATTTGATGCGGCCACGTGGAAGTTTCTTATCCATGCACTGTTTGCTTATATAGTCGTCAACCCTAATCCTTGGCTTATTTGCTTTTCAATAATTGCGTTGGCCCTGTGGGCTACTCTGCAAGCTCCCATGGCGGCCGTGACTTGCAGAGACTCCCTCGCTGGTGTTTATCATGTCCTTCTCCCTTGAGTAGGTTTCTATTGTTCGCCTTCACTGCAACGTCTTTCATTTTGTCACAGTTCATTGCTTCTTGTTGCATATGGCTTACGGCTGCTTGAAATTCCTTTCTGCTCCTCTGTCATAGTCTGTCAATGGTGAAAGCTTTGAGCTGAAAGTATGTTATGGCGTTGCTCCTTCATCTTAGGGTTTTGGAGTTTAGTTTACCTATTTTCTTGCAGTGACAGTCTGTCTCCATGCTTGCATATTCCTTGCAGCCATTATTCAGGCTTACCTCCTCTCCTGTTAGTTGTGAAATACCAAAGTCCATCATCTCCATCCTCGGCGAGCATGAGGGTTTGAATCTTCTTGATGCTGGTTGTAGGGTGTAATTCATCCGAGGCTCCATCGTTTTTACTTCCAGTTAGGTGAGTAAAAACAATAACTAAGAGCTATTACCATTTATTGCTTTATTTTACATAAGGGTTTCTGGTTTCTAAATAAACTTTGATTCTTTATTATGCAGGTCGGCTTGTCTCCAAGGTTGGTCGTCATGTTGTAAATATGGCTCCACAAAATGTGCACGGTAAGCTCCGGTTTCAAATAGGGTTTCCTCTACTTGTACAGACTCTTGCAGTTGGAGATGGTTTTGGCCGTGTTGCACCTAGTATTGGGTTGTTGTCCTTCGTTTTTATGGTGTTTGTTTTGGTTAAAACCCTTGCTTGTCGCAAGGTGATTACAACTTTAAGCTGTGACTTGTAAAGCTCCCCTAGTGGTTGTAATGAACTTACAGTTTTGTAATAAGTTGTTAATACTTGTGTATACTCCATATCTGAATATGGGTGCTCGGCTCCTCGTTGAGGTTTTGTACTCTGTTAAAGTTTCTGGCATTTAGTCTTCGGACTTATTGATATAATGTAAATAATTTTAATACTGTCTGTCTTAAGCTTAAATCTATTCTTCTTTATATATTTATATTTTATCTTTGTGTTAATAAATTTAATTCGTTCTTTTAATGGTTATATAAAAAGAACTAAGCTTATTATTTATCCTAGGTTACTACTGTAATGGATTTGCATATAAAAGAATATTGGTAGTTTTCTACTCAGAAATAGGAGCTAGGGTTTTTACCCTATTTAAATTTTATAATGATAGTTTCTATATTGTTATTTCATCAAGTTTGATTACTGTCAAAGAATTTAAAATTATTTTAATGGCTTGAGGAATTCCAAATTAGGGTTTATGGAAATAATCTTTGTTCTTTCTTTAAAGATTTCTCCAGTTTGTAATAAGAATTTCTTTTTGATTTATAAACGATAATATTTATGTTAAAAATATTATCTGTATATATTACAATACTTAAGTATATAATACAAATACTTAAACTTGTATTTGTGCATACACTTGTTTAAATGAAACTGTGACTATTCTATAACAGTTGTTTGCTTATGCTTGTACATAAAATCCAACCACTAGATTAGGACTTGGTTGTTTTTATTAAAAAAAAGGTATTATTAAACTAGGGTTCGACCCTACAGTTCTTTTTTGCAGAAAGATAAACCTGTTAGTATTTGCATTAGAGTTCTTATATAGATATGCAATGTTAATTTATTAAATTCTTATTGTTTTTCTAAATTGTTATCTAGGGTTTTAGTAGGATTATTTTTGTAAGCTTGATAAAAAGAAATAAGGATTTTCAACCCTGTCATTACTCCTTTGCATATATAATTTGTCTCTAAAAGTTAAAGGACAGTTCCTCATTAATAATACTTTAAGCATAGGTTACTAATGTATCTTAGTTGTTTTGATTTTAAATAAAAGAATACTCTCAGAACTAAATAAGCTCTTGGTTAAGATACTATTTATCTTTAGATTAATTTGTCCTTAGAAATCTATATGTTCCTAAACTCTATCTAGGGTTCGAATAGTTGCAGGTTAAGTTAGCTATTAAAGATATAAACTAATAGAACCATACTTAAACCCTTACCTAACATAAATAATTAAGCATTATAACTGAGATATTTCTATTTCCTCTATTTCAGATTAAAAGTATAGTTTGTAAAAGAAAGTACTGTGTAAAGAATAACTTACCTACTTGAACACATTGCTATTAATAAAGTAATATGACTATTTCTTTTTCTAGCATTCTTAATACATAGTCTGGTTTTAACAATAACCTAACTAAGCAGATTAATATTTTTTTCTAGAAGCAACTATCTACAGAAAGAAAAGATTCCAACACTCTGAAAAACATAAATAACTCTATTCATTTCAGATTCCTATCATATCTTCATCTATTTTAAACACACTACCTGTGCTAGAGTACGGTCTTGTTTATTCTAGACGGGGAAAAACACAGGTAGGGTTATTTTCATCAAATACAGATTCAACATTAAAATAACTAAAAGATTACAAGCTTTAACAGTTCACTACAAAACATATAAATCATTCATTATTCATTCATTCTCAGATATAAAATTTTAACACAGCAAATAAAAGACTGTAGAACTTGTTTTAAAGTTGGATGACAACGACGTTGGGAGGTCGTTCCTCCCTACCAATTCCTGGAAAGTGCTCAAACAACGTCTTCTCAGGATCCCCAAGCCTGTTCCTGGTCTCCTTGGCTAGGAACTGGTGGAGCAAGCAACAAAATACTAGTTCAATGACTAAGTACTAAATTTGCTCTTAGCAGCAAGATCCTTCAGCTGAGTAGCTGTACTAGATCACTTTCTGCAGTTTACTCCTCAAACACATTCCACAAATTCCCTTCCCAATGAAATCCTCTGAAGTACATTCATCGGAATGGTTCTCTTGTTGGAATAATGAGCAGCCTTAGCTCTCTTCAGTGGGATTTTTTATTAAGATTGCCTACGTATTTTTTGTGTTAGTTGTCATTAATTGACCCACATGCTCTGATCCCACTTTCTTGGGGGATCATGACCCCAAATGTAGGGAGGTTTCCACCAGCAACATTGGAAGTGTTTGAGGATGTTGCCACTTGTCTATTTTCTCTCCACCCAGTCTTCTCCACCAACTTGACCAGTAACACTCTTTTTAACATTTCTCCCAAGCTGTTGTCTCCACTTTTATTTATTTATAATTAAATATTCATAATTACATTGAATATCCTTGACTCTGTTGAGTCATCATTTACAACTTAGCATATAATTTAACATAATTTCTTGGAATAAAATAAAATAAGAAAATATTATTTTTCAAAATTGGGGCATGTGACATACACACCCCCTTAGAATATAACATCGTCCTCGATGTTATTTATTCTTCATCCTCAGAATTCCATGGAACATAATTGGATATGCATCTCGCATTTTAATTTCCAATTCCTAGGTGGCTTCCTCTAGACTAAGGTGCTTCCATTACACCTTCACCTGTCCAATGGTGCGGTTCCGAAGTGTAATCTTCCTCCTCCCGAGGATACAGTCCGGTTCCACCAGAAATTCTCCTTCTAGTTCCACCTGTACATCATTCCAGTTAACAACATGAGTAGCATCATGAACATATTTATTTAAAGCATAAATGTGAAAAAAATTATGTACTCTTAAATTAGGTGGTAATGCTAATTGATAAGCTACTTATCCAATCCTAGATAAAATTTCAAATGGGCCATAGTAACGAGGTGCCAATTTTGCACAACTCCCCAATCTCAGAGATCTCTTTTTGGGCCTTACATTGATGAACACATGTTCACCTACTTGAAACTCCTTTGGATTTATTTTTAAGTTTGCATGACTTTTCTGCCAATCCTGTGCCACTTTCAGATTTCCCTGCACTTGTGTTACAATTTATTCCATTTCTTTTAACAGTTCTGGACCTAATACCAATCTATTTACTGGGTTACTCTAAGAGATAGGAGTATTACATTTCCGTCCATATAAAATTTCAAAAGGACTAAACCTGGCTGATGTCTGATAATTATTATTATAGGCAAATTCTACTAGATGTAAATAGTCCTCCCATTTACTAGGCCGGTCTTTCACATACATTCTTAATAGGTCTTCTCATACTTGGTTTACCCTTTCAGTTTGTCCATCTGTTTGAGGATGGAAAGAAGTACTAAAATTTAATGTGGTGTTTAACTCTTTAAACAAAGACTTCCAAAAGTTTCCTATAAACTTAGGATCTCTATCTGAGATAATAACTTTTGGTACTCAATGTAATCGAAAAATCCGTTTTAGAAAAATATCAGCTATGTTGGCAGCTTTATAAGTAGTTTTAACAGGTATAAAGTGAGTTGATTTGCTTAACTTATCAACTACTACAATGATAGAATCATTCTGATTTTGATTTCTAGGCATCCAAGTAATAAAATCTAGACTAATTATCTCCCATTTCCAGCTAGGAATGGGTAATGGCTGAAGCAAACCAGCTGGGTGTTGATGTTCAGTTTTTACTTGTTGACATTCAAAACACCTAGCAATATATTCTGCTACTTCAGTTTTCATGTTTGGCTAGAAATACTCTTTTCTTAACATAGTTATAGTCTTTTGATAACCTGGATGACTTGAATATGGTGTTTTATGAATTTCATCCAGAATTAATAGCTTAACTTTAGGTACGTTAGGTACATACATTTTATCTTTATACAGTAAAAATTCTTTTTCATTTAGACTGTAACCCTTAATTAAGTTTTTTGTTGGATTTTCATTAGCTTTAGCTTGCAAATTCTGGTAAAATTTATCTTGTTCTATTCCTTCTTTAAGCTGTTCATTTAAGTCTGAAACATAAGTGCTGATAGTTGTTGCAAAACTCAGCCTTGCATTCCTACTTAATGCATCAGCAACTTTATTTTCTTTACCTTTTATATGCTGAATTTCAAAATCATACTCGCTTAGGAAAGCTAACCACCTAGCTTGTATGGTATTTAAATTTGGCTAATCTAAAAGATACTTCAATCCTTTATTGTCAGTCATTCAAACAAATTTT
>LPNX010343992.1:444926-479285 GCA_001517045.1 Pseudotsuga menziesii | reverse complement strand
GTATTACAGCTGCTAATTCCAGATCATATGTTGCATAATTCTTTTCATGAACTTTTAACTTTCTAGACTCATAGGCAATAACATGCCCTTCTTGAGTCAGGACACCACATAAGCCATCATTACAGGCATCAGTACACACTACAAATTCTTTATTAGGATCTGTTATTCTTAAAATAGGTGCACTGGTTAATAAATTTTTTTACTTTTTAAAACTTTCTTCACATTTTTAATTCCAGTCAAACTTCTTTCCTTTCTTCTGCAAGGAAGTTATTGGATTTGCTATCCTTGAAAAACCTTCAATGAACCTCCGGTAATAACCGGTAATGCCCATGAAAGATCGAACATCCGTCACATCCTTAGGAACTGACCAATCCTCGATTGCCCTTATCTTTTTAGGATCTACAGAAATTCCTTCTTTGGTCACTACATGACCTAAATACTGAATCTTGTCCTTGAAGAAATCACACTTACTAAACTTTGCGAAGAGTTGATGTTCTCGCAACTCTTGCAAAACAATTTTTAGATGTTCTTTATGTTCTTCTTCATTTTTTGAATAGATTAGAATGTCATCAATAAACACAACCACAAACTTATCTAAATACTTATGCATCACATTGTTCATTAAAAACATGAAAATAGATGGGGCATTAGTAAGCCCGAATGGCATTACGACAAATTCGTAATGACCATATCTAGTTCTGAAAGTTGTCTTAAAGATGTCTTCATCTTTAATCCTTACTTGATGATATCCAGACCTTAAATCTATTTTCGAAAACACCGTAGCTCCACATAGTCGATCAAACAGATCATCTATGCAGGGTAATGGATATCGATTTTTGATGGTCATCTTGTTTAACTGATGGTAATCTATGCAAAGTCGCATAGTTCCGTCCTTCTTCTTGATGAAGATGACAAGTGCCCCCTAGGGAGACATACTTGGTCGAATATACTTTTTATCAATTAATTCTTTTAATTGAGATTTTAATTCATTAAGTTCGAGTATGTTCATTCGATAAGGGGCCTTTGATCTAGGTACTACACCCGGTACCAGCTTAATGGTGAAATCCAATTCCCTTTTTGGAGGTAATACCAGAATTTCTTCTGGGAATACATCAACATATTCTTTTAAGACTGGTATGTCTTCCAATTTTAACTTATCTGTTTTAATTTTACTTTCCTCATCAGTAATTGTCACTGCATAAGATTTACATCCCTTTCTAACAGCTCTCTTAAGCTATAGGGCATAAATCTTCCTTATAGTGATTTTTCTAGGTATTCCTTTAACACTTACTGGTTTTTCATCACTATTTAAGCATGTGAAAGTTTTATCATAACAGTTTAGAATTACTCTATGTTGTTCTAACCAGTCCATACCAATCAACAAATCATAAGAACCAAGAGGAAAAACATTAAGTTTAACAACAATTTCAAATTTATCCATAACTATCGCACATTGTTTGACAAAACAAGTTACTTTTCTTTTAGCACCAGTGGCTAACTAAACTAATCATGAATTCTCAAATTTTTCAACAGATAATTTACATTTTTCTACTATTTGAGGTGCAATATAATTGAGACTAGCTCCTGGATCAATCAAAATAGTTACAGGGGTCTGATTTATCATACCTTCTACTTCCACCATGGAAGTTTGATATTCAGCTTGTCGGTTCTCCAAGGCCGCGTTGATTCTAGGCATGCTCCTTGCTAGTTCCCCAATAGTCATCTCCTCTTGTATGGTATGAATATTGCTAATAGTCTTCTTTCGGTTTGGACAGACTGAAGCATAGTGTGGGCCATTACACTCCCAGCACTTGATAGGCTCTTTGCACTCAAAGTTCTTGGTTAAGTTTCCATGATTATTTGCAAATTCCTTACCTATAGAATTATTCTGATTGTTGGGTGTATTGCTCTTGTTTCCTTGGAAATTCTTATTATTAGAATAATTTTTGGCCTTATTGTTTTTGAAATTTCTATTAGGCACAAAATCCTTCTTCTTTTGTTCAAACTGATTATTATTTTTCTTAGCTTTCTAGTTGGCCAAGCTTTTTTTCTTCCGATTTTGCTCAAAACAGAAGTCAGCCTTTATCATAGCTTTCTCCAAGGTCTTTGGGTTATCATATTCAATTCTATATTTAATATGATAAGGTAGACAGCTAAGAAATCATTGTACCTTTGGTTTCTCATCTACAAGGTATGGTACATACCTAAGTAGACTTAAGAACTTGTTGTTCAGATCCTTCATTGTCATTGATCCTAACTTGAACTCATAAAACTCTTTGGCTCTCTCCTCATAATACTACTCAGACAAGAATTTCTTTTTGAAATACCTTTTAAAGGTACTCCAGTTTACATTTTTCTCTTTTATTCCCTTAACTCCTTTCAAGTCCTGTCACCAAATGTCAGCCTTTCCTGAGAGGTTATATATAGCCATTATAGCCTTTAACTGGTTAGAATAGTTATATATTTGGAAGTACTTCTTCATCCCAGATAACCAGGATTCAGCTTCCTCCCCCTTCTCAGTCTCTCCATTAAAGGTCAGTGGTTTTATCTTTTTGAATTCTCTAGATATCTCCTCATAAGGTTTGTATTTCCTCTTTTTAGTGTACTGATTATCATCACTACTATCACTTGTAGTCTGATAGTTTCATTGTTCACCAAACACTTCAGAAGATGAACTACTTTCAGTTTTAGTATGTTTCATCTTTTTAGATTTACGTTGATGGCCGGTATTTTCTAATTTAGTTCTTCTACCCCTACCCTCAGTTTGAAACTTCTCAATTAGGATCTGATTAAGCTCTTCTTGAGCCCTCAGAATCCTTTCATTTTATCTCTTTACAGAATCCATTTCAGTTTTTAGGTCCTTTACAGTTTGTAAGAATTCTGAGGAATTGGTATTTAAATCCTCTGGTATAGTATCCCTTGGTAGATTTCCTGTTTCAGTAACTGGAGACTCCTCCTCTGCATACTCTTCTATCATTTCCATACCTGCCTGTTAAATTTCAGAAAACAATTCTCTGTTGAAAAACATTTAAAATAAAAATACATCAGCATAATAATTTAATTTATTGTTTCATGAAAGCTAATTGGGCTTCATCAAGGCCCAATGTTTGAACCTTGTGCTCTGATACCACATGTCAAAACCCAAAATTTTCACAAAAATTTAAAATTTTCAATTAACATAAAATGTTGAGACTGCAGTTTATTAACAGTTAACGGTTAGCAAAAAGAGAAACAGTTAATAGATTAAATTTGCATAAAATCCATTATGTTTATTCAACAATTTTCTTATTAACACGATTTTAAGTTTATATTGCTCATAAATTCTATATTTGGTTTACTGATGAGTTCTATTTATGACAATAGGTGGAATCTGACTTTGAATTCCGGGGCTTACTTAGCATTTATGCTAATGCAGATGGATTATTTGTTCTTACAGGTTTATAGGTATAAATGACCGAGTATCGTATTTTAAATTTATAAAGCATCCTGCAATATTTCTATTTGCAAATAATATGCTTAGATTATAAGCTGCTGTGATCCAACCCACTTCCGTAAGGTAACACAATTTGTTTTCTTCTGTTGCTATTGTAAACGAAGTTCAGATGATTGTATTTCTTTCTGTAGAACATGTAGCGACAATATTACTTCCTTTGGTTCTGAACAATTTATTTATATGCTTGATATCCTTTATTTTCAGAAAGCATATCCTAGCAATTCCATATTACAATTCTTGTATTTGGTTCTGTCTACGAACAACTTCCAGGGTTGATGTTTTTCCTATCGAGTCAATATTTATCCTCTTACGTTAACCTTAGTAATTTGGTAAGAATGTAAAACTATACTCCAAGTGATGAGAAACTACCACAACGTCTAAGATGAGATCTCATGGATCTTTATTAAGTAACAAAGTTCATAGGAAAATTGTTCTTACCTTTCACTTTACTATTACATAGTTTGCTATCAAAACTTGGCTAGTTTCTAAGGTTTAGAAATGTGCATAAACTATTTGTTTAGCGACATAAAAGGTTTTATTAATGTTATATTTGCATAATGCTTATGATCTTACCCAAACGACACTATGCAAAATTACATAAGTTGAAAGTTGTGTAATTTATTTAAATCAAGATGAGAAGAACTGGAACTAAAAGATAGCTATTTTTACACTATTCACTAAACTGTTTATCAGTCAAAGATTTCATAATTTATTATAAAATACTATAAGTAATAACTTATTTATTACACCCTATTTCACTATGATGATATTATTATACAAACTTCGATGAGTTTAACCAATTATAAAGGGTTAAAGCTCACATGTATACTATGCATATCACTATCGATAATGTTAAAATAACTTTGTGATGTTTTCCCACGATAAACATTAGTATAACTTACTATGCAAATATAAAAATAAACCTCACTAGCCTTTACTAGCGATAACTCAAAACATTGGTTATTGATATATTACATAGGGTATTTCTTTGGGTTACGAGGCTATGGTTTATGTTGTGTAATAAGTCAATGTTATAACAACGTTGCAAACCCACGCCAATGATGAACTAGATGTTAACATTTAACAATTATTATAATGTTGTGAACCCACATCAATGATAAGCTGTGCACTAAGCGTTGAAACAATTATTGTATGATTGAAATCCCATGCAACTATAATGTGGTTTTTGATGAAATCATTGGTGATTAAAATGATTTTTGGAACGCAGGTGACTATGAAAAGTCGACCCACTGCATGATTTATTTGATGCAGCCATGTGGAAGTTTCTTGTCCATGCACTGGTTTCTTATATAGTCATCAACCCTAATCCCTTAATTATTTGCTTTCCAATAATTGCATTGGCCCTGTGGGCTGCTCTGCAAGCTCCCATGGCGGCCGTGAGTTGCAGAGACTCCCTCGCTGGTGTTTATTGTGTCCTTCTCCCTTGAGTAGGTTTCTATTGTTCGCCTTCACTACAACGTCTTTCATTTGGTCACAGTTCGCTGCTTCTCGTTGCATATGGCTTACGAGTGCTTGAAATTCCTTTCTACTCCTTTGTCGTAGTCTGTCAATGGTGAAAGCTTTGAGCTGAAAGTATGTTATGGCTTTGCTCCTTTGTCTTAGGGTTCTGGATTTTAGTTTACCTATTTTCTTGCACTGACAGTCCATCTACATGCTTGTAGATTCCTTGCAGCCATTATTCAGGCTTACCCCCTCTATTGTTAGTTGTGAAATACCAGAGTCTATCATCTCCATCCTCGGCAAGCATGAGGGTTCGATTCTTCTTGATGCTGGTTGTAGGGTTACTATTCATCCAGGGCTCTATCGTTTTTACTTCCAGTTAGGTGAGTAAAAACAATAACTAAGAGCTATTACCATTTATTGCTTTATTTTACATAAGGGTTTCTGGTTTCTAAATAAACTTTGATTCTTTATTATGTAGGTCAGCTCGTCTCCAAGGTTGGCCGTCATGCTGTAAATATGACTCCATGAAATGTACACGGTAAGCTCCGGTTTCAAATAGGGTTTCCTCTGCTTGTACAGACTCTTGCAGTTGGAGATGGTTTCGGCTGTGTTGCACCCAGTATTAGGTTTCTGTCCTTCGTTTTTATGGTGTTTGTTTTGGTTAAAACCCTTGCTTTTCGCAAGGTGACTACAACTTTAAGATGTGACTTGTAAAGCTCCCCTCGTGGTTGTAATGAACTTACAGTTTTGTAATAAGTTGGTAAACTTGTGTATACTCCATATCTAAATATGGGTGCTCGGCTCCTCGCTAAGGTTTTGTACTCTGTTAAAGTTTCTGGCATTCAGTCTTAGGACTTGTTGATATAATGTAAATAATTTTAATATTGTCTGTCTTAAGCTTAAATCTGTTCTTCTTTATATATTTATATTTTATCTATGTGTTAATAAATTTAATTTGTTCTTTTAATGGTTATATAAAAAGAACTAAGCTTATTATTTATCCTAGGTTACTACTGTAATGTATTTGCATATAAAATAATACTGGTAGTTTTCTGCTCAGAAATAAGAGCTAGGGTTTTTACCCTATTTAGCTTTTATAATGATAGTTTCTGTATTGTTATTTCATTAAGTTTGATTACTGTCAAAGAATTTAAAATTATTTTAATGGCTTGAGGAATTCCAGATTAGGGTTTATGGAAATGATCTTTGTTCTTTCTTTAAAGATTTCTCCAGTTTGTAATAATAATTTATTTTTGATTTATAAACGATAATATTTATGTTAAAAATATTATCTGTATATATTACAATACTTAAGTATATAATACAAATACTTAAACTTGTATTTGTGCATACACTTGTTTAAATGAAACTGTGACTATTCTGTAACAGTTGTTTGCTTATGCTTGTACTATAATACCCCAGTTTAATCCTGCTTGCATTAAAATACATAGGATACATATGTTGTAAATAATCCTGGTGCAGAGCTAAAGGCCAAGGCCCCACCATAGATTTGGTTATGTTGTGTTTCTGATTAGGAATGGTCACCGATGGTATATCGGGACATGTAGCATATATTTAATTGTGGCATCATGTAAACATGATTTTTAATTAAATAACCCAACCAGCTATGTTCGTAACAGCTAAATTGAGAAGGGGCATGATTCCAAAGGGTAAGGAAAGGGGGATGTGGAACATTGAGTCACGGGGGGGGGAAGCGATGTGTCACCACCACCCTTGGTTTTCCTTTTTTTTAGTTGAGGCAGCGATTGGCTGGCAGGAAGACCACTACCACACCCATGCTTGCTCTCCTCTCCTCGACATAGGGACTGTTTTTCCTACTCCCTCGGATGATGGCTATTCGTCTTCCTCATGCAAGGTGGGGACAAAATTTTTTACCATCCATTGTGTTGGGATTCGCTTCCCCTCTCTAGTGCTAATTGCCAGCTTGTAGTTCTGTTCTTTCCATCCACACCGAGAACCAACTTCTTCCTCCACGCATTGGGACTGTGTATTGTTTTTCATCCATCATAGTGGATCGTGAGAAGAAGTTATGGGGATTTTTCCCACTGACTGATGGGTGTAGTTTTCCCCACGCATTGTTGTCTGAGTTACTTTTACAATGCGGCATTGGTAGAAGATCATGGTGATTTGTCATGTGAATCCATGCTAAGCTGTGAATGTTGGCCGTGTCTTTTTACCCATTTTCTGGTCTGTGTAATTCTAACAGCGATGGTATTGAATATTGGTTTGTTTTGGGTTCATGTGAGTGTGTAAACTGTTGTTTTCCACGATGGCTTGACTATGTTTTTCCCTGTAAACGCTTGAATAGTTGTTTGGTTGCTTACATGCAGTGGATTTGTCCCCGGACTATTTTGGATTGGTGAATGAGGGCCTGAGATGCTTGATAAACCTGGTGGGTTGAGAACCACATAGACAGAGCTACTGAGCTAGATTTCTTCTCCACAACCCCTGAAGAGCACTGGAGGGAAGATCAGGGTCTGAGGGACTGCGTTGCAGAGAAGGGAATGACTTCCTTGTGTTGGGTGTGTGTGGGTGTTCTAGAATCCAGGATGGTTCTGGTGTTGGTGTCTGCAGCTCTTCAGTGAGCTCATCAGCTTAGCATTAGCCTTTCCCAGCTCCTAGATGGCTTGATAAACCCAACTTTGTTGGCTTGGCTGATCTGTTGTTCGCCTGATAAACCCAACTGTGTTGGCTTTGCTGAACTATGTACCCTTGTGGTGTTGTTATCCTTGGCTATGTGTAAGCCTGTTAGTTCCTTATTCCTTGGGGAGTCATGCTCGACTCGGGGGTGGCAGCATTGCTGAGAGGATTAAGAGCACACGGGCCTATGGTTGGGTGGAACGTTGCAGCGACCTAGCTGGTTGCGGAACAAGCTCTTTATAAGATAAGTATTCTTTCCTAACTTGTATCTACAATTATAATCACCATTGATGAACAATGTTATACATGTTAAATGCTGATTTGTATATGCATGAGTGTTGATCGATATGTTTTGCTTCTATTGAGTATATGAAATATTATGCTTGTAATATGTTTATGTCTTTAAGTTTCATTCCTTCAGCATTATATGTATGCATGTTCATGTTCATGGGGCTAGATGCCTGGATGATTTGGCATATAGTAGCGTCCTCATCGCCGGTCGGAGGGTTGGGGACGTTATATGTACATAAAATCCAACCACTAGATTAGGACTTGGTTGTTTTTATTAAAAAAAGGTACTATTAAAGTAGGGTTCGACCCTACAGTTTTTTTTTGCAGAAAGATAAACCTGTTAGTATTTGTAGTACAGTTCTTATATAGATATGCAATGTTAATTTATTAAATTCTTATTGTTTTTCTGAATTGTTATCTAGGGTTTTAGTAGGATTATTTCTGTAAGCTTGATAAAAAGAAATGAGGATTTTCAACCCTGTCATTACTCCTTTGCATATCTAATTTGTCTGTAAAAGTTAAAGGACAGTTCCTCGTTAATAATACTTTAAGCATAGGTCACTAATGTATCTTAGTTGTTTTGATTTTAAATAAAAGAATACTGTGAGAGCTAAATAAGCTCTTGGCTAAGATACTATTTATCTTTAGATTAATTTGTCCTTATAAATCTATATGTTCCTAAACTCTATCTAGGGTTCGAATAGTAGGTTAAGTTAGCTATTAAAGATATAAACTAACAGAACCATACTTAAACCCTTACCTAACATAAATATTTAAGCATTATAAATGATATATTTCTATTTCCTCTATTTCAGATTAGAAGTATAGTATTTAAAATAAAGTACCGTGTAAAGAATAACTTACCTACTTGAACACATTGCTATTAGTAGAGTAATATGACTATTTCTTTTTTAGCATTCTTAATACACAGTCTGGTTTTAACAATAACCTAACTAAGCAGATTAATATTCTTTTCTGGAAGCAACTATCTACAGAAAGAAAAGTTTCCAACACTCGGAAAAACATAAATAACTCTATTCATTTCAGATTCCTATCATATCTTCATCTATTTTAAACACACTACCTGTGCTAGAGTACGGTTTGGTTTATTCCAGATGGGGAAAAACATAGGTAGGGTTATTTTCATCAAATACAGATTCAGCATTCAAATAACTAAAAGATTACAAGCTTTAACAGTTCACTACAAAACATATAAATCATTCATTATTCATTCATTCTCAGATATAAACTTTTAACACGGCAAATAAAAGACTGTAGAACATGTTTTAAAGCTGGATGACAATAGCGTTGAGAGGTCGTTCCTCCCTACCAACTCCTAGAGAGCGCTCAAACAACATCTTCTCAGGACCCCCGAGCCTGTTCCTGGTCTCCTTGGGTAGGAACTGGTGGAGCAAGCAACAAAATACTAGTCCAAGGACTCAGTACTAACTCTACTCTCAGCAGCAAGATCCTTCAGCTGAGTAGCTGTACTAAATCACTTTCTGCAGTTTACCCCTCAAACACATTCCACAAATTCCCTTCCCAATGAAATCCTCTGAATTACATTCACCTGAATGGTTCCGTTCTTGGAATAATGAGCAGCCTCAGCTCTCTTCAATGGGCTTTTTTTATTAAGATTGCCTAGGTCTTTTTTGGGTTAGTTGTCATTAATTGAGCCACCTGCTCTGATCCCACTTTCTTGGGGGATCATGACCCCAAATGTAGAGAGGTTGCCACCTGCAACATTGGAAGTGTTTGAGGATGCTACCACTTGTCTATTTGCTCTCCACCCAGTCTCCTCCACCAACTTGACCAGTAACACTCTTTTTAATAGCTCTCCCAAGCTGTTGTCTCCACTTTTATTTATTTATAATTAAATATTCATAATTACATTGAATATCCTTGACTCTACTGAGTCATCATTTACAACTTAGCATATAATTTAACATAATTTCTTGGAATAAAATAAAATAAGAAAATATTATTTTGCAAAATTGGGGCATGTGACAATAGAAGAAATATTCGAAGGGGGAGAGCGAATCTTATCTTTTGTGTGTCTTGCGAACCATTTTTGGGTTTTTGTCTGAGGATGTCGACCAAGGGATGTATTTTGGAGATGTATGTTGACATGTGAAGTAATATAACAAATATGTTGTTGGAAACTCTCTGCTCTTTTTTCTGTGATGTGATGTATGATCTTGTGATTGTTGTCTCTATGGTTAATTGATCTGATTTGAATGATGCAATATGAATGGTTAAATGTTGTGATCTAATTCGTGGATGTTTTTCTTATATGAATGACGATAAGTCTTCACATGATGGATGGATTCTTACATGTCGATTTCTTTTTTGTATAATGAAATAATGCGATATCAGATCTGGTACAAATGATGGTAAATAGTGAAAGAATGATAAGATAAAACCCTATCATGGATTTCTAAGTAGTATTGCGATAGAGAGAAATTGAGTGNATCAACCAATTAAAGGATTGATCCCCTAGAGATAACAATTGTCCAACTAAACATCAAAATTTCAATTCCATATTCATTAAAAATCAATGACTAGCATGAACCACCAAATCACAACTTTGATGCAGGTGTTGATTTTGAGACAGATGGTGTCCTTCAACTAAAATTAGGGCCAAGATTCCAGGGGTCGAATGAATGACCTGGGTGGAATATGACCGGTCATTGACCATCTGGGATCACCAATGAACAAAACCCATGTGGAATATTTGGTAATGGAGGACCACACATATTGTAACGAATGATTCCTCTTCCAAATAGGTGCTGAAAAATGTGTCAGATTAAGTGCAGGATTGTGAAATTTCATATCTTCCCAACGCAACAAGGTATAAAACAAGTAATGAATCTGAGTATGATTTTGAATTCATAAAAGGGTTAAAATTAATGCAAAATTACTTTGATTAAGCCTCCAAAATATAATCTCCTCAAAATGATATATTAAGAACCAAAATGAATGATTGATATACATAAACCTAGTCAAATATTTGGTTCCCATACATAATTAAGCTTAAAATTTGATATAAGATGGGAAAATTAGGGACCCATCACATATATAAAATGTTCAATTGCATGAAACTATAAAATAAACGGAAACAAATTAAGTTAGAATGGCATGGAAAGAGCTAAATGAAAAGAAATTAAAATTGTTAGTATGCTGAAAAAAAAGTATAAAAAAAGAAAGAAAGAAAGACTAATCAAAGTATGAAACTATGTTAATAATAAATAAAAATTAAGCAACTAACTAATGAATACAAAAAATGAAAGCATTAGTCTTTAAGCAAAAGAAAAACTCATGTAAGGAATATGAATATAAATGTTAGATTATTAAGCTAAATAAAATGTGGAAATGAACGTTAATTAAGCATTGAAAACTAGCTTTGTAAAATTGGAGAATGTGAAAATTTATGTTATGGGTTGTGCATGTAAAAATCACTATGGAAGTAATAGTCTTTTAACAATGAGGGTTTTTTAAACAAATCTTTTTACTTATAAATATGTCTTGTATTATAGAGCACAACAAAATGATACTAGCAACTAGTTTGTTTTTACAAAAAGTAAATAAAAAAGTTAAATGTCTGCCATTTGAAGTTTTGTCAAAATGTACAAGTTAAATAAAAGAATGATATGTAGCATCTATTATAATTACAATTTGTAAAACAATGTTGAATGATCAAGAATAATTTATAACAAAAATTGAATTACTTAAAAAGTCAAGACAAGGATGTGTGTATGCCCAAAAATATTTTTTTATTAATGGACTGGAATTCAACAGTCATAAGTACATAACAATCACGACAAGTTTTAGACCCCTCAGGGAAGGAAGTTTCTAGGACCCTGTGCTTCTCTCAGCATTCCACAACTCAACCAGGTGAAATCCAAACAATGTGAATGTGCTCACACTCATATTATCTTGAGGTAACCTGCATGAATGAAGGCGTTAGCCTTAAAATATATAGAAAAATACAAATAACATGCAGATAACAGAACGTACCTATGATAGAAAGACACTCTACTTTCACCCTAATATATGGAACTAGAAGTAGCCTTACACGCCATTGTTGCACTATTTGTTGTTGAAAATGTAACTTCGGAAGATATTCTTCACTGTATTATTTGTATTATATTATTCTATTTTATTGTACCTCCTTTTGGGGATGTTTTCCCTTCTATTGAGATTTCATTATTGTAATTAGTCATGTAAAGAGTCGAGGTAAAACCTTCATTGTAAGTCAGGGCAATAGTCCCCAAGAAAATAATGTAAAATTTATTTTTGGTCTCCCACAAGTATAATTCATCCTAGTTAGGTCCAGAAGTCGGTACTATTGAACCAAAAGGTCACATAACTGAAGAATATAAATAGGGAGGCACCCTCCCTCATTTGGACACATTGTAAGCTCAAGCAAGTTCACTCCTAGAGTGAGAAAGACAAGTTCATTGGTGAAGAAGAATAAGAACTAGCAGAAGACATATTATCTTTGGGTGTTTATTTCTTTCTGACATCGTACTAAGTGACGAATCTATACAGAAGAAGTTGTTGGGTCCCCCCCTTGTGGTTTCCCAAGATAAAATTCTTGTGTCTTTCTTTTGTGTTGCACTTGTTTATCTTTCAATGATCCTATTACATATATGATGTTAAATATTTTAAGATCTTGAATAACCATTAAGACTCTAACAAGGTATCAGATACACCCTAAAAGAACTCTTTCTGCAGTTAAAACCACTGCTACAATTGCAACTACTGAAGATCTGAGTGTTTCATGTTTGAAAACCCTCGAAGGAAAAATATAGGCATCTTGGACTTTTCGCTATAACTCAAGTTTAATGAAGTCTTAGGAGATTTAAATTGGATAACATGAATATGAAATTTTGATGTTCCTTGTATACTATTTTCAGCCTCATATTCATTGTACTTCGGGAGTTTTGATCCCTCCAAATTAGGGTTCCAGCCTCTTCCAGAATATAGTCATAAACATGTCAACTAGGTATAATTGCTATATCTCAGTCTAGGAATATCAAAATCGGATTTTGTAAGATGTTTCATATAGCGAACAAACTACAGTTTCTGTGGTGCGATTTTTAGACCCCGAGGTTGAAACACTAACACGTCACAGTCCATACAAGTTCGCTATATTGAACTAGTCCATAAACATGCCATCTTGGGAAACTTAGTATAAGTTCCACTCGGTGAATCCAATATTTATATAACCTATGGGGTTGGAAAGAAGACAGATCATACTACCTTAGGACAAAGTCTCATACCTTTAGGAGTATAAATTTCAAAGATACATCAGAATTAAGATCGGACAATTCTACAGAAGAAATTGAAGAAATTAGGGCTTCATGTTCTAGACACTTCCCTTCACTAATTAGTTGAAAAATGGGGATCATCTAACTCAACCTAAGAGACTGCATTTTTCTATGGAAAGGGTTTCTAATTCTGTGGATTTTCAATTTTTGACTGTGACACTACAGGAAGGAACTAGCGAATCAAGTTTTTGGAGTTTTCCTCTACAGATTTTGGAAAAGGGCCTCACTAGACAACTCTCCTCAAGGAAGCACATCTTTCTATCCAGACATAATTTCAAGATTCCAAAATTGAAAAATTAGGGTTTCTCTATGGAACCCTAGGTCAGAAACATCAAGGAACTGTTGAAGCATCTCAAATCGGTAAGATCTAATCCTTGTTATTTCCATTTAGGTTCTCACACTATCATTATGGAAAACATTTCCAATATTGAGCGCAAGCTTGAAGGAGCCGAGAAATTCCGGACATTGAAGTATAAATTGATTCTCAGATAGAAGAGCATGACTTGAAGACTATGTGAAAGGAGAATTTGCAAATCTAGAGGGATATGAGGACAAATCTAAGCATAAGAAGAACCTAGTCAAATCCAAGAAGATTATTGCAAATTCCATCAAGGACCATTTGATCTCACATGTGTCATCCTTGAAGAATCCCAAGAATATGTTTGATGCATTGACCAACCAATACAAAGGAAAGAACATCAATAGGAAGATGACCTCGAGAACTCAAATCAAGTGCGTGAAGATGTAGATTCCAGAAAGCATTCAATCCTACTTCATAAGGGTCTCCCAGATCAAGGACAAACTAAAATCCATTAGAGACAATGTCGAGGGAGAAAAAATAGTGATGACCACCTTGAATGGTATCCCAAGAACATGGGAATATTTAATTCAAGGAATTTGTGCTAGAAGATAATATTTTTGAAGATGATAATCAAACCCTAATAGATTATGCAACAGAAGATGATGAACCAGCTAGGAAGAGAATAAGGGAAGATTCCTCAAGTGATGAGGAATGTGTACTTCAATCCAAAAAGATTCAACCCATGAAGAAGAAGAATCTCTTATCTATCTTAGCATTAGATAAGAAGGGATGCAATTGCGATTGATGAAGAAGAAGGGACACTCATATATATGGTCAGCATTTTCGATCAAGAGCAAGACAATCATAGGTCCTTAGAAATAGACAATGGAGTAGAGCACACTATCAGAGACTCCAATAATTTTTGCAAGGAGATTGTTAAGATTTCATATGCTAGACTAGATAACATTAGTGTTCAATCCAAATTCACAATAGAAGCATATACATAATCATTGAAAGAAACACAATCACAAGATAGACATGGTATTTATCTTGAGAAAACCTCAAGGGGAAGAAAACCCAACAACACTTCCTATGTATAATATGTATAAGATATAACCCCAAAATAGGTATTCTCCTCCTTGTTGTTTTGTCTCTCTCTCTCTCTCCTATGCGCTACATAAGTGAGTGAGTCTGTATTACAATGAGGAAGACAACTCCTCTATTTATACACAATGTGTCAACTGACTTTTACCCTAAACAAGTTGGCCCCACTTAACTGACTAGGTTGACTTCACCTAAGAAGACTCAAAACAATATTTTATATTATTCATTAGGGTACTAATGACCCAACTTACAATGGAGGATTTACCTCCCGACTCTATGATGATCAATTACAATAGTAACACCCCGACGGAGGAATAATAACATCTCCCTTGGGTTACATTAGTAAAATACATTTAGAATATCCTTTGAAGTTACAATATTTCAATAGAGACAAGGACCAAGAAGGATTCTACAAAACAAACAAAGATAAGTATTTAATTTTCATTTCTTGTATATATAGTTACTTAAATGATATTGTTTAGCTATGTTCCTAGATTTAGGAAATGTATTATGTGTGTTAGAATGTCTGCATTCGTGACGATTTACTACTAATATGCATGTGATGGGTAAGTGGCCTATGGTGTTGTACAACATTTTTGACATGCCTTAGTCGACACAATACAAGAAAACCCTGTGATTAGCGTCTCTTTTAGCTTCCTTTTTAGTGTCCACTGTCACTTTTAATTTATTTTTCATCATTTTTTGGATAGAGTGGACGCTTTTCCACGAGATGGTACTTTTAATGGTGTTATGTGTGTCCCTTTTTAAAAGTTGGCGCTATTTTGGACACTAATTAGCATACCAATTAGCGTCCTTATTAGTGTCCCAATTAGCGTCCCAATTAGTGTCCCAATTATCATCTCAGTTAGCGTCCCTTGTTAAAAGTTGGTGCTATTTTGGGCACTAATTAGCATCCCAATTAACATCCCAATTATCGTCCCAATTAGCATCCCCATTAGAATCCCAATTAGCGTTCCAATTAGCATCCCAATCAGCATACCTTTTTAAAAGTTGGTGCTATTTTGGATGCTAATTAGCGTCCCAATTAGCGTCCCAATTAGCATCCCAATTAGCATCCCAATTATTGCCCCTTTTTAAAAGTTGGCACTATTTTGGACGATAATTAGCATCTCAATTAACGTCCCAATTAGCATCCTAATTAGCATCACAATTATCATCCCAATTAGCATCCCAATTAATGTCCCAATTAGTGTCCACAAAAGCATCGCATATAACGCCAAGAATAGCCTCCAAGAAAACATCCTGAAAAACATAGAACTATATATCAATCTACTGTTAGCGACAAGAATTGCACCATGAATTTCGACAAGAAAAACATTCAACATAGCGCCAAGTATAGATCTAGGAATTGTGACTACAAAACATCCAACAAAGCGCTAGCTATAGATCTAGGTATAGCACCTGGAATAATCCCAGAAATTTCGAAAGGAACTATGCTAGGAATTGCACTAGGTTTAGAACTAGGAATTGTGTTCGGAAAATGTCTGACATAACATCAGATATATCAATGTCAATGTCAATGATCATGATTCATGTGATAGTACTTTTGGATCTGGATTTATAATAGTGACACCTAAATGATCGTAATCATGGCACTTTTGGATCTTGATTAATCCTAATGAGATTTAAATTACCTTAATGTCACCTAAATTGCTCTAATAGAATTTGAGTATCCCCAACAACATTTGAGAGACCCTAAAGGAATAGGATTGGCCCTAACAACATGACGATGATGCATTACGATAATTATGATGGAGCGTATAGATATGATTTGATAAGTATAAGACTATATCATCCATTCTTATGGGGTAGTATGGCTCCTTGCTCATTATTATCGCAATTATATTGATGATGTCTATGATTTTGACAATGATGTTGATTTATTATATGATGATGATGACGATGTGGATGTGGATGTCAATGATGATTACGCATGTGGTATCACTTTTGGATCCTAGTTGATTCTAATGGAACCAAAATGTATGTAACAAAATCTAAACAACCCTATTATCATTGAAATGATTGTAATGACATATAAATGACGTTAGCAATTACATGACATGAATTCTAATGTCGATGAGGGATTAAGAACACTAATGGCATATGTGTGACCATAATGAAGATGATGATGATGATTTTCTTGATGATGTACTTAATGTTGTTGATGATGATGATAAATATTGTGTTGATGTACCATATGGCATTGATGATGATCATGACAACATCGATGTCCATGATGATGATACATGTCATAATAATTTTGGATACTGATACATGTCATAATAATAATAATAATAATAAGTAATAGAGGTTGTGAGGTGTTGACCATAAAAATATCGTTGGACATTGGTTTTACATTGGATAATATGGCCATTGGGTTTAGTAGTTCCCACATCCCCCCTACACCCCCCTTGTAGAAAGGTAGAACAATACCACCTATCATGGTGCTACCAAAATTTCACCCTACAAGATTGTCTTGGACAACCCCCCCCCAATCCATACCCTCATTTTTACCAAGAACATCCAAGTCACAAGAAGTGGATATCAATATTAACACAAAATCCAACTTTCTGTGTACTCTTAAGGAAATTTTCATCTTGGTTTAAAATGGAATAAAGAAACAAGCATTTGAATAATGCCCATAGTGTTACCTTGAAGAGGTGGATCAAATGTTTTTACATCTTTGTCCTTATAAGCGGACATCTCTCAAAGAAAAAAATAGTTAGATGCTCAAGTTTTATTTTAATTGGTGGATTTTTCAATAAATATTCAAAATAATTTATTCAATTTTCGACGATACTTTTGAGGATGTCAAATTTCTATTATATTTTAAAGCGGTTTCATTTGTTATGTGAAATTCCCTTGAACTGACATGTTTGAGTATTATTTTTCATTTTACCTATTGCGAAGCTAGGCGACGGACTTTGATGGACTTTATCGGATATCTTTGTTGTGCGCTATGGAAAATATCAGGTCACGGTATATAGGAGTGTCTTCGGCTGTAGAGGAAACCCCAACATCTCATCTTAAAGGGACGGCTCATAGACTTGGCTCACTTATATATCACTGGGAGGCTCTCTGAATAAATTTTTCAAGGGGTATCACATATTTACTTTGTAATATCATTATGCTGGGGTTTGAGGTAAGCAGTTAGCTCCCTCTTGATCTCTAAACTTACCATTTGTTTGAATCTAGTAAGGAACAAGCCATCAATAAAAAAATGTCTAGAAGATTCTCGTTTGTTGACTCTATACTGACACCTAGGAGGATGAATATCTGAGATAACTGATCCTACATTTCGTGGATTCTGTTAATCCCTCTATACCTCAGTGCTCATCTCCCTTTAAGAATAAACATGATATGCATACTTCATTACTTATCATCTGAGCAAGTCACGTCAACCTCCTCCTGTGGATATTTCCTATAAGTTAAATTTAGTTTGATAGTCAACAATTACCAATATCAATTTTATATAATGACATAGTCTTAGAATCCATCCATATATTATCTATATTCCATCAAGAGCATATCAATCACATATATGCAACATGTCATGACAATACAAAGAATAAAAACAATTTGGCATAGAAAGTCCTCCCTCTTTATATTTTCCCTTATGCAGAAGTCACAATGATCATCTTGATATAGTCATCATATTGGACATGTTCTTCTAAAGTGTGCAATGGGATCATCGTCATATCATCCTCATGTAGTATCACACATTCATTAGCACAATATAGGTTAAATCATAACCCTAGATATGAGAAATTTAACACATGAGGTCATGTTAATTTCATACATGGATTAACTCTAAACTTTTTTCACTTGCAAACTCATATCACATTGATCAATGAATCACAAAACTCTTTACATAGTAAAATGATCAAACTAGAAGGTATCTTGATCATGCAAACCCATGATTATTAAAGATCAAGTCAATATCTAAACACATAAAGAGTTAAATAGGCTCCTTACTCACCTAAGAAATACTTACCTGAGTTAAATGGGATCTAAATTGTTTTCGGTCATTCCTATGCCAAATATCTTACCCATCTTATACTAATGTTAGATATGTCTCCTCTATTTGATTTTTTCTGATAACAAGGCATGAGAATTCTTGTAGGTCTTTTTTCCATTTTAGTGTTTTTATATATATTTTTCTTTTATTCAGATTTATTTTCAATTTGGTCTGTCCATGGGTAGGTTAAAAATTCTTCCATGGTGATATCTAGTGAAATTGACAAGCTTTATAGTGATGTAAATGCAATGGTTTCATTCCTTCGTAATTGAAACCCTTGTTCCTCTGAAAATGTTTTACCTTGATGATGGGAATACACCTTTGGATAACGATCTGATGCATGATGCATGTCAATAGTGTATACATGACTCCTTTAAATATATACTTCTCTAGACCTAAAGTTAATGTTTCAAATCATGTGCTACGACACTTTGAAAACTAAATGAAAAATTTATGTGTGCTTCCTTTGTTGATAAGAGATATACTTCTGTGGCCCTAAAGTTAATTTTTCCAATCATGTGCTATGGCACTTTACAAACTAAATGAAAAATTTATGCATGCTTCCTTTGTTGATGAGAACTTCAGCCCTCTCTATTCTAGTGACTGGTCTAGATAGATGGGCCATAGAGTAGCACAAAAACATACAAAATTATAGGACTGGATGCTTCAAAGAGAGGGATCACTACTACATGAGCGGCAGTTTTGAGAAATTTGTTTGAGACGAAATCCTCATTTTGTCTTAAAATTGGCTACTTCATTTTATTTATATTTTTTATTAATTATTAATTTCACCGAGAGGTGCTCTACAGCCCAGTATGGGGGAGATCTTGTAACGTGATGTAACGTTACTAACGTTTGTAACATGTTGGAAAATTTTTTTAGTGATAATGAATATTATGGGAGAGATCTTGTAACGTGATGTAAAGTTAGTAATGTTTGTAACATGTCGTAAAAAAATAATAGTGATAGTGAATATTATGGGAGAGATCTTGTAACGTGATGTAAAGTTTGTAACATGTCGGCAAAAAAGAATAGTGATAGTGAATATTATGGGAGAGATTTTGTAACCCAAAATAAAAAATAATATCACTTTCATAAAGTTATTTTTATAAATAAAAAATAAATTTTCTAATAGGACAAAATAAATGTTGGCCACAAAAGCAATCTAATATGGGGGAGATGTTGTAATATTCCTACCTAACAAAACAATAAAAAAATAAAAATTTAATTATCCGTAAAAAAAATATGTGGGTGAAGAAAAAACACAAAATTGAATTATTGGCAAAAAAATGTTTCCATTGCACATGGTTTTAAAACCATGTGCAAGGCATTCAAAACAACCCATGGTTTTGTTGTACATGGTTTAGGAGGATTTGCACACTGTTTTTAAACCATGTGCAAGGCCTCCTAAACAACCCATGGTTTTATTATACATGGTTTAGGAGGGCCTTGCAAATGGTTTGAAGACCATGTGCAAGGCCTCCTAAACAACCCATGATTATAGGAGGGCCTTGCATATGATTTTAAAACCATGTATGGGGAAATGATGCAATGTCCATTCATAACAAAATAAAAAATAATAAAAAATATTATATGTCGGCCATAAATAATATTAAGTATTAATAACAATAAAATTATATGTGGACCTTAAATAAAAAGATGTGTCTTTTGGTTTGAATCAAATCAATGGATACCTAAGAAGAGATTTGCACCTGGAGAGATTTGATCCCTCTCAGTGCTTGATAGAGCCTAGGATTTGGATCTATGCTAGTTAAATAGCACGTCGGTGGGTGATAGCTTGAATTGTGAGGAGATAATATTCGCACTCTCCCCACCTAGGTTCAAATCCCTAATGAGACATTGGCCCATTGTGATAAGGCTAGAAGGGTAGGCACCCCTAGCAAAACATCTTGGCCCTTTCTAATTCATGAGTTATTGGTATATTTGACTTGAAGGCTATTGGATAAAATCTTGGGTTATAGTGGTATCCATTGACACTAAACCTATGCCCCACTAATGTAATACTGACAAGCCACTGATTCCAGTAGCTAAAAAATAAACACTGCCACCATAATTTACACTTGACGATAAATATTGTACATTGGAGTGTAGAAACTCCATTGATATCTAATGCCTAATCATATACCATACTGAGAAAGAAGGTGGATATTGTTTTGTAATATTCGTACAAATTGTGTGGGCCTAACAATTAAGAACATGTGTTTCCTCTTAGAAGGTAACATGTTCAAAATCCTCATAGCTTGGATAGTTCTTGTTAGGGGGTCATCGAAGCCTAAAAGGAAAATCCCAAAGACGTAGAAGAATGAGAGCATATCGAAAGAAAGGATAAATTATGAGAATACTAATCCAATGCAGTGGAAGAGAAGTTAACCCAAAAATTCTAAACACCATGAAAATGCTTCAAAATAGGTAGCAGTTGCTCCAAGTTAGAGAATCCTTTTGATAGGGGAGCATATCAAGTTCAGGAAATTCCTTGAATGCATATGGTTCATTTCCTCATGTATTTTAAATACCTTTCTTATGTTGGAGCTTTGAAGAAAGTTCCTCATTCTTGCCATCCTTCAAAAGGGGAAGGAAATCAAACCGAGAAAGACAAGAGAAAAAGATAAAATCAATCTTTCTCTAACATATACCTCTTTAGACTCATTATTTAAGGGAGGTATTGTACTTCAACCTTGTGGAAAATAATCCTTAGTTTTTGTATTTATAGAAGTAATCAATTTGCAATACAAGAATCTAGAAACAAGTGTAGTTGTTAGAAAAAACATTGGGAATTTCAATCCTTACATTTTGGTGGGAGGAAGAAAGACTTGTAAGTGATGGTAACTTCTTTAAATTATTTGCTATACCTCAACATCTCTTGTTTCACTAAATAATAGTGAATTTTCTACAACCCATTAAGGAGGAGATTTTGAGGCAACCTTCCCATCTTGACTTAAAACATATCAAAAATAAAAAGTAATTAAAAAGATTCATAGAAACTCACAAAAAGATATAAAAAAAAACTAATACCAACATAGGTCAAATTAAATTTAGATTTCGAATCAAATTCAGATTATTTGTATAGAAAAATACAAATAACAGGTAGATAACAGAACGTACCTTCGATAGAAAGACACTCTACTTTCACCCTAATGTATGGACCTAGAAGTAGCCTTACATGCCATTGTTGCACTATTTGTTTTTGAAAATGTAATTTCGAAATATATTCTTCACTGTATTGTTTGTATTATATTATTCTATTTGATTGTACCCCCTTTCGGGGATGTTTTCCCTTCTATTGAGATTTCATTATTGTAATTAATCATGTAAAGAGTCAAGGTAAAACCTTCATTGTAAGTCGAGGCAATAGTCCCCAAGAAAATAATGTAAAATTTATTTTTGGTCTCCCACAAGTACAATTCATCCTAGTTAGGTCCAGAAGTCGTCCCTATTGAACCAAAAGTTCACATAACTGAAGAATATAAATAGGGAGGCACCCTCCCTCATTTGGACACATTGTAAGTTCAAGCAAGTTCACTCCTAGAGTGAGAAAGACAAGTTCGTTGGTGAAGAAGAATAAGAAGTAGCAGAACACATCTTATCTTTGGGTTTTTATTTCTTTCTGACATCGTACTAAGTGACGAATCTATAGATAAGAAGTTGTTGGGTCCCCCCCTTGTGGTTTCCCAAGATAAAATTCTTGTGTTTTTCTTATGTGTTGCACTTGTCTATCTTTCAATGATCCTATTACATATATGATGTTAAATATTTTAAGATCTTGAATAACCATTAAGACTATAAAAAGGTATCGGATACACCCTAAAATAACTCTTTGTGCAATTGAAACACTGCTATAATTGCAACTATTGAAGATCTGAGGGTTTCATGTTTGAAAACCCTAGAAGGAAAAATCTAGGCATCTTGGAATTTTCGCTATAAATCGAGTTTAATTAAGTATTAGGAGATTTAAATTGGATAACATGAATATGAAATCTTGATGTTTCTTGTATACGATTTTCTGCCTCATATTCATTGTACTTCGGGAGTTTTGATCCCTCCAAATTAGGGTTCCATCCTCTTCTAGAATATAGTCGTAAACATGTCAACTAGGTATAATTTCTATATCTCAGTCTAGGAATATCAAAATTGGATTTTGTAAGATGTTTCATATAGTAAACAAACTATAGTTTCTATGGTGCAAGTTTTAGACCCCGAGGTTGAAACACTAACACATCACAATTCATATAAGTTCGCTATATTAAACTAGTCCATAAACATGTCATCTTGGGAAACTTAGTATAAGTTCCACTCGGTGAATCCAATATTTCTCTAACCTTTGGGGTTGGAAAGAAGATAGATCATACTACCTTAAAACAAAGTCTCATGCCTTTAGGAACATAAATTTCAAAGATACATCAAAATTAAGATTGGACAATTCTGTAGAAGAAATTGAAGAAACTAGGGCTTCATGGTCTAGACACTTCCCTTCACTAATTAGTTGAAAAATGGGGATCATCTAACTCAACCTAGGAGAGTGAATTTTTCTATGGAAAGGGTTTCTAATTTTGTGGATTTTCAATTTTTCACTGTAAGACACTACGGGAAGGAACTAAGGAATCAAGTTTTTGGAGTTTCCCTCTACAGATTTTGGAAAAGGGCCTCACTAGACAACTCTCCTCAAGGAAGCACATCTTTCTATCCAGACATAATTTCAAGATTCCAAACTTGAAAAATTAGGGTTTCTCTATGGAACCTAGGTCAACAACATCAAGGAACTGTTGAAGCATCTCAAATTGGTAAGATCTAATTCCTTGTTATTTCCATTTAGGTTCTCACACTATCATTATGGAAAACATTACCAATATTGAGCACAAGCTTGAAGGAGCCGAGAACTTCTGGAAATTGAAGTATAAATTGATTCTCAGACAAAAGAGCATGACTTGAAGACTATGTCAAAGGAGAATTTGAAAATGTAGAGGGATATGAGGACAAATCTAAGCATAAGAAGAACCTAGTCAAAGCCAAGAATATTATTGAAAATTCCATCAAGGACCATTTGATCTCACATGTGTCATCCTTGAAGAATCCCAAGAATATGTTTGATGCATTGACCAACCAATACAAAGGAAATAACATCAATAGGAAGATGACCTCGAGAACTCAAATCAAGTGTGTGAAGATGTAGATTCCAAAAAGCATTCAATCCTACTTCATAAGGGTCTCCCATATCAAGGAGAAACTAAAATCCATTAGAGACAATGTCGAGGGAGAAAAAATAGTGATGACCACCTTGAATGGTATCCCAAGATCATGGGAATATTTAATTCAAGGAATTTGTGCTAGAAGATAAGATTTTTGAAGATGATAATCAAACCCTAATAGATTATGCAACAAAAGATGATGAACCAGCTAGGAAGAGAATAAGGGAAGATTCCTCAAGTGATGAGGAATGTGTACTTCAATTGAAAAGGATTCAACCCATGAAGAAGAAGAATCTCTTATCTATGTTAGAATTAGATAAGAAGGGATGAAATTGTGATTGATGAAGAAGAAGGGACACTCATATCTATGGTCAGCATTTTCGATCATGAGCAAGACAATCACAAGTTCTTAGAAATAAACAATGGAGTAGAGCACACTATCAGAGACTCCAATAATTCCTGCAAGGAGACTGTTAAGATTTCATATGCTAGACTAGATAACATTAGTGTTCAATCCAAATTCACAACAGTAGCATATACATAATCATTGAAAGAAACAAAATCACAAGATAGACACAGAATTTATCTTGGGAAAACCTCACGGGGAAGAAAATCCAACAAAACTTCCTATGTATAATATGTATAAGATATAACCCCAAAATAGGTATTCTCCTCCTTGTTGTTCTATCTCTCTCTCTCTCTCCTATGCGCTACACAAGTGAGTGAGTCTGTATTACAATGAGGAAGACAACTCCTCTATTTATACACAATGTGTCAACTGAATTTTACCCTAAACAAGTTGGCCCCACTTAACTGACTGGGTCCACTTCACCTAGGAAGACTCAAAACAATATTTTATATTATTCGTTAGGGTACTAATGACCAAACTTACAATGGAGGCTTTACCTCACGACTCTATGATGACCAATTACAATAGTAACACCCTGGCGGAGGAATAATAACATCACCCTTGGGTTATGTTAGTAAAATACGTTTAGAATATCCTTTGAAGTTACAATATTTCAATAGAGACAAGGACCAAGAAGGATTCTACCAAACAAACAAAGATAGGTATTTAATTTTCATTTCCTGTATATATAGTTACTTAAATGATATTGTTTAGTTGTGTTCCTAGATTTAGGAAATGTATTATTGGTGTTAGAATGTCTGCATTCGTGAACGATTTACTACTAATATGCATGTTATGGGTAAGTGGCCTATGGTTTTGTACAACATTTTTGACATGCCTTAGTCGACACACTACAAGAAAACCCTGTGATTAGCATCTCTTTTAGCTTCCTTTTTAGCATCCACTGTCACTTTTAGTGTATTTTTCATCATTTTTTGGACAAATTGGACGCTTTTCCACGAGATGGTGCTTTTAATGGCATTATTTGTGTCCCTTTTTAAAAGTTGGCGCTATTTTGGACGCTAATTAGCATACCAATTATCCTCCTTATTAGCTTCCCAATTATCATCCCAATTAGCATCTCAGTTAGCATCCCTTGTTAAAAGTTGGTGCTATTTTGGATGCTAATTAGCATCCCAATTAACGTCCCAATTATCGTCCCAATTAGCATCCCCATTAGAATCCCAATTAGCGTTCCAATTAGCATCCCAATCAGCATCCCTTTTTAAAATTTGGTGCTATTTTGGATGCTAATTAGCATCCCAATTAGCATCCCAATTCGCATCCCAATTCGCATCCCAATTCGCATCCCAATTATCATCCCTCTTTAAAAGTTGGCACTATTTTGGACGATAATTAGCATCTCAATTAACGTCCCAATTAGCATCCTAATTAGCACCACAATTATCATCCCAATTAGCGTCCCAATTAATGTCCCAATTAATGTCCACAAAAGCATCGCATATAACACCAAGAATAGCCTCCAAGAAAACATCCTGAAAAACATAGAACCATATATTAATCTAGTGTTAGCGACAAGAATTGCACCATGAATTTCGACAGGAAAGACATTCAACATAGTGCCAAGTATAGAGCTAGGAATTGCAACTAGAAAACATCCAACATAGCGCTAGGTATAGATCCAAGTATAGCACCTGGAATAATGCCAGAAATTTCGAAAGGAACCACGCTAGGAATTGCACTAGGTTTAGAGCTAGGAATTGTGTTCGAAAAATGTCTGACATAATGTCAGATATATCAATGTCAATGTCAATGATCATGATTCATGTCATAGTACTTTTGGATCTGGATTTATAATAGTGACACCTAAATGATTGTAATCATGACACTTTTGGATCTTGATTAATCCTAATGAGAGTTAAATTACCTTAATGTCACCTAAATTGCTCTAATAGAATTTGAGTGTCCCCAACAACATTTGATATACCCTAATGGCATATGATTGGCCCTAACAACATGACAATGATGCATTATGATAATTATGATGGAGTGTATGGATATGATTTGATAAGTACAATACTATATCATCCATTCTTTTGAGGTAGTATGGCTCCTTGCTCATTATTATCGCAATTATATTGATGATGACTACGATTTTGACAATGATGTTGATTTATTATATGATGATGATGACAATGTGGATGTGGATGTCAATGATGATTATCCATGTGGTATCACTTTTGGATCCTAGTTGATTCTAATGGCACCAAAATGTATGTAACAAAATCTAAACAACCCTATTATCATTGAAATGATTGTAATGACATATAAATGACGTTAACAATTACATGACATGAATCCTAATGTCGATGAGGGATTAAGAACACTAATGGCATATGTGTGACCATAATGAAGATGATGACGATGATTTTGTTGATGATGATGATAAAGATTGTGTTGATGTACCATATGGCATTGATGATGATCATGACAACATCGATGTCCATGATGATGATACATGTCATAATACTTTTGGATACTGCAAAACTTGAGATAGTGGAGTTAATAATAAGTAATAGAGGTTGTGAAGTGTTGACCATAAAAATATTGTTGGACATTGGTTTTACATTGGATAATATGGCCATTGGATTTAGTAGTTCCCACATCCCCCCTACACCCCCCTTGCAGAAAGGTAGAACAATACCGCCTATCATGGTGGTACCAAAATTTCACCCTACAAGATTGTCTTGGACAACCCCCCCGCCATCCATACCCTCATTTTTACCAAGAACATCCAAGGCACAAGAAGTGGATATCAATATTTACACAAAATCTAACTTTCTTTGTACTCTTAAGGACATTTTCATCTTGGTTTAAAATGGAATAAAGAAACAAGCATTTGAATAATGCCCATAGTGTTACTTTGAAGAGGTGGATCAAATTTTTTTACATCTTTGTCCTTATAAGCGGACATCTCTCAAAGAAAAAAATAGTTAGCTGCTCAAGTTTTATGGAATTGGTGGATTTTTCAATAAATATTCAGAATAATTTATTCAATTTTCGATGATTCTTTTGACGATGTCAAATTTCTATTATATTTTAAAGCGGTTTCATTTTTTATGTGAAATTCCCTTGAACTGACATATTTGAGTATTATTTTTCATTTTACCTACTGGGAAGCTAGGCGACAGACTTTGATGGACTTTATCAGATATCTTTGTTGTGCGCTATGGAAAATATCAGGTCACGGTATGTAGGAGTGTCTTCGGCTATAGAGGAAACCCCAACATCTCATCTTAAAGGGACGGCTCATAGACTTGGCTCACTTATATATCACTGGGAGGCTCTATGAATAAATTTCTCAAGGGGTATCACATATTTACTTTGTAATATCATTATGCTGGGGTTTGAGGAAAGCAGTTGGCTCCCTCTTAACCTCTAAACTTACTATTTGTTTTAATCTCGTAAGGAACAAGCCATCAATAAAAAAATGTCTAGAAGATTCTCTTTTGTTGACTCTATACTAACACTTAGGAGGATGAATATCTGAGATAACTGATCCTACATTCCATGGATTCTGTTAATCCCTCTATACCTCAGCACTCATCTCCCTTTAAGAATAAACATGATATGCATACTTCATTACTTATCATCTGAGCAAGTCACATCAACCTCCTCCTGTGGATATTTCCTACAAGTTAAATTTAGTTTGATAGTCAACAATTACCAATATCAATTTTATATAATGACATAGTCTTAGAATCCATCCATATATTATCTATATTCCATCAAGAGCATATCAATCACATATATGCAACATGTCATGACAATACAAAGAATAAAAACAAATTGGCATAGAAAGTCCTCCCTCTTTATATTTTCCCTTATGCAGAAGTCACAATGATCATCTTGATATAGTCATCATATTGGACATGTTCTTCTAAAGTGTGCAATGGGATCATCGTCATATCATCCTCATGTAGTATCACACATTCATTAGCACAATATAGGTTAAATCATAACCCTAGATATGAGAAATTTAACACATGAGGTCATGTTAATTTCATACATGGATTAACTCTAAACTTTTTTCACTTGCAAACTCATATCACATTGATCAATGAATCAAAAAACTCTTTACATAGTAAAATGATAAAACTAGAAGGTATCTTGATCATGCAAACCCATGATTATTAAATATCAAGTCAATATCTAAACACATAAAGAGTTAAATAGGCTCCTTACTCACCTAAGAAATACATACGTGAGTTAAATGGGATCTAAATTGTTTTTGGTCATTCCTACGCCAAATATCTTACCCATCTTCTACTAATTTTAGATATGTCTCCTGTATTTGATTTTTTCTGATAACAAGGCATGAGGATTCTTGTAGGTATTTTTTCCATTTTAGTCTTTTTATATATATTTTTCTTTTATTCAGATTTATTTTCAATTTGGTCTGTCCATGGATAGGTTAAAAATTCTTCCATGGTGAAATATAGCGAAATTGACAAGCTTTATAGTGATGTAAATGCAATGGTTTCATTCCTTTGTAATTGAAACCCTTGTTTCTCTGAAAATGTTTTACCTTGATGATGGACATACACCTTTGGATAACGATCTGATGCATGATGCATGTCAATAGTGTATACGCGACTCCTTTAAATATATACTTCTCTAGACTTGAAGTTAATGTTTCAAATCGTGTGCTACGACATTGAAAACTAAATGAAAAATTTATGTGTGATTCTTTGTTGATAAGAGATATACTTATGTGGTCCTAAAGTTAATGTTTCCAATCATGTGCTATGTCACTTTACAAACTAAATGAAAAATTTCTGCATGCTTCCTTTGTTGATGAGAACTTCAGCCCTCTCTATTCTAGTGACCGGTTTGGATGGATGGGCCATAGAGTAGCACAAAAACATACAAAATTAAAGGACTGGATGCTTCAAAGAGAGGGATCGCTACTACATGAGCGACAGTTTTGAGACATTTGTTTGAGATGAAATCCCCATTTTGTCTTAAAATTGGCTACTTCATTTTATTTATATTTTTTATTAATTATTAATCAAATACCACGTCGATGGGTGATAGCTTGAATTGTGAGGAGATAAGATTCACACTCTCCCCACCCAGATTCAAATCCCTAAGGAGACATTGGCCCATTGTGATAAGGCTAGAAGGGTAGGCACCCCTAGCAGAACATCTTGGCCCTTTCTAAGTCGTGAGTTATTGGTATATTTGACTTGAAGGCTATTGGATAAAATCTTGGGTTATAGTGGTATCCATTGACACTAAACCTATTCCCCACTAATGTAATACTGACAAGTTACTAATTCCAATAGCTAAAAAATAAACACCGCCACCATAATTTACACTTGACGATAAATCTTGTACATTGGGTTGTAGAAACTCCATTGAGATCTAATGCCTAATAATATACCATACCGAGAAAGAAGGTGGATATTGTTTTGTAATATCCGTACAACTTGTGTGGGCCTAACAATTAAGAACATGTGTTTCCTCTTAGAAGGTCACACGTTCAAAATCCTCATAGCTTGGATAGTTCTTGTTAGGGGGTCATTGAAGCCTAAAAGGAAAATACCAAATACGTAGAAGAATGAGAGCATATCGAAAGAAAGGATAAATTATGAGAATGCTAATCCAATGCAGTGGAAGAGGAGTTAACCCAAAAATTCCAAACACCATGAAAATGCTTCAAAATAGGTAGCAATTGCTCCAAGTTAGAGAATCATTTTGAAGGGGAAGCATATCAAGTTTAGGAAATTCCTTGAATGCATATTGTTTGTTTCCTCATGTATTTTAAATCCCTTTCTTATGTTGGAGCTTTGAAGAAAGTTCCTCATTCTTTCCATCCTTCAAAAGGGGAAGTAAATCAAACCGAGAAAGACAAGAGAAAAAGATAAAAGCAATCTTTCTCTAACATATACCTCTTTAGACTCATTATTTAAGGGAGGGATTGTACTTCAACCTTGTGGAAAATAATCCTTAGTTTTTGTATTTATAGAAGTAATCAATTTGCAATACAATAATCTAGAAACAAGTGTAGTTGTTAGAAAAAACATTGGGAATTTCAATCCTTACATTTTGGTGGGAGGAAGAAAGACTTGTAAGTGATGGTAACTTCTTTAAATTATTTGCTATACCTCAACCTCTCTTGTTGCACTAAAGAACAATGAATTATCTACAACCCATTAAGGAGGAGATTTTGAGGCAACCTTCCCATCTTGACTTAAAACTTATCAAAAATAAAAAGTAATTTAAAAAATTCATAGAAACTCACAAAAAAATATAATAAAAAAAAAACTAATACCAACATAGGTCAAATTAAATTTAGATTTTAGATCAAATTTCATAAAATGTACATTTTTTCTTGACATATAATAAAAATTAAATTAAAAATAAAAAAAAATACATCTTAAAAATTTGAATCTTTCCATACTTAATGGATATAAATTTAAAATAAATCTAACTCTTTTTATATTATTTCCACCTAAACAAATATATAAATCCATCTCTCGTTTTAGAAACTAATTAAACCCATTCTTAAATCAACTAACTAAACCCTTCGCAAATATTTATATATTGAATAATCTAATAAATAAAAAATAAACAATGATTTGGAGCACTATCTCCGAAATTGTTGGATTGTGAAAAATCCCTCCGACTAAAGATTAAATATTTAGATTCGCTGAAATAATCAACCTCATCTCAGCTATAAACGTTTATGTATTAATTAATTGATATATTATTAAACATCCCAACAAGGAGATGTCGATACTTTAGAAAGTCTTAAAATGAAGGACATGATTAAGGAGCTAGAAGCAAAAGTTAATAACAACCTCACCCTAAATAATGTGGCAGATAAATTAGATATCAAACCCATTAAAGAGGAAATGAAAAAATTGATTGAATTAGACCATGAGCGTAACAAAAGGGCTTTGAACCTTGTAATTTTCGGCTTGAAAGAGGAGGAAAACGAGGATATTTTAGCCATAGCCCAGACAGAATTCCACAATAGATTACAAATTGAAACAACATGTCTCATAGAAGCGACAAGGTTGGGGAAATTAACTGAGAATAAAGGAAGGTTAATCCGGGTAAAGGTAAGCTCTACTAACCATAAACATAACATACTTAGTAAAACCTCAAGTCTAAAAGGAACTGGAATATTCATAAATGAAGATCTCATTCCAGAAGATCAAGTAGAATTAAGAAAGGAGGTTCAAAAGGTAAAATAAGCCAGGAAGGAAGGAAAATGGGAAATAATCAGAAATAGGAAAGCTGTTATTTGAGATAGAAACCAAAAAGATAGTAATAAATAGCAATTCAACATGCTCCAAATTCTTTCTTGGAACTGTCGAGGCTTTCCATGGAACAAAGGCCCCAAGCTAAGCTGGATCTCTAATGAAGTTGATATTATTTTGTTAGTTGAAACTTGGGAGCACGAAGAATCTAGGGTCCCTAACATTGATGATTTTGTGCTTTGGTCAATCTGGAACAAGCGACCCTCTCGCAGAGGCATTGGGGGTATAGCGTGTTACATTAAGAAGAACATCTCCCCCATGCTAGGCTTTATAAAAAAGACCCTCACAACCAGTATATGTGGATAGAAATCACTGACATCAACAATAGAAAAACCTACATCGCTATATGCTATTTTGCCCCTATTAACTCCAACTTCTATAAGAAGAACAATTTGGATAAAAATTGTCCTTACAATGGACTTGAGAATGATATTTCTAGATTTAGGAATGAAGGTAATATCCTTTTAATGGGCGATTTTTATGCTAGAACTTCTAACAACCAAGCTATTCTCCTAAGCAATTATTCCAACCCTAATCCTCTCTGGTTAGATGAAGACCTTACTTTCGCTAGCAGGTACAAGAGAAGCTCTGTAGATTTAGGGGAAAATTTGTTTGGGTCTGAGTTAATCAAGCTCTGTAGTTCTCAAGATCTCATAATTTACAACGGTCTAACGAAGTGGCCTGGCTCTAGCCAGATGACCTGTATCCACGGGCTTGGTAGCAGCGTAGTAGATTATGTTATTTCTAATATTTCTTTATATAACGATATAATAAATTTGGAAGTTCTAAATGACCATGAGCCTGATTTGGATCATAAACCTTTAATGGTAACTCTCAACTATGCCATCCATAGAGATCCCATAGAGGATAATCCTTATAATCAAAAGAACTTGATCTTTGATAGGAATAAACAAGATCTTTTTATAAATGAGTTAAAAATTAATTTGCTTCCTCTATCAAGTACAAACAACATTGAAGACCTATATTATAATTTTACCACAACCCTCTCTTATTCCATTAACAAGTTCTCAATTGAAGTCTCGAGTAATAAAAGGAATAGAAAATCCAACCCTTGGTATGATACTGATTGTAAAAATGTGAGGAGAGAGATTAAGGAAGCTCTTGATGAATCTCTTAAAATTAACAAGATAAAAAATTACAAAGCCCTTACTAAAAGGAAAAAAAGGCAGTATACTGACAAAAGGCAATACAATCTCTTACACCTCTCTAAGACGGCCCCTAAGAAATTCTGGAGGCAGATTCTAACTAGAAAAACTAAAGATAATAATAAATTTCTCTGCACGACTGGAATTCCTATCTTAATAAGCTTTATGACTCCCCGAATGTCATAGACCACTTTGAAACCCTCCTTACAATGGAAGAGGTTTTCTCTTTAAAAGACATAGATTTTGGGATTAAGCGTCTGGCTAATGGAAAAGCTAAGGACATTGAAGGTTACCAGGCAGAAATATTAAAAATTGGAGGTCCTGTCCTCATCCCTCACATCCACAAGCTTTTTAATCAAGCAGTCAAGCAAGGGTTCCCTAAACCTTGGACTCAGAGCCTCATTATCCCTATTTTTAAAAGTGGGGATACAAATAACCCCTCAAATTATCGAACTATTATGATAAGCCCCCTCTTAGCCAAGTTATATGGTATTATTTTGGAAAAGAAAATCAGCATTTGGCTTGAAAGTGAAGGTAAGCGGGCTAAAGGCCAAGCGGGTTTTAGAAGGAATCATTCAACAACGGACCACCTTATTATGCTTAGGATCATTATGGAGGAGTGCCGCAATGATAAATCCAATCTCTTTTGCTGCTTTGTGGACTTTAGAAAGGCTTTCGATACGGTACCTAGAAATAACCTTTGGAATAGGTTAGAAGAGCTTAAGGTTCCTTTCGAACTGAGAGCTGCCGCGATAAGACTTTATGAGAATGTAATTTCCAAGATTAAAAGCAACGAGGGGTGGTCGAAAGATATTAAGTGTAATATCAGAGTTAAGCAAGGTTTCCCCCTCTCCCCTACCCTTTTTGGCATTTACATTGATAAGTTAGAGGGTTGTTTAGAAGAAGCAGGTTGTGCTGGTACGATCTTAGCTGGAATAGTCATCATCCTTCTTCTTTATGCTGACGATATTGTCCTTATGGCAAGGTGTTCTTCTGATCTTGATAAACAGCTTCAACTTCTCAAAGATTTCTGCTCTAACATGGGTATGACTGTTAACACTGACAAAACAAAAGTTATGATTATCAAATCCAAGAATGATACTTACGCTAATTTTATGTATGACAATAGCAACTTGGAGGAAGTGTCTTCTTACAAGTACCTAGGAATTGATATTCATCACAAGCTCAACTAGAACTATAGCATTAAGAAAAGGATTAACGGAGGGTGGAAAGCTTACTTTGGTCTTGAAAATAACTGTAAAGCTGCAAACCTCATGACGTGGGATAAAAAGAAGCTCCTTTTTGAAACTCTAGTCACTCCTGTCATCTTGTATGGGTGTGAGGTTTGGGATTGCAACATCTCTAGAGAATCCTGGAGAAAGATCGAGCAAATCCAGAAGCGTTTTATAACTTATAAACTCAAAATAAAAAACAATACTCCCTACCATATTCTCCTTATAGAAGTGGGTCTTTCCCCCATCGAGATCCTAGCTATGACTAGACTCCTATTATACAAGAACAAAATCAATAACATTGGAGACCATAAACTCCCTAAGATAACTTTAAACTCCAGCCAATACCACTTAAGTCTCAAGCATGGGT
>LPNX010343992.1:421749-444602 GCA_001517045.1 Pseudotsuga menziesii | reverse complement strand
GGGACGCTTCTTTCCAAGCTCTTTGAGCATAGAAATATAACTTTAAAAGCAAACTAATTAATTCTCTTCTTTAGGTCCGATAGACCAAAGTTTGGTCTCAAGGGACGTTAACCATCATAATAATAATAATAATAATGTAGCTACCTAAAAGTAATTATTAATCAATATTGTGGCTACCAAAGAAGTAATAACGAGCATGGGAGAAGCACATGATGCAATTGACAAGTAGGGCTTGCTAAGATTGCTTTACATTTTTGTTTCGATAAAAGCCACTAATTTTGGAGAAATTTTCGATTATATAAATGAGATAAAACCAAAAGAAAAATCTGAAAATAATAATTTAATATTTAAAAAATATTTTGAGACATGATTCAATGCCCCTACGCTTTTTTTGTTTTAAACCAAAAGAAAAATATAAAAATAATAATTTAATATTTAAAAATTAAATTAAATTTTTAGATAGACTTTAACACTTAGGACTCAAGGATGAGACTTGAAATTAAATACTAAGTTAATCTTGGATATAAGAAAAATGTATTTTAATCATTAAATTATTTTCTTTCTTTTCTTAATTAATCAAATTTTATAAAACCGAATTATTAAATAAAATTACTATAAAATGATTTTAAAAATCATAACTGAGTTTTGGTATTGATGAATTTAGTAATTTTGAAACAATAAGGTGAGAGTTGGACTTGTCAATGATGATAGATAGGACATGGAATTCATTAGGTGGCATTCGAGATTAGGTAGATTGACTAATGTGTTGTGGAACCTTGAAACTAGGTTCCTAGATGCCTTTTGGCCAAAAAATGATTTTTCATACTAAACCAGCGAGAAATAAAAAAGAATTAATACATATAGGTTGGATATTAGTTGTAATGTATATTATATGATCTATATGGTTGTTTACAAGCTTTGCTAGCTATCCCAAGAAAAATTCATGTCTTTTATAAGGCATGCAAAGAATATTCATATCATGATAATAGGTCATTGCTTCCTAGGTTTTGACCAATATCCATTACTGATGATTTAAGAAACCATGTACTACCATCATGTACATGTAAATATGTTGCCCAAACCTTCCCTACACCTTCTTCATTATTTTACATTTGGAATATGCACTCTTTCATGCAATCCATTCATACATGTATCTGAATTGGACAGTACACAAACCTCTTTAAATAAGTAGGATGGAAAAAATACTGTTATTATCCCCAGGAATATGAAGCCACATTTTCTCATATGCTAAATATGGGCATTGACCAGTATCCATATGTTTCTTATAATTGAAAATAAAGAAAGAATCATAAGAAACATGTTAATGGCTAATCATTTGATCACCTCAAAATAGGTAAAGTCACCCTCAAACAACCTTAAAATCATGATAAATGCTTCAACAATAGAAACCAAGACCAAAATATATTCAGAGGAAAAAATTAACCGTAATATTTACTTAAGTTGTAGAACAAAACATTAACTGCAAGAGCTACTTCAGTCGATGGTGATTCTCATTCAAAAATATCCAATACTCATGTTAATACTCCTTGAGATAATTTTCATGTCAACACTTCCTTTATATATTCTCGACTTAATTTGTGAATGATAATCCAACTTATCGTTTTCCCTCTCCCAAATTTGTAGCAAAATCTCCATGCTCTACTTATGCAATAGATTTATGAGTTGAAAGTTATAGCTTCATGAACCTACAAAACTGCTTGGATTCCCCTTTATATCCAAGCCCATACTTAATGAAGTAGTGGGTACCCCTACCAAGGATGACAAGTTTACAATTGCATGTGCTATATGATAAATATACTTCCAATTACTTAAATCAATGACAAACAAAATTCCTTCCATGCGAGTATTAAATTTATACCTTGTTTCCAGTCACGTAGAGTAATACTTATGATTTCCATCGTCATGTTATTACCTGGAATGTCTAGCACTGTTTACTTGCATCCTTTCATTTTTGTTATTTCCCTTATTCCATGGTTAACCCAATCCACCACTCTTAAACTCAGGTTCCATCTGCTGCATTTGTGGGATACCTTTGGAAAACTCTTCTAAATGAACCATTATCAGTAGGATTTCAACTATAGGAGGGTTAGACTTTTTAGAATATTTTAGCGTGCTTTTTGGATAAGATATTGATGCAGAGTTAGACTTTGATCCAAAAAGTGTGTTTAGGTATGGGTGAGATGACTATTATTCCCACACAGTTGCTGGGAACATTTTTCAAAATATTAGCCTATCTTATAGAAATTGCACTTCATGTCACTTATCAAAACCCTATTTTAGAAACTAACAAAATATACAACTTTTGGTCCATGAAGCCACCTAATAGGGGTGTCCTTAGTGGTATTTGAATGTCACGAATCCAACGGAACTAACATTTTGTCCATTGGAGCCATAATTGTTGAGTTATATTGATTTTCATCTCGCTTTCCAAGGCCATTGAGGGACACCAAACATATTTCAACTAGGGGCATAAAAACCAAATCGAGCAACCAAATTTCATTTGTGTTGCCTCCTGCAAGTGTGTTTGGGAAATGGAGAGATGATTGTGATTCCCATGCACTCACTTGGCATATTTTTAAAAATATTAACCTATCATGCAAAAATTGCACTACACGTCATTGAGCAAAACCCTAGTTTAAAAAACCGTCAAAATAGACAACTTTCGGTCCATGAATCCATTGAGAAAGGGTGTTCCTAGTGGCACTTAGATGTCATGAATCTAATGGAATTGACTATTTTTCCATTGAAGCCTCAGTTTTCAAGTTATTGTGAGTTTCATCTTGCTTCTCAAGGCCATTCAGGGACACCAATCAAATATCAACAAGGGGCATAAAAACCAAACCGAGCAATGGAATTGATTTCTGTTGCCTCCTTCAAGTGTGTTTGGGAAAGGGGAGATGAATGCAATTCCCATCCACTCAATCGACACATTTTTCAAAATCTTACCCTATTGTGCAGAAATTGCACTGCACGTCATCGAGCAAAACCCTAGTTTAGAAAACCATCAAAATAGATAACATTCAGTCAATGAAACCACTAGACAAGGGTGTCCCTAGTGGTACTCAAATGTCATGAAACCAATAGAACTGATAGTTTGTCCATCAAAGCCTCGATTTTTGAGTTATGGTAAGTTCCTTCTCACTTCCCAAAGTCCTTTAGGGACACCAGGAAAATTTCAACCGAAAGCATAAAGCCAAACCAAGCAACATAATTGAGTTATGTTGCCTCCTGGAAGTGTGTTTGGGAAAGAGAGAGATTACTAAGATACTCATGCACTCGTTGGAAACATTTTTCAAAATCGTAGCATATCGTGCAAAAATTGCACTAGATGCCAATGGTCAAAAGCCTAGTATAGAAAATTGTCAAAATAGACAATGTCCAGTCCATGGAGCCACTTTTTGGTAAATAATTTCTGTAATTTTGTTGTATGATGCAGGTTGTGTTGGTAAATAAATGTATGCAATGTCATATCAACCAAGTTTTGCGTTGGGACATCAAAGGTAATTTCTTGATTTTATCAATCTTTTATCTTTTGTTCTTTCATTATGAGATATGATTATTGAAACAAGTGTTTGAACATGGCATTTTATGCTTTAAATATAATATTATCTACCAATCAATAATAATGGGATTATAAAGATTATGGATTTTTTCATGACAAGATCTTTCTGTAGTGACCAAAATGGAAACCTGACTAATAGAGTAATCACATTTTGATATAGGTAAGTGAAATATGGCCTATTTTATGATCACAATCAATTTTGTCTATATTATGAATGCTTTCTTGTTTACAATGCAAAATCTAGATGGAACTTCTTTAGGGTGTCGATTTTGTGTTCTAATGCTATGTGTATCCCCCTGGAGCTTCCATTTATGGCTTCTTTGTTACTTTATGTTAGAAACAGTAAGCTCATTGCCATCAAGTATTCCTTTGACATGGAAGGTTTTGCGTTCATATTTAAATGGATGTTGTTCATAGTCCTTAGGAATTTATACCCATTTCCAACATTTGCAAATTGACTATAGAGTATAGTCCTATGCCCTGTCATGATTGTAGTTTGTTAAGTATATCTGATTCTATTCCTTATCCCAGTGTTTCAATTCATGCCTGGTTTTCCAAAGAAAAAGATAAAAAGACAACCTCATCCTATACTCTATGGCCCCATGAATATGCTTATATCCAATGCTATTGGGGATCATGTAGATCTCCCAGTGCAAGCACTAAAACATCACCCTAGGAAGTGAACAAACATTATGAATTGGCATCACAATATATCCTAACCTTTTTTCCTTGTAGATACTCATTAGATTGATGGAAGAATGAACTTTTCTCATCCCCTGGTGGATAGGATCCATGTGAAGCACCAACTATTGGGTTGATCATCCTCTTTTGATTCTCCTTATTTCTCCTCTTATACATGGCTCTAGGATGATCATTTGTATCTACTATATCCTTGGCATCCACACTAAGATAATTGTTGTTGATAGGTCTCATATAGTGGTACACTTACGGTTACTAGGGAATAGTGATTTTTGCAACCCCATTAAGCCAATTTCTTGAGTCTTCTTCAAAATTCCTAGAAAAGGTTTATGGATTTCATAAACTGCTTGATCGTGTATTGCGAACTTATACAATCTATCATCCTTTTCGAACCATTAGATAGTCAAAGTTGTGCATTGATCCTTTTTACCATTATAGAGGACTCTGTAAGTTAGGTTCCCAAATTCTTAAAGGGTGCTAGCTCAATGGAAGAGCGCCCGCCTTACAAGCAGGAGGTTGGTGGTTCGATTCCTCCATGCCCTAATGATATTATAATATCGATTAAAAACAAATAAATTAGTAACCAAAAAAAAGATATAAGTGACCAAACAATGAGAGTTAAGTGACCAAACAAAATGACCAAAATTCGTATATAAAATTACTAAAAATGACTAAATTAGTGTCCAAAAAATGAGAGATGCGAAACTAGGCATTAAAAAGGATGCAACATGTGGCGCTAATGATGAAGCCAAACATGACGTTGATATGGTAGCAAAATAAGAAGCAAAACTAGGCATTGAAAGGATGCAACATGTGGCGCTAATGATGAAGCCAAACATGGCGTTGATATGTTAGAAAAATAAGACATTACTTTGGATGCAAAACATGGCGCTACATAGGAAGAAAAATATGGTGCAACAATAGAAGAAATATTTGGCGTCATTTTGGTAGCAAAACACGATGCAAAAAAGGAAGCAAAAATTGGTGCAAATTTGGAAGCAAAAATTGGCACATATTTGGAAGTAAAACATGGTGCAAAATGGGATGCTAAAGTGGTAGCAAAAATGGATGCAATATTGGATGCTAATTTGGATGTTAACATGGTGCTATTAAGGATGAAATTATGGCTCTAACAGGGATTTTATTTAAGACACAAAAGCAGACACTCGCTAGGATGCAAAATAAGACGTTATTTAGGAAGCAAACCTCGACGTGTTTTAGGAAGCAAAGTTGGACGCTATTCTGGAAGTAAAAAAATAGACGCTATTTTGGACGTCATAAAGGATTCTATCTAGGAAGCAAAAAAAGACGTTTTTTGAGATGCTCTAAGTTTTGTCCATGACGCGTCCCATTTAGCGTCTAGTTTGACCACTCAATGTAAAAAAAATTACACTAAAAATGGATGCTAAATGGGACACTAATTCCAGGATTTGTTGTAGTGACAGGGGTCCTCACACTGTCGACACCCTTCGACATGATCTCTCTCGGAGAGGTTTTACCTTATCCAGCAACACCTGCGAAGCAGAGAGGAAGAAGAGCTTGGGCATAACTGAGCAATTATGTAACCTAGTTACAAAATGGTTTTTGGAGATCTAATTCGTGTACAATCTGTGTGTAGTTTTCATGTGAATACATTGTGAATCCTTGGGAATGGCCATCCTGAGGAGTGCATTTCTATTCTCTTTTTTAATTTCAATTTTACATAGGTACATATTTCACTTTTCAAATTGTATAGTTTAGTTGAAGGATTAAATTATGTGTGTGAAGTTCTGTGTTAAAATAAAAATAAAAACGGTTTCAATCTGTAAATTCCAGTTTGCATAGCTTGTAATTATATAATTTTGTGTGTGATTACCATTTAGAGAGATTGATGGTAGAAATTAGATTAACACTTTGTTTATATGTTTTGTATTCTATTTGTATCATAGCTCTTGTAGGTTGAATTTCCTTTGGTGAATTTTCTTTTCAACATAGCATCAATTTGCATAAATATTTTGGTAGGTCAAAACATTATTCTCGGTCGACCATAGGTTCATAGAAATTTGGAAACCTTGGATCTTAGAACTATAGATTGTTTTTCATTGATTCTTCCTTCAATTGCATAGCATAGAAGTTAACTTAGGCGTGCTCTATTACTTAGATAAATGATCTGTCTTTGTGGACTAAGTTCGGTCCTCACTACGACTTTCCTTAGATGAATGCTCTCTCTATGCCCCATTTGATTCATCCGATGCCCTATGTGTATGCATTAATCAAATGATTGGAATATATTTGTATGAATCTTTATGCAATCCTGTACACATTATGGTGAAAAGCTTCACGGTAAAAATTTTATGCACATATAGCACATTGTTAACTTGGCATGATGTGATATCAAATGCATACATGGAGCTTTGAGATGTGGATATTTTATTAGATATTTCTTTCATATTGTTTCTTTTTAGTCTAGTTTAAAAAGTAGTTTGATGCAGTTTAAAAAGTTTTCTGATTTAAAATTTCTGAAGTCATTTATGATTTCTTAGTTTGAAAACTTGGATTTTTATGAATTCTCATAGTTTGAAGAATGAACGTTTAGTTTATATAGTATGGTAGTTTAGATTATATGTTTATGCTTTCATAGTATGATAAAGTAGGTGCTCTTAAATTAGTTTGTGATTGGATTTCTAAAGTTAGTTGTACAGTGTATTTAAATTGGTTTGTCCTTTATATAATTTTAGAGTTTCTTATTTGACTTAGTATATAATTAGAAATTAGCTTATGATTTTACTTAGTTTGTAATTTGATAGTTGTTATTTGAAATTAGTTTTTAAAGTTGGTTCAAATTTTGTAATCTAGTTTGATTTCTATATTATGTATTTTTTTTTATAATTGATTTCTTGTACGTCAAATTCAACTTTTGCGCTATCACCGATGGATATATTAATGACCTAAATCATGAGATATGGTCACTCCATAAGAGGATTCTTCCTTAGGTACTAAGATATCCCAGTTTTCTTGTTTCGTTTACTGCATTTAGGGGGTTTTCTAGTTTAGATTATACTAGTTTAAACTTTGACCCCACATACAGTGCTTGTACCTCGAAGCTTATGAGTCTTGATCGATAATTTATTGTTGATTTAAACATCATATATTTTTACCGACATTTTTGGTGCCATTGTCGGGGAGGTGCTAAAGGGGTTAAAGTGTAGGTAAATAGGTTGTTTTTACATTACACAACAAGGGGGAGGGGAAATGGTAAGATGCAAAGACGTCTTCACTACTGAATTTTTGTTGTGTAATTTCCTGACGCGTCCACTTTGGTGGGTCGCCCCAAACACTTGTTGTTCCTATTCATGCCATTAAGTTTCTTATTCGCAAGTGTGTTTATTTTTCCGCATGTTTGATTTACTTTTTGCAAGTTTGTTTACTTTCTGCAATTTTATTTTCCGCAAGTGTGTTTTTTTTTGCAAGAGTGTTTTTATGCAAGTGTGTTTATTATTCATGCGAGTGTGTTTACTTTTATGAAAGTGTGAGTTTGATTTCTTTTTTCACAAGTGTGTTTATCTTATTTATAGGTACGGTGTATTTTTCAATTATTGAACTAATTTTTAAGATTTAGTTTTCTGTTGGTTTACATAAATTTGCTTAAAGAGTGTATTTTTGTAGGTATTTTTTCTATTCAAATCATTAAAATATATATCTATCTATTTGGGTGTTGTAATAGCCCTCGATACTAATCCATGTGTGAAGTAGGATCTATCAACCGAAAAAATGAATTCAGAGGTGACCATCAGTTTATGAAAACTCTCTCAAATCCTAGCAGCAGCTAGGATCTCAATTTCTTCTTCTCAAGAAGAACACATCTTGGCATAAGTCAATAATTTATCTACCTCTCCATAAATAATATAAGAACCACAGTCCCATGAGCTACAAACCGACTCTACTTGCCAATCTACCAAGGAAACCAAATACTTGGAAACTACATTTGATGGAGAGAGACCTAAAATTGAAGAGTTCTCCACATATCTATCGACAGATCCTTCATGTGCTCAAGCAATTGACGTTCAGAAGAAGAGGACCTGCATGGCATGAGGAAGGAAGGCGAGTATTAGGATTACATCGAAATATGGTTCCAAAAGGTAACGAGGCCCCAATACCATTCCTTCCTTCAACACCTTCGGATGACAAAATAAGTAAATTGGTTGATTTTCCATATCCAAGTAATCACTGCTGTAACTTTTTCTTATGTGGATATAGGTATGTTTTTCATATTACTTCACACTTGGTTAGATTGGAAGAGTTCATATACTTGGATATAAATATTTTCTTTCTTCTTATGTAGAATAGGAAAATATGTATATAAATAATAATAAAATGTTGCATGTTTAGCTTAAAGATTAATGCAACCTCGTTTTTTGTTTTATTTTTCAATAAAAGAATGAAGAAGAAGATAATGTTAATGACTAAACCAAAACAATTCAAAATTCTTATTAATTTTCATACAGGCATATTTTTTACTAATCATTAGAATAGTTGTTTAAGGACAACTTTAAATATCATTGGGCTTTACCATAATTTCAAGGTCTATCTAATACTAATAGCTCACTTGTATAGCATAGGACCTAGACTCATCATCAAAGCTTGTTATTTAAGTATATTCATTCAATAGTAGCATGAGAGTAAGTGACATTTCTACCTATGGAGGAACACTATTAAAATTTTATATGAAGAGGGTAAACTTAGAGACTAGAGGACAACTTTAAGTCATTCTCTTTTGGCATGAACTATTATTTCAGGCTATTTAAAATAATGTTACTCATGGGTTAAATTTAATTGATTTATGTGCTTAGCAAACTTAATATCCTCTAGTACCAACCGACTTCCACATACTTTAATATATTTTGGAATAATTATATGTTACGACGCAAACCCATCGAGGTACTAAAAAGGATCGCTCGCAGCGGGGCTATGCTTGTATGATACCAAGGTAAACTTGCCGAGGTACCAAACAAGCTCGCTGGAAGCAAGGTAATGTCGGGTAGAAGAGACATAGTAAACATATTGCTATGCATATGGATCAATCAAATGAAGACCCTGAATGGTCAATTCTCGCTAGCTCATTCAGTTAAGGTGTGGCTCTCGTCAATAGGGCGACCCGGGTTCAATCCCCTTAGGGGTGAGTTAGTTGGGAGGAGACACTCAAAAATACATCCATGTTAAGGGTTGGTGTGGTCTAGGACGAGTGCAATCCCTAGGTGAATTTGACGGATTAGATGCCCCTGGGTTGCAGTTTCTTAACCAATGGTGGAAATGCACTGGCTCCGAGTGACGACCATTCTTACAAACAAACAAAAAAAACAAATACCCTGAGTGCATATATGAATGATTAAGCCAATTCATTTGTCATTAGAGAATAGTTGTAAGTTGAACTTAGACCCTGTTATCTAATTCAAACTATATCTAGGATATTACTATCCTAGAAGTGGGACTCATAACAGTAGAAATTTAATGAACTCAAAAAGTGAACTTTATCCTCATTCATTGGATGACAATAAGTCTTTGAAAAATGAATCAGGGATGACTTGTTTCCTATAGGATTTCTAGACCATTTATACCCTCATGTTTTCTATATAGGAACATAAGGAAAAAAACCTACATAAATTTTATGGTCTTAGTGAGCATGTATGAGATATTTATAATCTTAAAATCTATAAGCATTTCGGTCATTCTTATCACTTAGCATTTATCCTTCTTTTTCAAAAAAAAATGTCTAGTTTTCTTTAGAATAATAATAACGGATTTCTGGAATTGCTTGTCAACTCTTGTTGATAATCCAAAAGTGTTTTCATAAAAAAATACAAGACAGCCTCAATTTAATGATGACCCAAGGATGTGCCATATATTCAAATATGTTAATCCTCTTATGCACAGTGTTATGAAATTGGTATGTGAAATAATGTTGGAAATCTGATCATAAGAGTGTTGGAGTGAGTCCTAGGAATTCTATCTACTTATTATACCATCCTATTGCTTGTGGCCTGCAACTGATAATAATATTATTATATGGTAGGCCATATTTTCTTGTGTCATTATGAATACAATAGGAGCAAACTAATATTTGTCAATCCCTATATAATTTCATATCACTCTATTTGACTTGGATAATGAACTACATTCATTTTACAAGACATAAATAGTATGATATATTATCATGGAGTTTCCATATCAATTTCAATTGCTCCATGTGCATAATCATTATTCTAATAGGTATGATTTTTTTGTGAATTTCTCTATGTCTTTTCAATCTTCACCCTTCGTAACTTCAACTTCTTTGATTGAATTCTCATATATACGTGTTGTATCATTGCTCTAATAGGAGCCTAAGGAAGCAATTGAAAGAAATAGAAAAAAAACAACTCAAAGAGCTTGGAGTAACACTGCGAAAAACCAACCTCATCCCCTCCTAAGTGCAAGTGCTAAATTCAATTTTTCAATCAGTTTTTCTTTTCTTGCAGTAGGACCTACAAGATCTTCGTTGTGGAGGAGTGATGGGTCCCTATTTTTCCTATCTTATATCAAATTTTAAGCTTAATTATGTATGTGAACTAGATATTTGGATAGGTTTATGCATATCAATCACTCATTTTGGTTCTTAATATAACATTTTGAGGATATTATATTATGGAGGCGTAATCAAAGTAATTTTGCATTAATTTAACCCTTTTATGAATTCAAAATCATACTCGGACTCATTACTTGTTTTATACCTTGTTGCGTTGGGAAGATATGAAATTTCGCAATCTGACACTCAATCTTACACCTCTACGGAAGATGAATCATTGGTTAACATATGTGTGTGCCTCCATTACCAAATTTGCCACATGGGTTTTGTTTGTTGGTGATCCCAGATGGTCAATGACCCATCATATTCCATCTAGGTCATTTATTCGACCCATGGAATTTTGGCCCTAATTCTAGTTGAATAACACCAATCGTTTGAAAATCAACACCTGCATTAGAGTTGTGATTTGGTAGTTCAGGCTAGTCATCGACTTGTAATGAATATGAAACTAAAATTTCTATGTTTAGTTGGACAATTTCTATCTCTAGGGGATCAACCCTTTAATTGGTTGATGTTTCCCCTTTTTAATATATATATATATATATTCTAATTGGAAAATATCTGTCACTTTAAATAAAAAATGACGATAAACTGTTCCAAAGGAACTTTTCATTATATAAGGACCAAAAATCCTCTTGTCTCCAAAACATCTTTACAATTTCTGTATCCAGGGATTGCCTTGATATTTTTACAAAAAAATAGAGGCTCTTGAGTTATGAGCCTATATTAAACCTTTTCATAGTCAAAAAATAAATTTTAAGCACAAGATTTTAGTTTTATGGGATTACCTCTATTTCCAGATTACCAGGATCTAGTAACAGATCTTGCTTGGATAGTCCATCTGCTTCCATATTCAGTTCCCTGTAGATGTGAGAAATTTCGAATCCTATGAAGAATTCTAACAACCTTCTGATAGCATTCAGTAATTGTTGTAGATGTGGAGAATATATTTGGATTTTCTTGTTCACCCATTCAACCACCATCTTGGAATCCCCAAAAACTTGTAATTGAGAAATGTTGTTGTTGATGGCTACCTTCAGGATCAAGTGTAGAGCTGCTAGTTCAGCCTTATTATTTGAGCAGTGTCCAGGAGCATATTTTGCTTGGATCTTTTGATTGGCTGAAAGGTAAAGCACTCCTCCTGAGCCTCCCAAAGTAGGATCCCCTTGACTAGCACCATCAAAATAGGCCCATGGTATTGCTTTGTTTATTTCTAGAGGGATCATAACTCTAATGTTTTGCTTTTTCTCTTGAGATCTGTGTTCTTTGACCCATTGAATCACAAGAGCCGATGTTACTTCAATTGGGATCAACTTGTTATTGAATATGACAGTGTTTCTTTCCCACCAAATTCCATAAGTGAAAAGGGAGGAGAGAGCACTATATAGACGTATCGATATATCTTTCCACCATGCATTTGCTTTGTGTTCAAGAGAGGTACCCAAATTCCCTTGATACTTCAGATCTGAGCATGCTGTCTTCCACATAGCTTCTGCATAAGAACAGAAATGAAACAAATGAGCAACTGTTTCCTCATCTGGAAAACAAAGAGCACGTCGATTTGGCCCCTTCCAACCCCTTTTCTGCAAATTGCCCCATGTTAAGAGCTTGTTGCTAAGAGTCAACCATAGAGTTAGTTTAGCCTTTAAATTCCCTTCTGCCTTCCATAAATTCTTCCACCATTCCATCTTCTCTCCTTGATGTTGATCCCACACCCACGTCTTGTAGCCTAGTTTGGACGAGAAGTCCCCATTCACCGGGTTTTTGGTCCACACTAATTTATCTTCTTTCTCCTCTTCTAGATGAATAAAACTTGACATAAGTAGTGAAACATATTCCTCCCATTCCTCTTGAATACCTTCCTCTAAGCCTAAAGCCTCTGATTTTTTCAAAAAAGTTTCCGTTTATGAAGACATTAGGCAAGCTTGGTTTAGGGTGGAGATCCTCGAGCTTCTTAGTTTACGTATTAGGCCTTCTGAGAGTTTAAATCTCTCCTCTGCTCCTGACCATGGATCTTCTCCTACCCTTAATTCTCTCCCATTTCCTACCATCCATGCCAACCAATTCCCAACATGTGGGAAGGCTAATACCAGTTCCTTCCACCCTACAGACCCGTTTTTGAAGGATTTGTACCATTTCCTTATCCATTCGAGAATGGAACCATTTGGGAAATACTTGGAAGTTAGGACTCTCCCCCATAGAGTCTCAGGATTCTTGATAAGGTGCCACAGTGTTTTGGCAGCCAGGTATTGACAAAATAAAAAAGCGTTCTTAATTCCCCACCCCCCTAAATCTTTTGGGCATGCTAACATTTTCCATTTCACTAAGGGGACTCCTTCAGAATGTTTATTAGCAGACCATAAAAAGGAAAATAATTTTTTTCTTAATTTCTGTAGGATACCTTTTGGAATATAAGTAATTGTGGCCCAATAGACCGGGATGCTTTGGAGGACTGCCTTCAAAAGAACCAGCCTACCTCCCCTATATAACAACTTATATGTTCAACATCCAATTCTCCCTTCAATTTTTTTATACAACCACATCCAATATTTAAAGGAGCAGGCATTAGGTTTGAGTACAAACCCTAGATATGTGATCCCTTCTTCCATAGGCTTTATAATGTAAGGAAGTTCAACTCTAATCCTGCTTCTTACCTCCTCTTGTAGACCATTTTTGGAGAGAATTGACTTTTCCACGTTGATGTGCATTCCTGTATCTTTCTTGTATAGGTCCAGCATCTACTCTACTTCCTTAAGGTTTTCCCAAGTACCCTCTCCCATCATCACCACATCATCCACAAAAAGGATATGAGATAATTCTTCTGAGTTAGTTACCTTTATACCTTTAAAAGATCCCTATCTTTTTTCCTGTTCGATATTCTGCTCAAGGCATTAACAATCAAAAGGAAAAGAAAGGGAGAAAGGGGGCACCCTTTTCTGATGCCTCTTGATGCTTTAAAAAAGTTTGAGGGTGAGCCATTGATAAGTACTGCAAAGGAGGATGACTGAATGCATCCCATAATCCAATTGTCTGTCTCCAAATCCAACCCTATCTGAATCATTACCAACCTTAAAAAGCTCCAGTTCACCCTATCATATGCTTTGGAGAGATCCAGTTTTAAGACAAAGGGTGAGATTTTTTACCGTTTAATGGTATGCATTGCTTCCTGAGCAAGGGATACCGCATCGTGAATTTGACGATTGAACAAGAATCCAAACTTCTCTTTTGTAATGACCTCGCTCAGAATTTGCTTCAACCTTTGGGCTATAACCTTTGCTATTATTTTGTAAACCACACGGCGTAGCAAGATATTGGCCTATATTCTTCAAAGGAGGAAGGATTTTGCTTCTTTGGAATGAGTGCCAAAAAGGTGGAGTTCAGGGCTCCCAGTACCTTCCCTTCCCTTTGAGATTCTTGCACTACCTTCAGAAGGTCCTTCTTTACTAGGTCATAGAAACCTTGAAAAAATTCTATGGTGATCCCATCCGATCCTAGGCTTTTTCCTTTCTAGAGAGAGTATACAATTTTCTCCAGTTCTTCTCCTGTAACCTCTTTCTTGAGGGATTTATTCATTTATTCATCAATCAATATTGGAAATAGATTGATGACCTTCAGGATTTGTTGGATACTGCATCCTTCCGGTTCCTTGAATAAGTCTTTGAAGAAGCTCTTCACGACCTCTATTTTTTCATTAAAATAGCTCACCATTTCACCATTCGTGTCCTTTATTGACGCAAATGTGTTCTAATTCCTTCTCTGGTTGGCGAAACTGTGGAAGAACTTTGTATTATTGTTGCCTTCTTTTATCGAAATTTCTCTGCTTTTTAACCTTTACAGTTCCTCCTTCCTAGGTAACAATTGTTCTCTTTTTAGTTCTTTTTCCTTTACCTCCTTTAGCTCTATTTTTGAAAATACACCAGTGTTATTCCACTCATAAATCTCTTTTAAGGAGATTTCCACTTCCTTGAGTTGTTTTTCTTGATTCGTCGAGTAAACCCTAGCGCAGGGTTTAGTCACCTTCTTAACTTCCTGTAGGTTTTTCGAAAGTTGTTTCATGTATGTGACATTAGGGTTTTCCTCCAAAGGTCTCCATGAATTTCCTATCAACTTACGGTAATATTCCTCCATCAACTAAGCAGGGTTAAATTTAAACAGAGCTGCTGGTTTGTTTTCTGGGTTTTGGATTTGAAGGAGAACTGGGAGATGGTCTGACAGACCTCCTACTTCGACCCAGGATTTGATTATTAAAGACTCAGAGAGAAAATTTTCTGAAAGCAAAAATATATCTAACCTCTTAGAAATTGCCTGGTCCCCGCTTATGTTCTTCCTCCAAGTAGGGGTTAGCTTTAGCGGTTGAATGTCCACCTGCTCCTTGGATTCAAAGAGTCGAGCAAAAAACGTACTCAGACCATCTTGACGTGCTAGGGTTCCCCAGTTTTCCTTCTTTGACAGGGTTAGATTTAGGTCTCCTCTAAGTATTACCTTCCTTGTCTCCAGCATTCCTGAGGAAAAGAATGATTCCCAAAACACTTTTCGATCTTGATATAGTCCGTATACATTGTACAGTGCAAAGTCTGTTCCTGTAGATTTCTCCTTTGGCACTGTTTTTAACACTGTGCTATGTTTTTCCACAATAATTTCCTCATACTCCTGGTTCCAGGCAGTTATCAGACCTCTAGAATGTCCTTCAGAGCTGATCTGGTAAAAAATTCAACCCTTCAACCATGGCTCCAAAAATTCCTTAGATTTTTCTCCCTCCATCATTGTTTCTTGGATGAAAATGATCGCTGGTTCTTTAATGTCGATCATTCTTCTGAGAGCTTTTAGTTTTGGGGAGCTCCCCAACCCCCTTGCATTGAATGATAAGACCAGCATCAGTAGACCCTGTCTTGGGCCTGCCTTGCTCTAAGAGCCCTACCAATTGTTGCATGTTTTCCATTCTTCACCTCCACCTCAACTTGTGACTTGGTTATTGCAATATGAGATATCCTGCCCAATGTGACCTTGGGTACCTTATCGGATGATAACGCTCCGGTCGACACTTGGTCTTTATCATCCGCCACTTTTGACCATGTGTTGTAAATCTTATGTTTAACCCACGAAGGAGAATCTTTAGGGGATGCCACCTTTTTTCCCTCTCTTCCGTCATTACTACACATGTCTTTACATCGTTTAACTGGTGTCACCTCCTTGATTCCCGCATGCACGACAATTGTTTCTGTTTTCTCTAGGCTCGTCGTGGTTCTCATAGGATTCACCACCTTTCTATCAACCTGCGAGACAATTGTCTGCGGAGAAGGTTGTTCTTGGCTTCCTAAATTCTCAGTATGGACAAGAGGAAGGCTTTCAGGACTGAGTTCCATCTTACCCGGGGGTGTAGAGAAGCTTTCTTCTGGCGATTTTGTCTTATGCTCCTTACCCTTTGATAGGTTCTCGCTACTTTCTATGATCTATTCAGTCTTTCCCTTCTTCTACTTTCTGAACTGTTGTGTCCTTTGCTCTGGATTGGGGAAATCCTTCGCTAAGTGACCGACCTTTCTACATGAAAAGCACCGGAAAGGAATTTTCCAGTAGTCCATCCTCTAACACCACATTCTCCCGTGAAGCTCCATATGGATTTCTTCGTACAAACCCTCTCGTAGGTCTTCTTCAATGAGAATTTTGGCACACCTTCTATCCACCTTCTATTCCCATCCTTCTTCCAAGGCCACAAATTTTCCAATTTTGTCTCCTATTTCTTCCATTATATGTTTTTCCCAAAACATCATGGGTAAACCTGGTAGAATCGCCCATATTTTATGCGTGTCCCTATTAGCATCAAAGTCCATGCTCCAATTCTTTAGGATTAATCCTGAAGGCCCCCATTGCCAATTATTTTCAAGTAACAGTCACTTCCCCTCCTCTGTCTTTACCCGAAACAAAACCCATCCTCTCGACAGAATGTGAAACATTGGAAGCTCCCACGGAAGAGGACTCCATTTTTCTTCCATCCACCTTTGAAGGGTGACTTTGCCAACTGTTTTGCCACAGAATCTTCCTACCAGAGCTAGCGACATGTAATCAGGTACTTCTGTTAGCGATATGTCTTTCCCTGCTATCAATGTTGCTACGTGTTTCTTAGCTTTAGCTCCGGCTCTTTTCTTATTCTCAAATTTTTTTGATGAAGTCACAACATCTTCTTCCCTGTTGAAAAGATCATGCCTGGGTTTCTCAGGTGTGTGAACAGTCTGTACGACATCATTTCTATTTGCCACTGGTGAAAACATGTTTCTATGTCCTTCTGATGTTGTTGAGTCATAATCGATCTCGTCGATCACCATTATGAGAAGATAAATTTTAACCTTAAAAACTTTAAAAAACTTTAAAACTTAGAGCTTTGAGATCATAAACCTTTGATTTCGTTGTCCTTCATTTCTCCTTGCATTAATTTCCCCAAACTATTTTCTAAGCGTAGAGCGCTTATCCCTTAAGGCCCCCCCTTGCAAATATATATATATATATATATATATATATATATATATATATATATATATATATAGCTCATCCAGAATGGAGAGGAACAAGATATTGGGCAAAACTATGAGCATTTATGTAACCCAGTTTCTCTTTTCTATACAGAATTGGTTTCCGGATATCTAATTCTGTGAGTAGTTTTCATTTCAATACATTGTGAATCCCTGGGACTGGCTATCCCGAGGAGTGCATTTCTATTCTCTTTTGCAATTTCAATTTTATACAGGTGCATATTTCATCTTTCAAGTTGTATAGTTTAGCCAAAGAATTAAATTTTGTGTGAAGCTTCTATGTAAAAATAAAAATAAAAATGATTTCAATTTGTAAATTCGAGTTTGCATAGCTTGTAATTATATTAATTTTGTGTGTGATTACCATTTAGATAAATTGATGGTAGAAATTAGATTAACTCTTTGCTTATATACTTTGTATTCTATTTGTATCATATCTCATGTAGGTTAAATTTCCTTTGGTGAATTTTCCCCAGGGCGAGTGCGATCCCCGGGTGAATTTGATGGATTAGATGCCCCTGGGTTGCAGTTTCTTAACCAATGGTGGAAATGCATTGGCTCCGAGTGACGACCATTCTTACAAACAAACAAAAAAAACCAAATACCGTGAGTGCATATATGAATGATTAAGCCAATTCATTTGTCATTAGAGAATAGTTGTAAGTTGAACTTAGACCCTGTTATCTAATTCAAACTATATCTAGGATATTACTATCCTAGAAGTGGGACTCATAACAGTAGAAATTTAACGAACTCAAAATGTGAACTTTATCCTCATTCCTTGGATGACAATAAGTCTTTGAAAAATGAATCAGGGATGACTTGTTTCCTATAGGCTTTCCAAACCATCTATACCCTCATGTTTTCTATATAGGAACATAAGGAAAAAAACCTACATGAATTTTATGGTCTTAGTGAGCATGTATGAGATATTTATAATCTTAAAATCTATAAGCATTTCGGTCATTCTTATCACTTAGCATTTATCCTTCTTTTTCAAAAAAAATGTCTAGTTTTCTTTAGAATAATAATAACGGATTTCTGGAATTGCTTGTCAACTCTTGTTGATAATCCAAAGTGTTTTCATAAAAAAATACAAGACAACCTCAATTTATTGATGACCCGAGGATGTGCCATATCTTCAAAGATGGTAATCCTCTTATGCACAGTGTTATGAAATTGGTATATGAAATAATGTTGGAAATCTGACCATAAGAGTGTTGGAGTGAGTCCTACGAATTCTATCTACTTATTATACCATCCTATTGCTTGTAGCATGCAACTGATAATCATATTCTTATATGGTAGGCCATATTTTCTTGTGTCATTATGCATATAATAGGTGCAAACTAATATTTGTCAATCTCTATATAATTTCATATCACTCTATTTGACTTGGATAATGAACTACATTCATTTTACAAGACATAAATAGTATGATATATTATCATGGAGTTTCCATATCAATTTCAATTGCTCCATGTGCATAATCATTATTCTAATAGGTATGATTTTTTTGTGAATTTCTCTATGTCTTTTCAATCTTCACCCTTCGTAACTTCAACTTCTTTGATTGAATTCTCATATATATGAGTTGTATCATTGCTTTAATAGGAGCCGAAGGAAGAAATTGAAAAAAAATAGAAAAAAAACAACTCAAAGAGCTTAGAGTAACACTGCGAAAACCAACCTCAACCCCTCCTAAGTGCAGGTGCTAAATTCAATTTTTCAATCAGTTTTGCTTTTCTTGCAGTAGGACCTGCAAGATCTTCGGTGTGGGAGAGTGATGGGTCCCTATTTTTCCTATCTTATATTAAATTTAAAGCTTAATTATGTATGTGAACTAGATATTTGGATAGGTTTATGCATACCAATCATTCATTTTGGTTCTTAATATAACATTTTGAGGATATTATATTATGGAGGCGTAATCAAAGTAATTTTGCATTAATTTAACCCTTTTATGAATTCAAAATCATACTCGGACTCATTACTTGTTTTATACCTTGTTGCGTTGGGAAGATATGAAATTTTGCAATCTGACACTCAATCTTACACCTCTACGGAAGAGGAATCATTGGTTAACATATGTGCGGGCCTCCATTACCAAATCTGCCACATGGGTTTTGTTTGTTGGTGATCCCAGATGGTCAATGACCCATCATATTCCACCTAGGTCATTTATTCGACCCATGGAATCTTGGCCCTAATTCTAGTTGAAGAACACCAACCGTCTGAAAATCAACACCTGCATTAGAGCTGCGATTTAGTGGTTCAGGCTAGTCATCGACTTGTAATGAATATGAATGTCACATGCCCCAATCTTGCAAAAATAATATTATCATATTTGATTTTATTTCAAGACAATATGTTAAATTTTATGCTAAGTTGTAATTGATGACTCAGCAGAGTCAAGGATGTTGAATGTAATTATGAATATTTTTATTATAAATAAATAAAAAGCAGAGACAACAGCTTGGGAGAGTTGTTAAAAGAGTGTTTACTGGTCAAGTTGGTGGAGGAGACTAGGTGGAGAGAAAATAGACAAGTGGCAGCATCCTCAAACACTTCCAAACTTGTAGGTGGCAACCTCCATACATTTGGGGTCATGATCCCCCAAGAAAGTGGGATCAGAGCAGGTGGCTCAATTAATGACAACTAACTCAAAAAGACCTAGGCAATCTTAATAAAAATGCCCATTGAAGAGAGCTGAGGCTGCTCATTCCAAGAAGGGAATAATTCATGTGAATGTACTTCAAAGGATTTCATTGGGAAGGGAATTTGTGGAAGGTGTTTGAGGGGTAAAATTGCAGAAGTGATCTAGTACAGCTTTTCAGCTGAAGGATCTGGCTGTTGAGTGCAGAGTCAGTACTGAGTCATTGGACTAGTATCTTGTTGCTTTCTCCATCAGTTCTCAGCCAAGGAGACCAGGAACAGGCTCAGGGGTCTTGAGAAGACGTTGTTTGAGCGTTCTCCAGGAGTTGGTAGGGAGGAATGGCCTCCCAACGCTGTTGTCATCCAGCTTTAAAAACAAGTTCTACAGTATTTTATTTGCTGTGTTAAAAGTTTATATCTGAGAATGAATGAATAATGAATGATTTACATGTTATGTAGTGAACTGTTAGAGTTTATAATCTTTTAGTTGTTGAATGTTGAATCTGTAATTGCATGAGATAATCCTACCTATATTTTTTCCCGTCTGGAACGAACCAGATCGTACTCTAGCACAGGTAGTGTGTTTAAAATAGATGAAGATATGATAGAAATATGGATTGAATAGAGTTATTTTGTATTTCAGAACAATGGAATAATTTATTTTTGTATATAGATATTTTCAAAAAAGAATATTAATCTGTCTAATTAAGTGATTGTTTAAAACCAGATTATTGTATTAAGAATGCTAGCAAAGAAATATTCATAATACTTTACAAACAGCGGGTTTAATTCTTTTAACAAGTTGATTACTGTAAATAGGTTATTTTCTTATTCAAAACTGTATTTTTGTAAAAAGAAACTACTAACCTGTAACATAAGTAAAATAATTAACTTAGGTAAATACTCATTTATTTCTGTGAAGAAAAAACCAAGTTATTTTACATAGTTTATTTTATTTTTCATACTGCTTAACTACATCTACAAATATTCACATTTCAAGTAGGGTAATACTGATATAGTTATTTTTATAAATAAATTAACTACAACAATTATAGTATTGTAACAAGGAAACAATAATGAAACCTATCTATGTACTTATAAATAGACTGAATGCAATGGTAAACAATAGTTAATAAATATTATTTATAAATGAACTAATTCATTTAAATAAACTAAACTAAGATTAATTATAAAAGAAAATACAGGGTCGAAACCCTTATAGTATTAACATTTAAATACTAACATTATAATTTATAGTATTAACATTGTAAATCATAGTAATAACATTGTATTCAATAATTAATAACCAAAAAAGTAATAATCCAAGGATTAGGATTATTTAGTATTCTGAACTTTCAAACTATAAAATATTATTACAGTCCTGTAAGGACAGAGAGAGATAACATTGGAAGCATAATAATTGTATACCTGTAACAAATAATTAATTTCACTTTATTATTGAACTAAAACCTACAGAATAATTAAAGAAATTATTTATACACAAGTCACTAACAGGATTAACCCTTGCTCGAATATCCGAGCTTATAAACAATTATTATAACAAGAAGAAATAACAGAATAAGTTATAATAATACATTTTAATGCAAGATAATTTAACAAGTAAATATTTCTTTACACAGTCGAAATAGGGTAAGAACCCGAGTATAAAAATTACATTAAGAGCATAGAAATAACTGAGTTCAAGCTCAACAAAGCTAATCTCTATGCTTAAAATTTAAACAGAGAATGGCTTGACAGGACGCGAGTTCTTTACATAACTGTACACAAAACAAGTAAAACAAAATTTACAAGTCACGGCATAAGCCGGAGAACCCTACTAATAGCAAGGGTTAGCAAAAACTAAACAAGCAAACCGAGAAATAGTAACCCATGAAGAGTCACTTGCAGGCCACGACTTCCAACTGAAAAATTGTTCCATAAAGAACTGACAAGCATGGATTGCCATGGGTTGACCAGGGCTTACCCGTAACCAGGAATCCGACCCTTCTCGTTTGTACCAGTAGCAAAGAAAGATGTAAATCATTACCTGCAAGGATACGAACCCACAATGTTAAATTTATGCATTATATCATAACTGAGTTAAGAGTAAGTTTCAGAACTGTTAAAAAGAATTTTTCTTACCTGGAAGCAAAGGTAATGTAGCCACCGAGAAATAGGAGCGCCGCCACCAGCGAGACAAAGATCCAACCCTTGATCTCTCCTGTGACAGAGATGTTCATACGCATGCACAAACCACTGCTAGCAGCAGCAAGAACCAGGTGGAGCAATGGCCAAGCAAGAAGTGTACGGTAAAGCTCAAAACTGTCACCACATGCGAAGCATAAGAACCACACTCTCAAAAACCCTATGACGAAAACCAAATTGTAACAGAAGCAAGTAATCCCCTTTAAATGATCCCAACAGGCAGGTCGTGGGGGAACGAACCAAAAACTACTCACAGGCCAGGCCGCAAGGTTAAAGCCACGGCCCTCAACAATTTTTGCCAGGATAAACTCACAGTGTAAGCAAGGGTCGAGCACGAAGAAGACAACTGAACATTGTAAACCAGGACAGGAGCTCGTTAAGTTCACAGTAGGGTAAGCATGGCATCCATGGACATAGTTCTAGAGCTTCCCAAAGGCCCGAAATCGACAGAGGAGAAGGACAAAGAATAGGGTTACACCAACCCTTATACTTCTGACACTTGGCCGAGACGGAACCACGTGGTCTCACAAATTATTCAACCATGCAGTGGTTCGATTCTATAGTCCTTGCATGCCAAATGATTCCC
>LPNX010343992.1:393433-421642 GCA_001517045.1 Pseudotsuga menziesii | reverse complement strand
ATTATTCAAAACATAATTTTATGCACAATCATATAGTATTGTAATCATTCAAAGGTTCTACGTGTTCATGGATGTCAACCTACGGTTGCATGGCATAAACTATGAAACCTCGAATCATTGCCAAGCTTATAATATAGTCATCGTATAGTTTAGGACGAGGGAGATTTCAAAGTCTTTTATATACACAACCTTACACATGATCCCATCGATGGAGTGGTCTAACGCCACATCCCTTTTCCATTGCAAGTTACATTATGAACTTTATAATTATATGTTTATTCATATTAAGCTTTTGTGGAACATGAAATCGATACAATCTCATAATCGATATTCTTGTTCAGGGTATTTTTATGCATAGAAGCTTTAGTTCATCACTAATTGTTTATCCATTTATTCATAACATCAATAGTATAGTTACAAATGTTGATAAGCTTTGAGCTATTGTAACTATGTTTATGAAGTAAATCTTATGATACTTAGGAGATACTAATTAAAAGGCTATTTCATTACATAGCCAAACTATGATGTTTAACAAAGTATTCCTAATAGACTTTGCATAGCTAGTCTTGTTGCTACCAACGTTTAAGTTGTGACTCGATAACTCTATACAACATAGTTTTAAATATGATCATGAACTTTATAAATTTTATTTGTTTATAACCAGAATTACTGGTAACCATGGATGTTTTATAAACAAGATAGTTCATGTGTGAATTGGGGATCCTTTAATGGTTGATGTTTCCCCTTTTTATTATATATATATATATATATATTCTAATTGGAAAATATTTGTCACTTTAAATAAAAAGTGACGATAAATTGTTCCAGAGGAACTTTTCATTATATAAGGACCAAAAATCCTCGTCTCTGAAACATCTTTACAATTTTTGTATCGAGGGATTGCCTTGAAATATTTACAAAAAAATAGAGGATCTTGAGTTATGAGTCTGTATTAAACCTTGTCATAGTCAAAAAATAAATTTTAAGTACAAGATTTTAGTTTTATGAGATTACCTCTATTTCCAGATTACCAGGATCTAGTAACAGATCTTGCTTGGACAATCCATCTGCTTCCATATTCAGTTCCCTGTAGATGTGAGAAATTCTGAATCCTATGAAGAATTCTAACAACCTTCTGATAGCATTCACTAATTGTTGTAGATGTGGAGAATATATTTGGATTTTCTTGTTCACCGAGTCAACCACCATCTTGGAATCCCCAAAAACTTGTAATTGAGAAATGTTGTTGTTGATGGCTACCTTCAGGATCAAGTGTAGAGCTGCTAGTTCAGCCTTATCATTTGAGCAGTGTCCAGGAGCATATTTGGATTTTCTTGTTCACCGAGTCAACCACCATCTTGGAATCCCCAAAAACTTGTAATTAAGAAATGTTGTTGTTGATGGCTACCTTCAGGATCAAGTGTAGAGCTGCTAGTTCAGCCTTATCATTTGAGCAGTGTCCAGGAGCATATTTTTCTTGGATCTTTTGATTGGATGAAAGGTAAAGCACTCCTCCCTATCCTCCCAAAGGAGGATCCTCTTGACTAGCACCATCAAAATAGGCCCATGGTATTGCTTTATTTATTTCTGGAGGGATCAGAACTCTGATTTTCTGCTTTTTCTCTTGATATTTGTGTTCTTTGACCCATTGAATCACAAGAGTCGATGTTACTTCAATTGGGATCAACTTGTTATTGAATATGACAGTGTTTCTTTCCCACCAAATTCCATAAGTGAAAAGGGAGGGGAGAGCACTATATAGACGTACCGATCTATCTTTCCACCATGCATTTGCTTTGTGTTCAAGAGAGGTACCCAAATTACATTGATACTTCAGCTCTGAGCATGCTGTATTCCACACAGCTTCTGCATAAGAACAGAAATGAAACAAATGAGCAACTGTTTCCTCATCTGAAAAACAATGAGCACGTCGATTTGGACCCTTCCAACCCCTTTTCTGCAAATTGTCCCATGTTAAGAGCTTGTTGCTAAGAGTCAAACATAGAGTTATTTTAGCCTTTAAAGTCCCTTCTTCCTTCCATAAATTCTTCCACCATTCCATCTTCTCTCCCTGATGTTGATCCCACACCCACGTCTTGTAGCCTAGTTTGGACGAGAAGTCCCCATTCACTGGGTTTTTGGTCCACACCAATTTATCTTCTTTCTCCTCTTCTAGATGAATAAAACTTAACTTAAGTAGTGAAACATATTCCTCCCATTCCTCTTTAATACCTTCCTCTAATCCTAAAACCTATGAGTTTTTCAAAAAAGTTTCCCTTTGTGAAGAAATTAGGCAAGCTTGGTTTAGGGTGGAGATCCTCGAGCTTCTTAGTTTACGTATTAGGCCTTATGAGAGTTTAAATCTCTCCCCTGCTCCTGACCAGAGATCTTCTCCTACCCTTACTTCTCTCCCATTTCCTACCATCCATACCAACCAATTCCCTACCTGTGGGAAGGCTAATACCAATGCCTTCCACCCTACGGACTCGTTTTTGAAGGTTTTGTCCCGTTTCCTTATCCATTCGAGAATGGACCCATTTGGGAAATACTTGGAAGTTAGGACTCTTCCCCATAGAGTCTTAGGATTATTAATAAGGCGCCACAGTGTTTTGGCAGCCAAGGATTGACAAAATTAAAAAGGGTTCTTAATTCCCCGCCCCCCTAAATATTTTGGGCATGCTAACGTTTTCCATTTCGCTAAGGGGACTCCTTCAAAATGTCTATTAGCAGACCATAAGAAGGAAAATAATTTTTTTCTTAATTTTTGTAGGATACCTTTTGGAATATAAGTAATTGTGGCCGAATAGACTGGGATGCTTTGGAGGACTGCCTTCAAAAGAAACAGCCTACCTCCCCTATATAAGAACTCATATGTCCAACATCCAATGCTCCCTTCAATTTTTTTATACAACCACATCCAATATTTAAAGGAGCAGGCATTAGGTTTGAGTACAAACCCTAGATATTTGAACCCTTCTTCCATAGGCTTTACAATGTAAGGAAGTTTAGTTGTAATCCTGCTTCTTACCTCCTCTTGTAGACCATTTTTGGAGAGAATTGACTTTTCCACGTTGATGTGCATTCCTATAGCTTTCTTGTATAGGTCCAGCATCTGCTCTGCTTCCGTAAGGTTTTCCCATGTACCCTCTCCCATTATCACCAAATCATCCACAAACAGGATATGAGATAATTATTCTGAGTTAGTTACCTTTATACCTTTTAAAGAGCCCTATCTTTTTTCCTGTTCGATATTCTTCTCAAGGCATCAACGATCAAAAGCAAAAGAAAGGGAGAAAGGGGGCACCCTTTTCTGATTCCTCTTGATGCCCTAAAAACGTTTGAGGGTGAGCCATTGATAAAAACTGCAAAGGAGGATGACTGAATGCATCCCATAATCCAGTTGTCTGTCTCCAAATCCAACCCTATCTGAATCATTACCAACCTTAAAAATCTCCAGTTCACCCTATCATATGCTTTGGAGAGATCCAGTTTTAAGACAGAGGGTGATATTTTTTACCGTTTAATGGTATGCATTGCTTCCTGAGCAAAGGATACCACATCGTGAATTTGACGATTGAACAAGAATCCAAACTGCTCTTTTGTAATGACCTCGCTCAGAATTTGCTTCAACCTTTGGGCTATAACCTTTGCTATTATTTTGTAAACCACATTGTAGCAAGATATTGTCCTGAATTCTTCAAAGGAGGAAGGATTTTGCTTCTTAGGAATGAGTGCCAAAAAAGTGGAGTTCAGGGCTCCCAATACCTTCCCTTCCCTTTGAGATTCTTGCACCACCTTCAGAAGGTCCTCCTTTACTAGGTCATAGAAACCTTGAAAAAATTCTATGGTGATCCCATCTGATCCTAGTCTTTTTCCTTTCTGGAGAGAGTATACAATTTTCTCTAGTTCTTCTCCTATAACCTCTTTCCTGAGGGAGTTGTTCATTTCTTCATCCATCAATATTGGAAATAGATTGATGACCTTTAGGATTTGTTGGATACTGCATCCTTCCAATTCCTTGAATAAGTCTTTGAAGAAGCTCTTCACAACCTCTGTTTTTCCATTAAAATAGCTCACCATTTCACCATTCGTGTCCTTTATTGACGCAATTGTGTTCTGATTCCTTCTCTGGTTGGCGAAACTGTGGAAGAACCGTTGTATTATTATCACCTTCTTTTATCCAAATTTCTCTGCTTTTTAACCTTTATAGTTCCTCCTTCCTAGCTAACAATTCTTCTCTTTTTAGTTCTTTTTCCTTTACCTCCTTTATCTCTATTTTTTAAAATACACCAGTGTTATTCCACTCATAAATCTCTTTTTAGGATATTTCCACTTCCTTGAGTTGTTTTTCTTGATTCGTCGAGTAAACCCTAACCCATGGTTTTTTCACCTTCTTAACTTCCTGTAGGTTTTTCGAAAGTTGTTTCACGTATGTGACATTAGGGTTTTCCTCCAAAGGTCTCCATGAATTTCCTATCAACTTACGGTAGTCTTCCTCCATCAACCAAGCAAGGTTAAATTTGAACAGAGCTACTGGTTTGTTTTCTGGGTTTTGGATTTGAAGGAGAACCAGGAGATGGCCTGACAGACCTCCTACTTCGACCCAGGATTTGATTATTAAAGACTCAGAGAGAAAATTTTCTGAAAGAAAAAATCTATCTAACCCTTTAGAAATTGCCTAGTCCCCGCTTCTGTTCTCCCTCCAAGTAGGGGTTAGCTTTAGCAATTGAATGTCCACCAGCTCCATGGATTCAAAGAGTCGAGCAAAAAATGTACTCAGACCATCTTGACGTGCTAGGGTTCCCCAGTCTTCCTTCTCTTGCAGGGTTAGATTTGGGTCTCCTCTGGGTATTACCTTCCTTGTCTCCAACATTCCTGAGGAAAAGAAGGATTCCCAAAACACTTTTCGATCTTGATATGGTCCGTATACATTGTACAATGCAAACTCTGTTCCTGTAGCTTTCTCCTTCGGCACTGTTTTTATCACTGTGCTATGTTTTTCCACAAGCATTTCGTCATACTCCTGGTTCCAGGCAGTTATCAGGCCTCTAGAATGTCCTTCAGAGCTGATGTGGTCAAAAATTCAACCCTTCAACCATGGCTCCAAAACTTCCTTAGCTTTTTCTCCCTCCATCATTATTTCTTGGATGAAAATGATCACTGGTTTTTTAATGTCGATCATTCTTCTGAGAGATTTTAGTTTTGGGGAGCTACCCAACCCCCTTCCATTGAATGATAAGACCAGCATCAGTAGACCCTGTATTGGGCCTGCCTTGCTCTAAGAGCCCTACCAATTGTTTCCTGTTTTCCATTCTTCACCTCCACCTCAGCTTGTGACTTGGCTATTTCAATATGAGATCTCCTACCCAATGTGACCTTGGGTACCTTATCTGATGATAACCCTCCGGTCGACACTTGGTCTTTATCAGCCGCCACCTTTGACCATGTGTTGTAAATCTTATGTTTAACCCACGAAGGAGGATCTTTAGGGGATGCCACCTTTTTTCCCTCTCTTCCCTCATTACTACACATGTCTTTACATCCTTTAACCAATGTCACCTCCTTGATTCCCGCATGCACGACAATTGTTTCTGTCTGCTCTAGGCTTGTCGTGGTTCTCATAGGAGTCACCACCTTTCTATCAACCTGCGAGATAATTGTCTGCGGGGAAGGTTGTTCTTGGCCTTCTAAATTCTCAGTATGGACAAGAGGAATTTTTTCAGGACTGAGTTCCATCTTACCCGGGGGTGCAGAGAAGCTTTCTTCTGGCGATTTTGTCTTCTGCTCCTTACCCTTTGATAGGTTCTCACTACTTTCTATGGTATGTTCAGTCTTTTCGTTCTTCTACTTTCTGAACTGTTGTGTACATATTTTGAAAACCATACTAGGGAAGCACATTTCCCTTTCACGTTATAATTATTTCAGCCCCTTTTTCTAATTTTCTTTGATCCCTATGCTTGAACATGTTTTGTCCATTCCCTACGTCCTAATGGTCTCCTCTACTCATCTTGATAAGGTCATTCACAAATATGGGATTTTAGTTTGGAGGATGACAAAACTAAGTACCCTTGGCTAATTTTTTTTTCCTTTGAAGTTGATCCATCATATCAAACCCTTGTAAAAATTTGTAAGGTCATCTTCCTATTTTTCAATGTGATGGGACCATCTCAACAAATAAGCATATATGAGCATTTTCCAATGCTTGCACCATTTTAGGAATCTCCAACAATGATTGTTGCATGTTGCAATGTTCAACAATTCTCCCCAAGTTCATGGAGGTATTGCTCCATGTTGTTCAACAATTCACTCCAAGGCCATGTTACCTCCATGTTTTCTAGCCTATAGGATGGGTGCATATCCACATGGTCAAAACTTGTACTCTAGTTTCCATCTACTTTTGGAAATTTTAACAATCCGTATGAGTACCTTAAAGATTTTAATAATTTTCACATGAGAGAAGATGAGAACATTAGGAATTTTAGTATGAGGCTTGTCGAGTTGTATAATCACATTTTGGAATGCATCCACCCTACCAACTTGGAAACACGTTTACCTTATTATTACCTCCTTGATTCTTCCTACAAGTGGTGGTTAAAGGAGAAGAATGCTTGAAACTTAGAGTCAGCCTTGATGGTTTGATTAGAGTTTTAACAACAAACCATTAGCATGGGATTCACCCTAAGAAATACCAACATGCATAAATGTTTGTCTTTTATGAGAATGTCAACTAGAGCCATGTCAAGGGGAGTGCTCTCCAAGGAATTTAGTTATTTTTCAATGTAGTTATTCTTGCTCGGGATCCTTAAATAATTCCCAATGTCCCCCTTAACGCTAGGGAGATTCCTCCAAAGTGTGCTTTAACCTTGATTCTAAAGCATTTATGACAAACTCATTTTCCAAAAACATAAATAGGTGGAATCAACACCTAGGACGCTTCTCAAACTCTCTAACATCTCTACATGATGTGGCAATTCCTCCAAATATGTGACTCTTCCTTAGGATGTATGAGATGCTTCATCAATAAACAAATATGTATAAAAGTATGCCAATAAAGGTTCCAAATGGTGGAAATCTACCACTTGTGTCACCACACCTCAAAATGTACCAATGCCTCAAAAAGGTGATCCTCAATGAAGGAATAGTCACCAAATCATGAGCCCATTCAGAATGTGAACGATGCTACTACTACCCTAGATAACAACTGCAACCCACGTCTTCCAACTGCATGCTCCACTTCCTAGTGCGGTGTTTGCCCGACCCCATGACTGCCGACTTGCCTAGCCTGTAGCTCTTCGTGACATGACCTCATGTCTAGATCCACAGGTGGCTCTGTAAGATCCGTCCCGAGCTGGCTCCACCGAGGAGATCGATGACGTCTCCACACAACTGTCAGCAACTCCCAAGTTCATCCTTTCGTCCCTCTTTGAGAGTAATTGTTAGCCTCAGTGCCCCCAGTTCATCCACAAGAGTGAGTGTAATTAATGGTAACGAATTAACTTGACTAATTTATGAAATTTTATTTAAATCATTAATTTATAAAATTATTTATTTAATTTATGAATTAACTTAAATTGTTTACAATATATCATAAAGTTTCAAAATTAATTTAACATGTGAATTAACAAGATATATCACTTTGGCATGAAATTATCCACTACATAAAAAATCTCAAAATCTATATCACTGTTATGTAGTCAAATATATCAACAAGAAAATTACTTGGAAAATTCAAATACAACCTTTAAAGATTTTCAAAAGGGAAAAACATCAAATCAATTTTTTTGGTTTTTTTGGTTTTGTGTTTAGTGACTTTAACAGTGGTTCTAGAATTGATAATATGCAGAAAATAATTTCTACAATTCAATTTAGTTTAAGTGACTTTTAAACTAGCCAAAATGTCACATAAACATGTCGAATATGCCAATATTTTGTTAGAGAAGTTTTAATAAGTAAAATATTAAAAAAATTAGACTCTTGATAGCTGAAATTTACTAGTAGAAGCAAAAAAGTAACCTACTAAAAATTTAAGAAATTGATCTTAAAATTAGAAGAAAAATCCTAAATATTCCTAGAAATTAGAAAGATGGAAAATTTTATAGTTATTTTCCAATTTTTTACTAAATTTTTAATTTATTTATTACTCCAAAGATTAAATTGATTTTTCAGAATTGTTGGTTGAAGAATGGAAGAAAACACTAATGCCCTCTAGATCCTTGGGCTAATAGAGTCCCAAATCTTCTCTCTTAATCCTTGTTTGTATGTGTTTGATATAGAATCCCTGCAAAATAACATGACGCATTTTCTACCAACGATTGGTTTGGCTTGCCAAATTTACCAAAGAATGACAGCCTTGCATACACCTTCAATTTACCTGTATAGCTCATACTCTAACCTTAATCACATGTTGGATACCCCTTCTAAGAGGTTAAATATCTCAACATGCATCATACACTAGCATATGATTAATCATCTAGCAACACTACTCTTCAATGGACTAACAAATAAAAATAACAATGATAAAATTTAGAAAAGTTACTTCAATTAGAATTAGCATGTTGAGCTCACCATGAAGACACCAAGATACAAGATCCAAACATAGAGAAAGTATGATAATATCACTCTCGAATATCAACAACAAATGGAAGTGAGAAGTGAGCTCGCTTAAATCGGAAAAAATATCAACTTCTAGTACAAAAAAATAATAATATCATATCCAAAACCCTAGATTTGATCTAGGGATATTCAAAATTGATAAAATAATTCCCAAACCCTAACCATATCTTCGACGAGGGAGGGAACACTAGCTGATATGGTCAAGAGATGAACAAATAATACAATATAGTCCCAAAGAGGGGGCACTCCATCCATACCATGAGAAAAATACAATCAAAAGATAATAAAACCACAAAGCCATCCATGAAAGGAGAGCACTCTCAACAAATAATGTCCAATACTCAACCAAAAGACCAGACAATCTAAGGCGCTCCATGAAACCACTTTCAAAGCCATCAATAGAATGCTACAACATGGGAGAAACCCCACCAATGTGGTCAAATTGTGCCAATGCCTAGCCGCAAAGGAGAGGTAGGTCCAAATGGATGAAAAAGGGTCCAAACATGCTCCAAAACCCCAACAACCTCATCAATATGCTCACATGTGTGGTCAAATTCTCATGGAAAGTCCAATAATCTAGCTCCAAGTAGCATAAAATGATGACAAAATGGTCCAAAGTGAAGTCGAAGGCCCAACGACTAGGAGGAAGGCTCTAGAAAAATCCACACGTTCCAAGTAGCAAGGGTCTTCATCATAAGGAAGGGGGTTGGCCCCTTTTCCTAGCTAACGTGCCAAGTAGCAAGGCTCTTCATCATAAGGAAAGGGGTTGGCTCATTTTCCTAGCTAGGAAACACAACATGTAACATCTTCTAAGAGTAGCACCTCATCACATAATTCCTAATAGCCATCAAAAACATCCAAACATCAAAATACATGTATAATAAATCCCTTCTAGTGGAATAACAATATACCCCCTCCCCTATTTGCTCCTCTATGAATGTCTCATATTGAAATCCATTCAGGGATGCATGAAATATCCCTCTCCCTATTCTTGTTGATAAAATAGCAATTTTAGGAAGGAATTTACTACGAAAAGAGATATAAGTGAATCAAAATTAGTATTAGCTTATTCCAAACCAAGGCCTTAACTATTGAATTTATTGATATGATCTAGAGAAACGCTGACTCTTAGCATATTATTATCTCATCTTTTTTAGGCCAACCAACAAGGAAAGAGAAGGGCCTAAAGTAAGTGTCTCTCCCAAACAATGGATATTCATGGTAACATCAAAACTTAAGCAATGTTAATCTAATGTGATAATAATACACAAGATGTACATTACAAACACACTTCCTCTAAGTAACTCATTAATTAATAATTTTTACTTATCCATACTAACATTGGTGTAACCCTTTGGAACTTTTTTTTACATGCGAGACCCTAAATTAAAATGAAGAGTTTAATTTACCCAAGTGAGGGTATATGAAGTGGATTATGTACATAAGGAAGAAAGGGGGTCACAATGAAATAACTATCATAGCAACATAGGAGTGTTTGGTCTATCTATAACTTTAACATTTATTACTTTTTAAGTTTTTTTTTCCACGTGTGCTTAGGAAGAAATGTCATGGATTATCCAACCTTGCGCCTTCATATTGCGATCTTTTTTTTTCCTTTTTGTTTCTTTGGTGCTTTTTCATTTGCCGCATTCTGCTTAGATCTTTTATTGTCTTGGTCCATTTTTTCTTTAGACATGTCTTAAACAACCTTGAACAAGTGTACCTGGATTTTGTGATGGGGAGTATCTGCCATGATATTTTTCTTTGAATGTAATTTATCAACATCTTCCTTTTTTGAGAGTACAAGACTCTTTTGACTTTGATTAAGGCATTCATACATTGGAATAGTAGCAAGACCTTATGTCGTTATTAATAATAAAGCATTCATAAACAAGAAAATGAAGGGGATGGTTGAATTGGCTTAGAAGAATGAAAACGGATGGGTAATATGTTGTGAGATGGATGAAATCACATTGACTTAGTTCACGAAAGTGCATATTAAGATCAAATAACCTCCATATTAAGTAAAAAGAGAAACACCAAGGTTAGATTAATACAAGCAATAATCAAAGTGTGAGTCATCATAAAAGTGTAAATGTCACAACTCATAGGGGATGATGCTCTATTGCTAGCTATGCATATTAAAGACCATGGACCATCTTGTGTTGTTGGATTAATCTCTAACCATTGATCTATAATACAATCACAGATCTCATCTAGGGACAATTGATCAACATTTACCCCTTGATGAAAGAGGGGTAACACCTTCAATAGAATCTCTTTCTCAATACCTCCAACCCAACTCAATATATATGCTTAATAAACAATAAACCGTTCATGGTTTATAATTACACATGTTAGAAACCACCTATAGTTTTGGGATTTTATTTAGAAATATAACTTCATGCATAATTTTTGGCCTTTACTAAAAAAACATTAATTCATGCATGAGCTTTGGTGTTTACTAAAAGCATTACTTCATGCATGAGAAACTGTTATGCCATGGGGTTGGAAACCTTGCGTTGTTTTGGCATCTTCTAAAACCATTCACTGTAAGATGTATGGCACCTTTCCTAACATTCTACAAGGAAGGGTTAGTGCCATATTTTCATTGCTTGCAAGAGTCAAAGAGATTGACTTTGGACAAAAGCGAATTGACTAATTCGTAGAAGAGGTTTGATTGCAGCGAGGGCATTTTTCTCTATAATTGTATTCCTTATGTGTAAAAAAATCCAAAGATCTTGTCACTAAGAAATCATTAATAATAACTAGAGGAAGATAGCCATTTTAACTAGATATTTTCCCAAGACAGGTTTCTCTTTGATTTTTCTTAAAAATATTACTTCATGCAAGATTTTTGATGTTTACTAAAAATTCATGCATAAGTTTTGGCTTTTACTAAAAACATTACTTCATGCATAAGATAATTGTCGCAACATGGATTGAAACCTAGTGTTTTTTTAGCACCTTCTAAAACCATTCACTAGAATATGAACATGACACCTTTCTTGACATTCTGCAAGGAAAGGTTAATGCCATATTTGCATTACTTGCAAAGGTCAGAGAGATTGACTTGGACATAAGCGAATTGACCAACTCATAAAAGAGGTGTGAGTATAGCGAGGGCATTTGTCAATGTAATTCTATTCCTTGTGTTAAAAACTCCAAATACCCTATTACTAACAAATCATTAATAATAACTAGCATAGATCCATTCTAAACCCGAATTTATCAAGCACTGATCCAATTTCTTGAGGTGTAAATTTTTATTTTTACACATACAAAAAAATTACACCTCCATAAATTTGATCCCTCTTAGTCCTTGATAGATCCTGGTTTACGATGGATCTATGCTCGTTTTAATTTATTTTATTTTATGAGCCGACATGGATTTTTTTATTACTTTTTTATTTGGTTTTAAATTTTTATTTTATGAGTTGACATTAATTTTTTAATTACTTTTTATTTTGGTAACATAACGCTACGTTAAGTGACAACATTAACCCATTTTGGGTCGTAGAGCACCTTTCTCTTATTAGTTCAACTAAAGGAAAATGACCATTTCAGTGTTGGAGACTTTCCCAAGATAGGTTTCTCCAAGTATCTCTTGTATTGGAGTTTTTGTTTTTTATTAAAAAATATTACTTCATGCATGAACTTTGGATTTCGAGAAAACATTTCATGCATGAAATAGTTTCCAGAACATGGATTGGAAGCCTCGTGTTGTTTTGACATCTTCTAAAACCATTCACTACAAGCTGTATGACACCTTTCCTAATTTTCTGCAAGGCAAGGCTAATTCCATATTTGCATTGGTTGCAAAGGTCAAAGAGATTGATTTGGACAAAAGCAAGTTTAATGCCATATTGAGGTGTAATTTTGTGGAAGTGTAAAAATAAACATAAAAATTTACACCTCAAGAAATTGAATCAGTGCTTGATAAATCTGGGTTTAGAATGGATATATGGTAGTTATTATTAATGCTTTGTTAGTAATAGGCTATTTGGATTTTTTAACACGGTGAATATAATTACATTGGGAAATGACCTTGCTGCACTCACACCTCTTTTATGAGTTAGTCAATTTGCTTATGTCCAAATCAATCTCTCTGACCTTTGCAAGTAATACAAATATGGCATTAACCTTTCCCTGCAATCACAACACAACTCAAGAACAAAAGACGATAACGACAAATTCAACTTTGAGGATAAAGCTTCCATTAAGGGGAAGGAAATGTTACGTAAATTAAAATATTAAATAATAACCATTAAAAAATATGTAATTAATAATAGTAATGAATATTAAAAAATTGGAAGCAAGAGGAAATGACTCCTCAATATGTAAGCCCAAGCTATATTTAAGCGGGTCATCTTGTAAATTAAATCATCATTCTTTTTATTCAACACACACACACTTTTGTATATTTAATATTCAAACTACATGTTTTCCGCTTCATTGGTGACGAAGCCGGCACGTGGTTTTCTTAAAAGGAGAAAAAACGTAAAAATAGCTAGTGCGAAAAAAGTAAAAAGAAAAGAAGTTAAAAAGAAAAACAAGAAATAAAACATTTGAACAAAAAATGACAAAAAAGAAAAAGTAAAACCACACTTGATTTATAAAACCACATTCAAAAGTGTGAGACATCATAAAAAATTCATTATTTTTAATAATAAAAAATATTAATATTAATAACCTTATTATTAAAAGTACAAATAATTGTTAATTATTATTTAAATTGAGTTGTGAAAAACAAAAATTCCAACTTGCACAAGAAGTATGTCTGAAATGAAGGATCAACTGGACAAATTGGAAAAAGGCTAAGCTCGGGACTTGAAAATTATTAAAGGTTTAAACTCCAGACTTAATCAGTTTGAAGCAAAAGTACGAGAAAAAAAGAAGAGCTATCACGACACATGCAATATGAATTTGTTGGAGTCGTCTCATGGGAAATGAGGAAGGCAAGAGATGAAATGAAAACATACTTCGAGGAAGGGCTAGATAAAATCATGCAGTTCTTCAAAGATAGAGATGCCTCTAAAAATGTCGATTTGCCAAAGGGAGACCATTCATGTCGCAATTCAGCCAAAACCAATAATCATCGATAAAATTCCCTCAAAGTGGAAATTCCAGAAGACCATAGGGATTGCAATCATCAATAATCATATTGGGCTGCAATGCAATTAATGGGGGGTACACGATGAAACCCAAATAAGAATTACCCAAATTGATGGTGAGCAAAACAAAGTGTCGCATGGATCAACAAAGTGGAGGAATTCTTTTACATTCACAAAATTTTATCTAATGATGAAAAGGTTAAATACACCTCCATGCATCTCGAAGGTCAGGCGTATAACTGGTACATGTTGTGGAAGAAGACGACAAACGTATGTGCTTACATCTAGGACACACTCAAAAATTATTTTTTCAAAAGATTTGAAGATGTGATAGAGAGAATTTTTTTCCAAAGTCACTAGATTACAACAAAATGACAACATCGAAGATTACACCTATGAATAGGAAGCCTTAGCGATGCAAGTACCAAAATTAACAGATGGTCAACATCTCTAGACATATGTATCTGGTCTTAAACCATATATAAGAGAAGAGTTAGAATTGCATAATGTATCCAACTTGGATAAGGATAGGTGCAAAACAAAAATTATTGAGGAGATTTTTAAAAGATCAAGACAAGGGAACATTGAAAAGGGATATGTGCGACAAGAAGAGACCCAATGTAGATATTGTGAAGATATATGGTGACTTGGTCATCAGTGAAACAAATCTCAGTCATATGGTTATGAAGTCAAAAAGGGTTCAGAAACATCAATTAGTCGTTGTGACAATGACAAGAAAAATAAGAAGAATACTTGTTGTTGGTGTGGAGATGATTGGATCCCAGGCCATAAGTGCAAAACCAATCACACATTACATTGCAAAATCATACATGAAAAATAAGTACAAGTATCAAGAGAGGAAGATAAATCTGATTCTGATGCAGAAACAAGCTCATCCGAAGTATCAGTTGCGACAGTTGCATGTATTCAATAATGTAATGTCCCGGTTTTGACCCCATTGCATTAGATGTATATGATGATGTATATATTGTAAATGATCAGGGTGTGGAGCTAAAGGCCAAGGCCCCACCATTCATCGGTTAGGTTATGTTTTGGATTTTAATTTGTCACCGATGGTATATCGGGGCATGCGGCATATATTATATTGGTCATCATGTAAATATGCATCTATAATTAATTAAATGAACCCGACCAGCTACGATCGCGGCAACTAAAGCGAAAGGGGCATGATTTTCACAAGGATAAGGATGTGGGGGGATTGTCCAACTTTAGCCAATGGGGCCAAAATCCATGTGTTTTCTTACCTTGTTTATCCCAACCACTCTCATTAAATAATTACTGCTGGTGGTTGAGGCAGTTAATTGCTTTGGGAGTGGGGTGGCAAGACTGTCAGTCCTCACCCTCACGCACACTCCACCCCCCTGTTGACTTCACTATGGAGGAAAAACCAAAAACGCCCTCTTCACTCACGCAAAACTTCTTCCTCTCTCCACAACTGTGCAAAAACGCTCACGCCCTCCCTGCTCGCGGCCATCGATTGTATGTCCATTCCCACACCGGGGCGAAGTCATCCATCCTCACGCAGGGGCGGAAGGCCTGTTTATCCTCGCGCACAAGATTGGTCCAGGTTTTTGCCTCACGCAGTGAGCTGAGAGCAGCGCTCTGTCATCCATGTTTTCAGCTGTATGTTCTCCACCCAGACTGGTATGGTCGTGTAAGTTCCCTCGTCGTTTTATTGTTGGGTTTTGGGACTGTAATTCTTTCCATGAAGTTATGGTCGTCGTCCCCCCCCCCCCAAGATTCGTGGTGGTTTTCTATATAACTAGGGACTGGTGCAAGTCCCCCACACGCACGGTCTGTTTGGAGCCGTTTTTTCCTCTGAGCGATTGTGTTTACTGTTGTGTTGGGACGGTTGGAATTCGCTCAGGAATTCATTCTCCCTGTTTAAGCTATGATAGCTAATTTAATTGCCTGAGTGCAATGGGTGGTCTTAGGACTGTATTGGGAGCAAGGATGGGGATTCGTTTTGCTTGATAAACCTGGTGGCTGGAAAGCACACAGATAGAGCTAGAGGGCTGGCCTTCTTCTCCATCACCCCTAAATAGCACTGGAAGGGAATGCAGGGCCTTAGGGACTATGTAGCAGAGAAGGGACTGATTCCTTGTGTTGGGTGTGTTTGGGTGTCTCAGAGGTCAGGCTAGTTCTGGTGTAGGTGTTCTTGGCTCTGTAATGAGCTCACCAGCTTAGCAATTTGCCATCCCCAGCTCCTTAGTGGCCTGATAAACCCAACTCTGTTGGCTTGGCTGTGGGTTTTGTGTATCCTTGGCTATGTGTAAGCATGTTGTTCCCTTATTCCTTGGCGAATCATGCCCAACTCGGAGGTGGCAGCGTTGCTGAGAGATTATGAAGCACGCTGGCCTATGGTTGGGTGGAACGTTGCAGCGACGTAGCTGGTTGCCGGTCGAATTCTTCATAAGATAAGTGATCTTGTGCAATCTACTTCTGCAACTATCTTTTCTATTAATGATACGATGAACATGATAAATGCATGCATGATTGAATGCTGTTGGTTTCCGCTTTGTATGATGAGTAACTGCTTATGTGCATGTTTTTAGTTCAAAATCTTTGTTAGCATTTAGCATTTCAGCAGATTTTATGATTTCATATGTTCATGGGGTTCTTAGCCGCGGTGCTAGTGAAGTTGGGCTGCGTCCTCTATGCCGGTCAGGGCATGGGGACGTGACAAAAAAACTTGTAAGAAAGAAGAGTTTGAGACACCAAAAAAGATCACAACCAACAGAAGGAAAACTAATCACTCACAAATAGGTATATCCCACCTCCGTTGAGAAGTCACAACAACCTTAATGATGAATTATTCCTATTCCGAGCATGGGGACTTCACTTAGTGAAACTCTCACATAGCACGTGCAATCGTGGGATATTAAAAAATACCCTTAATTTCCAAAGATATTGACCCAAACTCTTTTTGTTGAAACCCCCTCCCAATACTTAAACCCCCCCCCCCCCCAATACCTGCAATATATTGGTTCAATTTTTGATAATTTTAAAACCCACAATATGAACTAACGTGATAGGATATTGGTCAACAAGTGAAGCCCCCGTGATTCCGAGTAACAAAATCAAAGAAGTCTGGGCCAAAGAGATTACAACTTACCGAGACAATTAAGAATAAGGACAACGCAATTTTGGTCGATTCTAGAGGGACCCATAATTTGATTGATATCAACAGGGAAAATGAGCCTAATCTTTTTGTGTTCCCTGCAAAAAGACTAGAAGCCTCAACTATCTTTGATAAAAACATCACATAAGTAGGAAAATGTCATAAGATGTCTTTACAGATACAAAACCTACACCTACAACTCAATTGTATTTCCTTACACTTAAAGAAGTAGACATGGTATTAGGCACAGACTGGTTAGCATCATTAGGGGCTTACTCTACCAACCTACAAAAACAATACATGGAATTTAAATACAATGGAAGTAAGTATCGATTGTATGAATAGAAAAGTTAGCCACCCAAGCAGAAAAAATCACAGCACAAATCAAGAACAAAATACGATGACAACACAATCAACTTTAAGGAGAAAGCTTCCCTTAAGGGGAAGGCAATGTTACATAAATTAAAATATTAAATAATAACCATTAAAAAATATGTAATTAATAATTCATAATAGTAATAAATATTAAAAAATTGGAAGCAAGAGGACACGACTCCTCAATATGTATGCCCAAGCTATATCTGAGCGAGCCATCTTGTAATTTAAATCATCATTCTTTTTATTCAATATCATCTCTCTCTCTCTCTCTCTCTCTCTCTCTATATATATATATATATATACTCAAGCTACACGTTTTCCTCTTCAAGGACAAGGTTAATGCCATATTTGCATTGCTTGCAAAGGTCAAAGAGATTGACTTGGACATAAGAGAATTGACTAACTCATAAAAGAGGTGTGAGTGCAGTGAGGGAATTTTCCAATGTAATTCTATTCCTTGTGTTAAAAACTCCAAATACCCTATTACTAAAAAAACATTAACAATAACTAGAATAGATCCATTCTAAACCCGGGTTTATCAAGCACTGATCCAATTTCTTGAGGTGTAAATTTTTATTTTTACACATCCACAAAAATTACCCTCCAAAAATTTGATCCCTCTTGGTCCTTGATAGATCCAAGTTTAAGATGGATCTATGCTCGTTTTAATTTATTTCAATTTATGAGCCGACATGGATTTTTTTATTACTTTTTAATTGGCTTAGATTTTTATTTTATGAACTAACATTAATTTCTTAATTATTTTTTTATTTATTTTGGTAACATAACGCTACGTTACGTGACAACATCTCCCCCATATTGGGTTGTAGAGAACCTCACTCCTCTTGATTCAATTAAAGGAAGATGACCATTTCAGTGTTCGAGATTTTCCCAAGATAGGTTTCTCTAGGTATCTCTTATATTAGAGTTGTTGGTTTTTATTAAAAAATATTACTTCATGCATGATTTTTGGCCTTCATGCGTGAGCTTTGGATTTTAAGAAAACATTGCATGCATGAGATAATGGCCACAACAAGCCTCGTGTTGTTTTGACATCTTCTAAAACCATTCATTGCAAGATGTATGACACCTTTCCTAACATTCTCTAGGGCAAGGTTAATGCCATATTCGCATATGTTGCAAAGATCAAAGAGATTGATTTGGACAAAATCAAATTGACTTGTTCATATAAGAGGTTTGATTGAAATGAGGGCATTTGCCACTATAATTGTATTCACTGCGTATAAAAAGCTCCAAAGACCCTGTCATTGAGAAATCATAAATAATAACTAGAGGAAGATGGCCATTTCAACAATGTATATTTTCCCAATAAAGGATTCTCTAGGGTATCTCTTGTATTACAATTTTTGGTTTTTATTAAAATATATTACTTCATACATGATTTTTGGCCTTTACTAAAAAAACATTACTTCAAGCATGATTTTTTCTTTTACTAAAAACATTACTTCATTTTTTTTATTGTGTTAAGAGTTCTGGAATGCCACTGTGTATAATTTTAGATAGATGATGCGTTTCAGGTGGACACTCCACCCATCTTCAGGATCACAAGAAGGATTACTTGATGCACTAGATAACTACCACAACATGGGTTGGAACCTTGTGTTGTTTTGGCATCTTCTAAAAGACTAAAACCATTTACTGCAAGATGTATGATACCTTTCCTAACATTCTGCAAGGAAGGCCCTAGTGCCATATTTTAATTGGTTGCAAAGATCAGAGATATTAACTTGGACAAAAGTGAATAGACTAGTTCGTAGAAGAGTTTTCAATGCAGTGAGGGAAATTGCCACTATAATTGTATTCCTTATCAGTAAAAAAAATCCAAAGACCCTGTCACTAAGAAAGAAAAAATAATAACTAGAAGAAGATGGCCATTTCAACGCTGGATATTTTTCCCAAGACAGGTTTCTTTAGGGTGTTTCTTGTATTCTCGTGACTATGTCACTTCCTTTAATTAACTATGTTCATAAACTAGTTAAGGAAAAACAATTCCTGGTTTAGCAGAAGAAGTTATTAAAGATTTTCTATTTATAATTTATTTTATCCCACATTAAGATCTTTGTTGATGAATGGATGAAGCCATAGGCCTAGAATTACATATTATTTAAACACAACTATGAGGATCTATGAAAGGGTCATTATCTCGGCAGTTGTGGCAACCTAAGTCACTTGACACAAGGACATGGGACACAAAAATATGAGTGTCCAATACAGACACGGTGACCCCCGGAATCAGGACACGTGAAATTACTAATTGGAATTAATGCACAATACACATTTTGTCATTCAAAAATCACAATGAGACACAAACATGATAGGATATTTTAATTCATATAGCTCAAGATCTCGAAACCATATTTCTTATTAAGTCATCAAAATCAAAATGTATTACATAAATGTCAGAATGCCAATGAAAACTAATAGTAGACTAGTAAATGTAACAAATATAAAATAAAATATTAATTAAAATTAGTTCATTATTATATGAAAGGGTGTAACGTTTCATTTTACACGCTTAAGCATGTAAATATGTTGCTCCATTGGTATTAGAGCGGTCCTCCGGTGAGCTTGGTTTCGGTTTCGGCTCATCTCACATCACATCTTCCCTCCATTTCACGCATCTCTCTCTCCGCTGCTCCAATTCCTCCCTCTCGCGCTGCTCCATCACCACCGCACTAGCCTCCACCTTACCATGTTCTCCACTCCCACCCCACCACCTCTCCACCACGCTCCCTCTTCCTCTGCGCATATTCTCCACCATTCTGCGCATTCTCCTCTGCTGCACACTATTTCCACCATCTACCCCCATCTACCAGCGCTCCACGCTCCCTTCTTCTCCTCACCCTGCAGTCTCCACCCTCCTCCATGCTCTCCCTTGCCCCTGCAGCTCCTTCTTGCGCCGCCCTTCCCTTCTCCATGCCGGCCACTCCTTCCTCCTCGCTGCTCCCTCTAACATATCCACCTCACGCCATCTCCTTCACGCCCTATTGCTCCTTACACTCCTTGCACCTGCCCATCTGCTGCTCACGCCCTCCTCCCAATCACCCATGCGCCAATATGCCACACTCAGCCCTGCGCTCATCTCCTCCCCAACCCGCATCTACTTCCTCTGCTCCTCTACGCCGTCAAACCCCTCACCGCGTCCTCCTGCCCTCATGCTCCACCACCATCCGTAGTCTTCCTCCACACCTGCCCTCCTGCCACCGTTGTTCTCCTCTGTACGTCATGCACCGAATCCCCATTCTCCATCACCGTCTGCCCATAATTGTCGACGCCATTCCAGCCAACGCTTATCCCAATCGTTGCACTCTTGCTTAGTCACGCACCCCTCCATTACAATCCAAACAAACAAAAAAATAATATTTCGGTCATTTGTTTTTATAAAATAAATAAAATATAATAAGAATATTATTATTATAATATTTATTTTTTTTAATTAAAAAAAAATCTATATACCAAATTAATTATATAGTTTATAACAAACAATAATAATATTAATTAATTAATTAATGTTTATTTTTATTTAAAAAAAAATTGTTATTATTATTATTAAATATAATAATAAGGCTCTTACTTCTAAGCCCAAAAGTTCTTTCTACAAACATCCATGGCATCTTATAGTGATAGTGACCAATTCATAATTCGAGAAAATCCTTAAGGATATAGATGAAATAAAGAAATCTATTGATGAAACGTTTAAAGAAAATGAAGATGGATGTGAAAATCGGGTAGAAGAAACCACCCAAGCTAATGTAAAAGATGAAGATACACTAGACTATTATGTCATTTCCCATGAGAGTAATAGCATCAATCAAGATATTGTGTAAGACACAGATATAACATACCCTAGTAATGAAGAAAATGACAACAAAATATTTGACAAGAAGAAAGATGGTCCTCACCAAAATTGTGATAAGAGACAAGTCGATGTTACTAACAATAACAATGATCAATGCATTGACAATAATATCACAATAACAAACGCACGAAGGACATATGCCATCACAAGGACTTCTATAAAGATTATCAAAAAAAGCAACTATAATATCTATCAAACACAAGATATGACCGATGTTCTTAGGAGCATTTTAAGCACAAAGAGCCCGTTTAGGGGAACTGACACAAAATGTGTTGGGATTATTAACACGAAAAATAGTTAAGGTCGTGATGTATGTTGAGCATGTTCAATTGAAGACAAACATAGTTAAAAGAAGCAATCACACAAGTAGAAAAAATGTAAACAAAACTTCACCAAGTTCATACTTAATGCAAATACCAAGACAGAATAATCAAAATGAGGCAATGGTCGTAATTAAAATCGCATCTCTCAAGTCATCAGTACGACATAGAGCCAGAATAAAAGACGACATTAGGAAAATACTCAAGCTTTGAGGACAAAGATCCCTTAAAGGGAGTGACAATGTAACAAATATTAATTAAAATTAGTTCATTATTATATGAAAGGGTGTAACCTTTCATTCTACACGTTCGAGCCTATAAAGACGAGTGTCATTTGTAATCTTTAATCATCATTCAATATATTATTTTTATTTATCATTCAAAATGATAGTCGGATTCGACTAATAACCGACCAACCAGATACGGTTGCTCCATAAATACTAAATACAAAAAGGGGTAGATCCTAGATGAGATCAAGATGGAAGAATCTCATCTGGCAATAGCTCTCCTCCATGCCTGAATCAACAAACTCATCAGATTCACTGCCCTCCTCCTCCTCCTCCTCCTCTTTGCCCATCGGATGATCTGCATCTGTTGGTGTAGAGGATGACCCCTCCATAGGATAACCATCTTGAAAAGTGATCGGCTCTAGCACTGTATCATTAAGATCCATGTTGGCTAATACCAACTCAGTAGTGTTATCAACCCATATCATTTGGAAAGACATCCCACATATTTTTCTTTTCCTTTACCCACTCCTCCCTCTTCCTATAAATAAGACGAAGGTTGGAGTGCACATACACCATCAACTCTGCCCTGGGCTACTCAAGCCTGCTCTTCTTCAAACTATACAAGTTCCCATATGTGCTCCAATTCCTCTCACAACAAGAGGGTGAAGTAACTTGAGATATGACCCTCAAGGCTATCTTTTATAGAAGAGGGCATGCTCCCCCATGAGTTTCCCACCAAACATAGGGTTTCTTAACCCCCCTCTCTCTAACCACCTCATAGCCTCCAAATCTCCTAGTGGCAATAGAAAACTTTGCAAAGCCCTCCTCCACCTCCTCAAGCATGTCTCTATCCTGAAGTAGTCATCTAAATGTTGTCTTCCTACCCTATGAAATCTCTCCATCCATGTGAGGAGGGAGTTTGTGTGAGGGCCTCAACCCACCATTGAGATAGTCATCACTGTAGTACTTGGGGTTCAATGAGTGGTCCAAGCAATGATAAGGTGTGCAATTCTTATACCACATGGAGATAAGAATATCCTATACGATGAACCATAAGTTCTATGTGTTAGATTTTTATCATTCAAACTAGCATTATATTAGGATCTTTAACTGAGAGAATAACAAGCACAACAATAAAACACAAGAGACAATGAACACAATGTTTTTCCTTGGAGAAACCATAAATGGAGAAAACCTCGCAATTTCCTCAGAGATAGAATCAACACCAAAAGTAAAACCCCAAAACAGTAAGATCTCCCGACAGCGGTAGCCTCTTTCTTTCTAGCCCCAGCAACTTTTTCCTCAGGTATGTGCTACAACTGAGTGTGAGTGAGTGTGTGATAAATACAGAGGCTCACTCTCTATTTATACTAATTCCTGACTTAACAATAACTCACTAGGGTTGACTTCTCTAAGAGAGTCTAATAACCCTAGGGCCCTAGAACTGCGGGGACTTTAACCCTTGAACAATAGGAGGGTTACCCACAATGACTTGACATGAATTGTTTAAATTATTGAATCTCTCGATAGAACATCGGGGCATGACATGACTCAAATACATTACAGACACTTCCCGGAATAAACATCGAGGTACAAGACATAAGATATACAAGTGAATACATTCCAAAGTTACAAATACATCAACACTCCCTCTTAACTAGGAAGGTATTCTCTCGACACAATTTATTAGCATGGGTCTTCTTCTCTGTATCATCTGGATCATCAATGAGTTCTCGTCATCTTCATCTTCAAGTCATCTTCATCTTGATCTGGATCATCATCACTGGATCTGGATCATCACTCGATCTGGCTCATCACTGGGTCATCATCACGGGTGCTATCTCTTGATTCTTCTCGTCATAGGAAGTTCTACAGAGCCAACTCTTTTTCATGCTGGATGTACATCTACAGAGCCAATCCTTTTTCATACTGGATGTATCATCACAGAGCTAGTCCTTTTTCATACTAGATGTGGTATCTACACAGAGCCAGTCCGTTTTCATACTAGATGTGTCTTCACAAAGCTAGTCCATTTTCACACTAGATGTGGGATCTACACATAGCCAGTCCTTTTTCATACTAGATGTGTCTTCACAGAGCTAGCCCTTTTTCATGCTGGATGTGGGATCTACACAGAGCCAGTCATTTTTTCATACTGGATGTCTTCACAGAGCCAGCCTTTTTTCATGTCAGATGTGGGATCTACATAGAGCCAGTCCTTTTTCATACTAGATGTGTCTTCATAGAGCCAACCCTTTTTTCATGTCGGATGTGGGATCTACATAGAGCCAGTCCTTTTTCATACTAGATGTGTCTTCACAGAGCCAACCATTTTTCATGCCGGATGTGGGATCTACACAGAGCCAGTCCTTTTTCATACTAGATGTGTCTTCATAGAGCCAACCCTTTTTCATGCTGGATGTGGGATCTACATAGAGCCAGTCCTTTTTCATGCTGGATGTGGGATCATCACATACATCTGACAATGGAAGGAACCAATCCTCTCACCATGTCACAGCTCTTATATCTGACCATGGAAGGAACCAATCCTCTCACCATGTCAGAAAGGCACAACACTTACATCTGACCATGGAAGGAAACAATCCTCTCACCATGTCAGAAGGGCTCATCACAAACTCATCACTTCCTCTTGGGAGGAATATCGATCTGGAGAACACCAAGCTTCTCCCTGAAGTACTCAAACTTCACTCTGGCCAATGGCTTTGTCAACACATCATCTTTCTGTTCGTTTGTCGCAACATATTGGAGCTTCACTGCTCCTCTCTACACCATATCCCTGATATAGTGATATTTGATCTCGATATGCTTCGACTTGTCATGGAACACCGGGTTCTCTGACAACTTCACACAACTCTGGTTGTCACAATATATACAAGTAGCATCTAACTAGAGATCAAATAGATCAGATAGTAGCTTCCTCAGCCATACTACCTCACAACTAGCTGAACAGGCTGCGACATACTCTGCTTCAGCTGTATTCAGTGCCACACAGGATTTCTTCCTGCTAAACCAAGAGATCACACCTGATCCCATACTGAAGCAGCACCCTGAAGTGCTCTTCCTATCGATGGCACTGCCTGCCCAATCTAAATCAACATAACCTTCTAGGTTAATCTTCTGATCAGCCTTATACTTGAGCCCATAATCAACTGTACCCTTTAGGTACCTCAGAAGATGCTTTGCAGCAATCAAGTGAACATGTCTTGGTTCTGGCAGGAACTAGCTCAAGGTGTTCACAGCAAAGAAAATATCTGGTCCTGTATTCGTCAGGTACATCAAGGACCCAATCATCTGACGATACATCGTGGCATCAACCGACTCAGATGAAGCATCACTCAATAGCTTCATGTTCGATGACATAGGTGTGGTTAAGGCCTTGCAGTACATCATCCCAAATCTCTCCAGGATCTCTACTGCATACTTCCTTTGTCTGAGGAAGATTCCATCTACATTCTGCCACACCTCCATGCCTAGAAAAGAATGCATCATACCCAAGTCCTTCATTTCGAACTCAACAACAAGCTTTATCGTCGTATCAGTAATCAATCCATCCATACCTGTCACAAACAGATCATCTACATATAGTAGGAGTATCACTGGAATTTGCTTTACTTTTGGTAAAGCCCAAACTGGATAGAAAGCCATCAATTCTGTCGTACCATGTTCTGGGTTCCTGTTTCAAACGGTACAGGGTTTCTTCAATTTACACACATGAGTCTCCCCGTCATGTGTCTCAAAACCGAGTGGCTGCTCCACATACACTTCCTCCTCCACTACACCATTCAAGAAAGCAGTCTTGACATCCATCTGGTGTATCTTCCATTTCATCATTGCAGCCAGAGCAAGTACTGATATGATGGAAGTGTATCTAGGCTACAAGTGCAAAAGTTTATTCATAATCTATTCCTTCTTTCTGGGAGAAGCCACGAGCCACGAATCTTGCTTTATATTTTTCTATGCTACCATCTGTAGCATGCTTGATCTTGTAGATCCATTTGGAAGTCACTACAGACTTCCCCTCAGGTCTTGGGATAACATCCCAAACATCATTCTTCATGATTGATTGGTACTCTTCGATCATAGCATCCTTCCATTCTTTCTTTTCTGTCGCTTCTTCATAGTTGGAAGGTTTTTTATCAATGAAATCACATAATAAGGATACATAACTGGAACAAGACCTAGTTCTTTTCCTTTCTCTGTGTGATTCTTCTAGAGCCCCATATCTTTCTGCACCTTGGACAACTTTTCGTACCCAAGCAGGTTTCCTCTTGTGAGGATTCTTCTCATGAGGTGGATCTACAGGTTCTTGAGGTTCTTTTATTTCTCGATCTTCTTCTTGATATTCTTTGTTCATGGTTGTGTCATGAATTTTGGGTGCTTCTGTTTCTTCAGGTTCTTCAGCAGGTCTCTTTTTGGATTTGTTATAAGCTGAGTCTTCGTCAAATGTTACATCCCTGCTGATGTCGATCTTCTTGAATCCTGGGAAGTCTATTCTATAAGCCTTCGAGCTTTCAGAGTATCTCACAAAACCCTTCCTTCCTAAAGGATCTAACTTTGTCCTCTTTTATTTCAGAATGTGTATGTACATTGGACAGCTGAATATTCTGAGATGGCTAACTTCTAGTTTCTTGTCGGAAAAGACTTCTTCAAGTGTCTTATTCTCGAGTACTCTGTGTGGAGTACGGTTCTGTACATACACCGCTGTTATGGCAGCTTATGCCCATAGATGCATGGGAAGATCTTGATCTTGAAACATGGCCCTTGCAGCTTCCATGATCGTTCTATTCTTCCTTTCTGCAACTCCATTATTTTGTGGATTATATGAAGTGGTTAACTCCCTCTTAATCCCTGAATCTTTGCATAAGTCTTTGAATTCATTCGATGTGAATTCTCCACCATTATCTGATCAAAAAATCTTGATCTTCTTTTCTGTGTGGTTCTCGATCAAGGCTTTGAATTCCTTAAACTTGCTGAATACTTCATTTTTGTTCTTCATAAAGTATATCCATCTCTTCCTAGAAAAATCATCAATGAATGAAACATAGTATACATAACCGCTTAATGAACTGGATGACATCGGACCGCATACATAGGAGTGGATGATTTCCAAGATTCATTTTGCCTTGCTCTCGCTGCTTGGAAATGTCTTCTTTGTATTCTTTCCTTTTGCACATCCTTTGCAAACACCATCATGTTTTGTATGCATTTCTGGAAGACCTTCAACAACTTTGCTTGCAAGTGGTAGTGCCCTGTAATGCACATGTGCAGGCCTTCTATGCCAAAGTTCGTTTGGTTCTACTGAGTCATGAACCAAAGCTTGTTCTAGTTGGCCCTTCAATTTGTATAGACCTCCTTGTTCCCCAATCACTATTGCATCATCAAAATTCTTTCCCTTTGGCCACATAAGAACTTGGCCATCTACAAAAGCAACCCTCATTCCTTTTGCATCCAGTGCAAATATGGAGAGGAGGTTCTTCTTTAGTCCTGGTACAAACAATACATTTTTCATCTTCATAGACTTTCCAGAGTCTAGCTTATAGGAGGATTCACCACTACCTTTTACTGGATACTGGTAGTCATCCCCAAGTTTCACCTTGTGAGGTGACTCATGTTCAGATAGTTTCACAAATGATTCTTTGAATCCCTTCATATGTTTGGAAGCACCACTGTCTATAAGCCAATCATTGCTTCTATGTGAGATAGTTCCCATGAGAGCAGAGATCAACACATATTCTTCATCACTTGAAGAATCATCACTTTCTTGTCTGATTCTCTTTGTGGAAGGTTCATCATCCTCTGCAGCATGAGCATGATGTCTTCTCTTGTTTCCCTTTTTCTTCTTTGAGTTCCCTTTGTTAGGGCAGTATTTGGATATGTGACCTTTCTCATCACATGTGTAACATCTAATAGTAGATCTCTTCTAGAGTGTGAAATCTTACCTTTGGAGTGATGATGGTCCGTTCTGGTTTTCTTGGTGTGGACTGTGAGAGCTTGATCTTCACTTCCCATCTTTTCTTCTCGAGATGCTATCCGAGCTTCTTCTTGAGAGCATTCTTCCCATAGTCTGCTAAACTTGACTAGTTTCTTTCTGGCACAGATCCCTTGAATGAAAGAGTCCCATGCCCTAGGAAGACCATTCAGGGTGGTCATCACAATCTCTACATTCTCCACTTCTTCATCTACTAATTCTAGTTGTTCCTTGATCTGAGAGACCCTTGTAAAGTAAGACTGGATGGTCTCTACATTCTGGATCTTTACATTCTTCAGCTGGTTCCTCAAAGTCATCTTCCGGTTTATGTTCTTTCCTTCAAACAGTTTGGTCAGGGCATCAAACATAGCTTTAGGTGTATTTAGGGAGGACATCTATGGTATGAGGTGATCCTTGATTGAATCAGCAATAATCCTCTTAGCCATGACCAACTTCTTTTTGTGTAAGGCCTTAACCTCATCTCCCTCTGGAACTGGAACCTCCTCATTGATATAGGAGTCCAACTCATTTTCTTCCAGGACT
>LPNX010343992.1:338930-374115 GCA_001517045.1 Pseudotsuga menziesii | reverse complement strand
CGGATCTCCAATATGGTCGAAAGCTGCTACCGGCAGATCTATAGTTCAGAAGCATAGCTTCTGGGAGATTAGGAGTGGCAACCTGGCGAAGTTTTGGGATGATGCCTGGAACCAACTTCCCATCCTAGGAAGGGATCCTAGATGGCACCCAGTCAAGCTTCAGGACCAGGAATGGGGTCGGACTCTGGTGAATCAGGTATGGCACCCAGAACCCCTAGATGAGTTGCGTAGATGGAACTTCCCAACAAAACCTGAGGCCATGCATGAGGATGATTGGGCAGCCTTCCAGGTCGAAATGCGTAACCGCTGCCTTAGAGCGCAGGAGGGGTCTGACATCCTTCGGTGGGGTTATTCCCCTAAAGGTTCCTTCAGCGTCAAGGAGGCGTACAGCATCAGAATGTCAAGAGATGGGGAGAAAGACGACACCTGGAGGAAGATCTGGGAAGTCAATCTATGGCCTAAGGTGGCCCTTTTCATCTGGTTGGTGGTCAGAAAAAGGATTCTCACAGGTGAAAACTTGCGGAAAAGGGGAATAATTGGTCCATCTCAATGCTGCCTGTGCCTCCATGCAGAGGACACAATGGGACATATCTTGGACAGCTGCCCCTTCGCGGCCTCCATATGGGATAGGGGGGCGATGATTTTTAGAAGGAGCGACCGAGTCCGAGGATCGCCCTCTCAAACCATCAAGGACTGGAACCAGCGGGCCTTCTCCAACCCCATCCTCAGCACCATATGGAATGCTTTTCCGGGCATGGCCATGTGGTGTATATGGAAAGAGCGAAACACGAGAATTTTTAGGGGTCTAAGCAAAAACTCGGAGGATATCTGGAATATTGTGCATGACAATGTGCTCGCTTCTATCAAATGCATGCAGTGGTCTGAACAGGACATGACCCCTCCGAGGGCGGAGCTTCACGTCGCGGAGAACTGGGGCCTGCCCAAACTGGCCTTCGTTTCCTTGCTTCTCCGGGATAAAAGATGCTCCCCGACCAGTCCATCCTCATGGGCGGCTCCCCCTCCGGGAGTGTTTAAACTAAACTTTGATGGCGCGTCTCGCGGCAATCCTGGACAGGCAGGGTTCGGAGGGCTGGTTCGCGATCATGAGGGTCATATCTGAATTGTGTTCATGGGAGCTATTGGGGAAGACACCAACAACTCTGCTGAGTTAGAAGGCCTCTTACGCGGATTGGAAACCGTGATCAGGGAGGGTCTTCTGCCTGCAATCGTTGAAGGAGATTCCAGTGTCCTCATTTCGGTGGCCAATCGTCTCCTGAGCGGTCAGAGAACGGAGAAAATATCGCTGAGTTGGCGTCTCGCTTCACGTCTGGAACGCCTTCGAGTCATCATCCGGGCCCATCCTGCCACCTCCTTTGTCCATGTCAGGCGTGACGCGAACAGGGCAGCTGACTGCTTGGCTAACGCTGGAGTGGAATGCGGAGCTGGCATACGATGTGACCAACTGGAGGCTTTTGATGCGGAGGGATGGGCCCAGCATTGCCGTCAGCTGGCCATCAATGATTTTAATGATCCGGCCCAGGTGGAGGAGAGTCAGGACAGGCGACCAAGTGGCACGAGGAGACGCGAGCACGTCCGCAGGCATCAAATCGAATGCAGATAAACACGCGTGGCGACGGAGCCTGCAGGTGCCGGGCCAAGCCCCCCCTCATTATAGTGACCTACGGCTCTAGCTCTCCCATGATCGGCTTTGATAGTCGAGGTAATGGTCCGGACAGGGATAATCAATCTGGGACGGCCGATCGCAGAACCATGATGATCATGACGCAGGCTCATTGTAAGGTCGGGTACGAGTTAACGAACGATTACCCTTTAAAGCTGGGCTGCCTGGGGGATGGAACCACCGAAGTTTTTGCTGTGCGTAGTGGGCTGGTCTCGCTGCCCTCTGTTAAGCCTCCGGTTCTTGAGAGTGGCTCCTCTTCAAAGTTCCCCTGCAACTCTGTGAGGTTGTTCTCCCCCTCGGTGCTTCTTGCCATGGCTGCCAAAAGAAAGATCAGGACGGTTGCCGAGGAAATGGCTATCCCTGGCCATAAAAGGGCATCCGGGAGTTCGTCCAAACGCCAGACTCGCTAGGCGANTGCTTCTTGCCATGGCTGCCAAAAGAAAGATCAGGACGGTTGCCGAGGAAATGGCTATCCCTGGCCATAAAAGGGCATCCGGGAGTTCGTCCAAACGCCAAACTCGCCAGGCGACGCGTGCCCAGCTCCTCGCCCAGGAAGAGGCTGATCGCTATAAGGAGCACGTCCCTCTGAAAATCCGTCTGGAGGTTGACAGGATGGTGGAGGAGCTTTAGGAGGAAGCTAAAGCTATGCCCAAGGAAATATTGCACGATGNCCGTCTGGAGGTTGACAGGATGGTGGAGGAGCTTTGGGAGGAAGCTAAAGCTATGCCCAAGGAAAGATTGCACGATGAGGTTGCCGACTGGGTCTTAGACCCTGGCTCCACTGCTGGCAGGGCTTCCACGTACGACAGAATGATCCTTACTTACTGGGTCACGGTTAGATTGGTCGGGCTCTCTGCCTCTATAAGGGACGCCAAGCAGGAGGGGGACGAGGTCCCAATTCCCTTCTGGAAGGATCACCACGCCGAATGTCATGCTATGCACCACAAGCTGGACGTCCTTGCTGCTCGCCTGGGGTTCCCCTTCCATCCTGCGGACCGTCGGGCTCTCGAGATCGCCAGACCCCGGGAGAAAACAGAGCGCTGCACCCAGGAAAGACTCGGAAATGCAGAAACTGTTCGTCATCCAACTGGACCAAGGTCTCCTCTGTCACCTCCGTTTCCAGGTATGCAGCCCCCAATGGCTTGGTCTCTGTCTGCTGAAACTCTTCGCCAATGCACCAGCTCCGTCGGTGGCCAGCACTTGCTGTCTCAGCCCCGTCCTCCCTGTTAGCTCGGGGGCGGGCAATCAGTTTTTGTTGTGTCTTTTTGGTCCTTCTCCTTGTTGATGTATTTTGATCTGTTTAGACTTAGCCGAGCTGGCCTCTGGCAGTATATCTATTTCAGCGATAAGTATGGGGACAAAATCAGCATTTCGCATTTTTGTGGGTGGGAATTCCATGTAACTTGTTCCGTTTTCGTTTCAGCAGTAGTTAGTATTGGAGGGGAAATAGGAAATGGGAAGACTCTGTATCCTTCTGGCTGACTAGTTTTGGTTCTGTCCATGTGGGCTGTCCACGGCTCGGTTCAAGGTTTTCTGTTTTGGGACTGGCCATAGGCCTCTGTTAGCTCTGTAATATGGTTTCTGTACAGTAATAAACTTTTATTTACACAAAAAAAAACAGTTAGGGTGGGGCTCATAATCATGTGACATGCGATCGAGTCTTGTTTGTTACCACTATACCCCTAGGTGCACCCACGCAACCTCCCAGCACGGGGCATATGTTAATTGAGGTTTGAACCTCTGACATCACAAGTAATTCCTTAACAATACATTTTATTGCCACTGGGTCTACACCCCTATGAGAGTTTTTTTTTTGTTTTTTTGAATAACCTGTGCATAATCTATTGTTTTAGGGTAATTCAACAATATGGGGGCATCTAGGTAATTGAAGGAGGATCACCGAAATTGTCCAAGAAATCCAATGATACAATAAGTGCATTGTAATAACATAGTTGACATATTCCATATCAAAACTTGGTTCTTCTCTAGATTGACATACCCTCCAAACGATTTGAAAAATGTCCAAGGCTTGCTTAATTTTGTATGAATTCACTATGGACACGCCTCCCAAGAAAACAATATCGCTGAAAAATAGTCTTGGGTCAAATTGGGAACTTTCATCAAGGTAACCCTTATTTGTATAGGGTGAATTCATCCTATCAAGTCTTTTGAACAATGTCATAGCATATATCGTGTAATGTATTCATCAACAATAGAGAGCCTCATATTTTCCATGTTGAGAACTAGACTAAACAATATTTCCCAAGAAGTGGGAGTTGTTAGTCGGTTCATGGAGAATCCTGGCAAGGAGAATTGGAATTCTATGAAGTAGATACTTAGATATTTAAAGGTAACTTTAAACGATACTATTTGGAATACAACATATTTTCAAAATTAAAGGTTTTGCATATTCTACTTTTGGTGGATAAAATGATGAATGAGAGTCCACTATAGGATATACTTTCACTCTTCCCGATGGAACTGTAAGTTAGACATTTAAGTTGAAACCACTGGTGGCCTTATCAGCCACTAATTCAAAATATGGGACAACAACTTAATCTAGTAAAGAGGCAATATTGCTAGAGCAACTGATTGATCAATTCAAGTTGATGCAAGGGAAGATCACTTTGCAATGTGAAAATCAAAGTGTTATACACTTAGTGAAGAATCCAACATTTCACAATCACACAAAGCATATTGAAATTAAGTACCATTTCATAAGGAAAGTGGTGGAATAAGGTTGGATATTGTTGGAGAAAATTGATACTGATAAGAATACTATAGATATGCTTACAAAGTTAGTCATAACATAGAAGTTTGAATGGTGTAAAAATTTTCTGGGATTGTTGAAAATGTAATTAAGGCATAATTGGACAATGTAATGTGAGCAAAAAACATATGCAAGGAACTTCCTATAAATTGAATTCAATTGGGAAAATGTTAGGAGGTGAAGTCAATATCCATATCTCTTACAATGTATTGAATTCATCCCTAATTTAATGTGTGTTTTTCATTTTTCTTACATTCCTCATTTGGTCTAACTCAATAGCACCAATATATATGTTTTATCATCTTTAGTACATTCCCCACTTCATCTAACTCAATGACACCCATTTTCGGTTTGGTAATTTGTCTTTACTCTAACTTAATCTATGTTGAATAGAACATGGACATTATTGAAGTATGCACCTAATGTCCCTTTTACAAGTAGTAAGAACCAAAGAGCCCTAACATGTGTTCAAAGTTGTTTATATATCTTGGGAACTCTTTGGTCCTTTCACATGCTAGTATTGGACACTTTATACTAAAATAAACCAATAGTTGAGATAAAGCGATTCACTAATATATGAGATCTTGTTGGTGTTCCTTATCTAGTCTTGACCTCCTACTCTTTTAGATGGCCTTATACACAAAAATATAATATTTTATGTTTGCATCATGTATAGTCCCTACATCTTAGACTTTGGTCGATGGTGTAGTCTACATTATCCTCTACTGTTGACAACACACTAAAAAATAGAAAATGCAATATAACAAGGTTCACATCAATCATTAATGATAAGAGTAGGTACTATATGCACATCTTTCTCAATCTTTCTCTCAAATCCCAACTTTATCTTATATTTTTTGCGTGCATGGAATAGTCCTTCTAGTACATTATATTCATTATCACCCCATTAACCTTAATGGGTTAATTCAAGAGATCAGTTTCTGCACACAATATTTGCACTCATTTTGTTTATCTTTATGGAGCTTTATGACCATCTAATAATGACCATTAGGGTTCTTCACACACAAACACACACACACACCCTTACACGCACACTTTTCATATATATCAATACACACTTTTCATATATATCAATACACACACCATTACTCATTACCCATACTAAGTGACATTCAAGCAATGATGGATAAACACTACATCTTTTACACGTGGTTGAAGGGAGTGAAACTTTTGTTCAATGTTTATCTGACATCACAAATATCAAATTTTGTCATCAAATGTGGTAGTGTTAGGCTCTAAATTTCTATGGTTGTAAATCATAGTATCAATGGTGAGGCTGATGGAGATGAAGTTGGATGCATTGAAGAAAATGATATTCATATATTTGTGAATGCCAAGATAAATAAATTGATCATGAAACCTTTGTTTCCATGAACGAGGACACACTTATGTATGAAAAATATGATGAGATTCATGATATACATCTTATTAATAAGGCACAGAAATCTCTATACCAAGGTTCAAATTCAAATATTTTCTCTGATGAACTTGAAGGTATTCAATGTTGTTTCAGAACAAAAATTTCACACAAATCCTAAGGTTTGAAATATAATCCCATGAACTATAATTTTTGTTTAGTTTTATATATTGTAATAAGGATTTAATAAGAACTATTTGATACATTAATTTTTTTCTTGTACAATGTTAGGCATATTTTCCTACCACGGTTAAAAAAATCATTCATATCTTATTGATTGCACTATATATTATGGATATCATGAATCAGGTTGGTAGAATACCTTGTATGTCAACTTAGTAGATATAAAATTGATTAGGTGATAGATAAAATATCCCTCAATGTTCTTATTCATATTGTTGTAATTCTATGATTCCAAAGATTAAACATCCTACTAGTTTTGCTTCAAACTTAAATAATATATTAATGAAGAAAGTTGATTTTGGAGGGGAAAAATATAATGATTAACATCCCTTTATTAATCTTTGACATGTTATGATGGTTATGAACTCATGCTAGATATATGGTTTGCTAATAATATTTCTTTGTTTCTAATCATTAAACAATAATACATCTTTCCATGTTACAATTTTTCTACCTATAGCTCTTCTAAAACACTTTGGTAACATCATAAATCTAGTTATATATGATCTTAGAAAGTACATAAGGTAAATACAAATTTATAATTGAAGTCTTACTTGGAGAACCCGTTTTCCAATGATTTAGTTGCAATATTATATAGTATTTGTTTGACCTATGTGATTTATTTGCATGTGTAGGTGGTTCTCATGTAAATAAATATATGAAGAAAACATCAAGTATTGGAAGAGAGAAATTCCTTGTCTAATGTGTGAAATGCAAGAGTATCTACCTATGAGATTTTTCAATGGACAAAACACTACCTCATAAACCATATTGAGGAGACTGAAATACATGGACATATACATGATAGGTCAATGTGGTTGGTGGATTGGCACTTTAAGGCATTAAAGGATTTTACTACATGAAAATCACATCCAAAGGGGTTGTTGTTTTAGGGATATATCACGTCAGTACATGCTGTATATTGGTTATTATATATCCCAAGTATCAATTGATATAAATGTACCTTTCCTTTGGAATGTCATTTCCATCAACAAATTTGAAGGGGAGGTTTTGTTGCGGAAAGGTAGATGGATAAAAGTGAAAGGTGAGGATATATATATATATATATATGGATTTCAATAATTTAAAACATTTTATATCTTTGACTGTAGTTATTGTGTTCAGTCAAAGTGATATTCACTTAGTGAAGAATCTGACATTTCATAATCACACAAAGCATACTCAAATTAAGTACCATTTCATAAGGAAAGTGGTTGAATAAGGTAGGATATTCTTGGAGAAAATTGATATTGATGAGAATACTATATATATGCTTACAAAGTCGATCATAACATAGAAGTTTGAATGGTGCAAAACCCCTCCGGGATTGATGAAAATATATTGAAGGCATCATTGGACAATGTAATGTGAGCAAAAATCATATGCAAGGAACTTCCTATCAATTTAATTCAAGTGGGGAAATGTTAGGAGGTGAAGTCAATATCCATATCTCTTACTATGTGTTGAATTCAACCCTAATTTAAAGCGTGTTTTTCATTTTTCTTACATTCCTAAGTTTGGTCTAACTCAATAGCACCAATGTGTATCTTTTCTCATCTTTAGTACATTCCCTACTTCATCTAACTCAATGGCACCCATTTTTGGGTTTGGTCATTTGTATTTACTCTAAACTTAGCCTATGTTGAATATAACATAAACATTATTAAAGTATGCACCTAATGTCCCTTTTACAAGTAGTAAGAACCAAAGATCCCTAACATGTGTTCAAAGTTGTGTGTATAGATTGGCAACTCTTTGGTTCATTCACATGCCAGTATTGGACACTTTATACTAAAATAAACCAATAGTTGAGATAAATCCATTCACTAATATATGATATCTTGTTGGTGTTCCTTAGCTAGTCTTGACCTCCTCCTGTTTTAGATGGCCTTATCAACAAAAATATAATATTTTATGTTTGCTTTATGTATAGACCCTACATCTTAGACTTTGGTTGATGGTGTAGTCTACATTATCTTCTAGTGTTGACAACACACTAAAAATTAAAAAATGACATATAACAAGGTTCACATGAGTCACCAATTATAAGAGTATGTATGATATGCACCTCTTTCTCAAACTTTCTCTCAACTCCCAAATTTATCTTATTCTTTTTGCTTGCATGGAATAGTCCTTCTAGTACATTATATTCATTAACACCACTCCATTAACCTTAATGGGTTAATTCAAGAGATCAGTTTCTACACACAATATGCACTACTACATATGGCTCAAAAGTTCCATGAAATATTGCCATGAATAAGTCAAAATCAAAATTTTCATGGATAAACAGATACAAAATTTGAAAAAAAAATGTTATGGCCCTTGATAATTGTCGCTATAGCGACACACTTAAAGGTTTATATGATATAGCGACAATAGTTCATTGGAATATCGACAAAATCACATAGTTCGTTGCTATCACAACAATTATCGAGGGCCAGAACATAAATGGTCATCATAGTAACATTCATTGACTTTTTGTTATTGTTGAAATTTGATCGTTGTGCATTTTTGTTGGTACCGTCGCAATCATTGATCTATAAATACATGTTCTTAAGACATATTTCAACAAATTATTAGCTATAGTTGCAACCACTTTTCTATTGATTGTTTGACCTATGATTTGAAGAGTTTTGTACTAGTTTAACACATCGAATTTGTGATCTCGTTCGGTTTCCAAGTTAGTATTTTTAAATTCTTGGTCTCCTTTAATGTGTAGGGTCATACATAGAGTGAGTCGACTATTCATTTTTTTCTCCTCAAGACTAATTCCTATATAGATTTATCGATTAAAATTTGATAGATACACATGAATATCTATTTTTAAAGACCATGGAGGGACATTTACTAATTAGGTTTTTCACATTTCGTGTCACGTCCTTTAATTTCCTATCTCCTTTAATATATATATATATTCAATTTACTTATATATTGATTGAGTTTTTTGTTCTTATAGGTATTAGAATGCCAAGTAAATATACTTGGGAAGAAAATAATAAGAGGTATGCTGAGTTTAAGCCAACATTGGAGGAGAAGGGTGATGGAAAGTGTTATTTCCCTTGCAATGATTGCAGGGGTATGCGAACGAGAAAGATTTTAAGAACATCAGCTGAAAAACATTGTAAGGAGAAGGGGCATGCTGAAGTGGGGTATTACTATTGTCCCTTGGTAAGACGTTATTCATTACATAATGTACTTCTTGTAATATTGTTGATCATGTATTCACAAAATGTTTTATCATTTTAAATATATGTGTTTATATTATACATTAATGTTATTACATTGTTTGTAAATATAAATACAATGCCCCCCAAATGTCAGCCGCGAGAGATCTATTTGCCACATAATAGTAGAAATACTACTTTACAAGGTGAGGAACATGGAGATAAGAATATTAAAGATCGAGTTCTTAATGATCCTATGGATGAAGATGACGTTATTGATACAAATGGTGAAGATGGGATAAATAGATTGCTCCAAGACACATTTGCTCCATTGGATCATAAGGACAACCTCTATGATATTCATGATGTTCCCTTACTAGAGAAGTCCCAAGAACCTCTTTATGAAGGCTCAACAACAAATATTCTATATGTTATATTGTTGTTGGTGAACTTGAAGGTTTTGAATGTTTTATCAAACACTTGTTTTGCATAGCTCCTAAGGTATGTAAAGTTGACTTTTTTCCTCTATTTTTAGTGTTAATTAATTCGTAAATTAGGGATATGGAATATTTTTGACTTATATTGTTTACATTTCATTTTTTTGTCAATGTTGCAGATTGTAAGGTGAATTTATATTACCACCATCAAATAATTTACCACACACATGTCGAGAGGTATGCTTGATTATGAAAGAAATTGGAATGGATTATCAAGCTATTGATGTGTTTCCTAATGATCATATTATATATTATGGACAATATGCATCATAAAACAAATGCCCATAATGTGAAATTAGTATATGTCAAATTGATCAAGTAACAAAAAAGGTGCCTCGCAAAGTTCTTCATTATAATTCCATAATTCCACATTTCCAACGACTATTTAGGTGCCAAAGTATAGCATAGTTTATGGATTACCATGCAAAGAATAGAAGTGAAGATGACGTTCTTTGAATGTCTGCAGATGGTTCTGCATTGAAGAACATTAAAGAAAAATGGCCAATTTTTAAAGATGACGTTGTAATGTTAGACTTTCATTGGCAGCTAATGGTTTCAATCCATTTGGAGAGCTTTGTTCTACTTACTCAGTGTGGCATGTTTTCGTCATAAACAATAACCTTCCTCCTTGGATGTCGATAAATAGAGAGCACACAATGTTGGAAATTATTATTCTAGGTATTCTTTTGAAAGTAATTATATTATTTCATTCATTTCTATGTTTAATCGCTGCATGAGAACACCTTTTATATAGTGGGAGTCGGGACACATAACTAAATAACATTATATGCTCAATGATCAATTAGGTAAGTACCAAGTTAAAGATATGAATGTATATATTGAGCCTCTTATCGATGAGCTATTGAAGTTATGGGTTGGAATCACTATGTATGACATCTCTAGACCAACAGGGAAGAAACAATTCTAGTTTCATGGAATACTTGCATGGACAATTCATGACGCTCACGGGTTAACACATTTTTGTGGTATGTAACTTTCTGTTGCATGTCGTTAATATTATATATTTTTAAGGTAAATACCATGCATTTTTTTAAAATTAATAATGTTTTGATGCTATAACAGTAATACATATATCTTGCAGGTCTTCAAACAAAGGGAAAATTTGCATGTCTAGTGTGTGGTCCTAGGATAAAATCTCGTCGTTCAAGAAGTTTAGCAAATGAGGTGTTTGATGAGTACAGACATTTTTTCCCTAGGAACCGTATGGATCGAACTACTGAGAAAAAAAAATTCAATGGTAAAGAAGAGAATGGAAAGAACCCATGAAGAATGACACCTCACCTTTGGAAATAGGAATATAATAGAAATCGCCGAAGTATGCAAATTGTTTATGTAGCATATATAAACATGTAATATTATGAATTTTATATTTTTACCAAGTTTTATCTACCATGGGTACTATCATGAATTATTGTTAATATGTTTTCATTTATGTTTAATGAATGTATTTAAGGCATGAATGGGATTCCACGAGGAATGAAAAGTTATCCCATACAATTTAGTAGGTTGCCTTACTACGAGCACCTACAAATAGCTCATTTGTTTGATGCAATGCATATCAAGAAGAATGTAATAGAAATGATATGGCAGATATTAGATGGAAGGACTAACAAATATAAAATTGGAAAATTTTGTAGTGAGATTGTAGAAGCCAATCACGCATTGCAAAGTGTAATTATTTCCAATGCCGAAGTTGGGTACCAAAATATTAGTCTTCCATGGTTATTGACAGAGCAACAAATAAATGCTATAAAAGAGGTCATTCAGAAAATAAGGTTTTTGACGAGGTTTTCGTCGATCATACAAAATATCTTATTGAAAAAAGGTGATTTTGGTGGTGTTAAAACTCATGACTGGCATACATTCATTAAGGTAATTATTTACGTATATAATTTCCATTTAGTACATCTTTTTAGTAATTCTTGTCTATTATTTGGAAACATTAAATAATAATTTTCTTTTTGCTATAGTATGTTATACTTCTATCTCTCCCAGATAGCTTTGACGACAACATAAAACAAGTTATATATGATCTTGGTAAATACACGAGGTTAGTAACAATTTATATGCATGAAAATGTTTTCTTTCTCTTTGTTCCATAGGTCATTGACATATTTTGTTTTACATCTTGGAACTTTATTATATATGCCTCGATCTTGTTGATCAATGTTATTTTCTTACTTCATTTGTAGGTGGCTTTCATCTAAAGAAATCCATAAAGAAGATATTTGGTATTGGAAGAGAGAAATTCTTCATCTGATGTGTGAAATGCAGAAGTATTTACCTCCAACAATTTTCAATGCCCAAGAACACTATCTCATACACCAAGTTGAGGAGATTGAATTGCATGGACCTATAAACTCAAGGTCAATGTGGATGGTGGAAAGGTATTTGAAGTCATCGAAGGCTTTTGTTAGACAAAGAGCATGTCCTAAGGGTTCTATGGTGCAGGGATATATGGTATATCAATCCATCGTGTACATTAGTTAGTATCTTCCAAATTTAGCAAAAAATATAAATATGCCTCCCATTTGGCATGTCAACTCCATCAACAAATTTGAAGGGGAGGTCCTATTGGGGAAAAGTAGAACGAGGAAAGTGAAAGGCAATTGAATTATGTAGATTTAATTTATTATACAATTAAATTTTTCAATTTCATATATATATATATATATATATAATACTCATGTAATTTTTATTATTCCATCAGTATTTGAAGGTAAACTTAATTTCCTTTAATGATAGCTAATTTACAATTCTTAATTGTTATTTTTTCATATAGTTGGTCGCGTGTGGGATGCACTACATTTATACATTGCAAACAATCTTGATTGGATGGAGGAATGGATAGAACGGTGCACGTAATTCTATGGTACCTTATCATGGGAAGGGGTTAGTAAATTGATTAAAATAGTGCATCGAAATCGAGAAGAATATCCCGGAAAAATCACGCAAAGGGAAATTGATTTAGCATGTGGTTTAAAAGATAAAAAGGAAAGTATATAATATATCATGTTCATTTTTTCGTTGTTTTCCATTATATAAATGTATTTATTTTGTTTATTTCTTCTTATATATCTATTTACTGAGTTGGGCATGATGTAGTTGATACACCACAAGGTTATGCTGTGCAATGGTCATAAATTTCGCATTAAAAAGTTGGATAACAAGAAGAACACATTCAGTTGTGGGATAACTGTAGTTTTTCAAGTCACTAATGTTTCCTCTAGAAGTGACAAGCATCTAGAAGTATATGAAAATAGGTTCCATGGTTATTTGGAAGATATAATTGAGTGTGAGTTTAATTCGTTTAAAATAGTTATGTTTGAGGTCAAATGCTACATGCTACGAATGAATGAATGTGATCTCGAAAGAACTATTATTGATCATGCCAATGGATTTACCATGGTTGATATAAGGGAACTTTGATAGGGTACAGATCCTTATGTTCTTCCAAGTCAATGTGAGCAGTTCTTTTACTCAAGGGTTTCAGGTAAATCAGGTTGGTCATACATTGTTATATATGATCCCAGAGGAAGGCCGATCAAGTATAATGCGCTAGAGGAAGAAGACAATGTTGAAGAAGAAGTTGATGCAGATCAAGATCAGTTGGTCACCAACATAGATGGTCAAATGAAGAATCCGATCAAGAGGATGATCATTCAAATGATGTAGCAGGAAATGATGCAGTTAGTGATGATATTGATGATGAACATATAACTGAAAATGACATTGATGATGATGCTAATATGAGCGATCCTTTCAATGATAGCAATTCTGAACCATATGATGATACATATGTTGAGTTAGATGAAAAATAATATCAATGAAATTGTAGAAATGTTGGAATCTAGGAGCTGGTATGTGCATGATGGGCCATATGATGATTATTCCAGGTAGTTGTTTATGCAACAACTCATTTGTCATATTTGCTGCAGATTTTTTTTTTTCATTTACTCATATATATTATTTATATCTCATTTGTGGTATTTGTTGCACATTGTATATGTTCTATTCATTTAGGTAAGTACCAAGTTAAATATATTAATTTAATAATTATGTAATATTGTATTTATTAATTTTTACCATCATCATCATAATCATCATCATCATCATCTTCCTCTTCTTCATCATTATCATGATCCTCCTCCTCCTCCTCCTCCTCCTTATCATCAGTATCATCATCAACATCATATTCATTATCATCATCACCATCATCCTCATCGACATCTTCATACTCTTCCTCATCATAATCATCATCATCTTCATCCTCATCATCATGATAATTAGCATCATCATCATCATCGTCGCCATCATCACCAACACCACCACCACCATCATCATCATCGCCATCATCATCATCATCGTCATCATCATCATCATCATCACCATCATCATCCTCGACATCATCATCATCATCATTATCGTCGTCGTCATCATCATCATCATCATCATCATCAATGACATCATCATCACCATCATCATCATCATCATCTCCATCATCCTCATCATCATCATCGACATCTTCATCCTCATCCTCAACATAATCATCCTCATCATCATCATTGACATATTCATCCTCATCCTCATCATAATCATCATCATCTTCATCCGCATTGTCATCATGGATAGCATCATCATCATCATCACCATCCTCATCATCATCATCATCATAGACATCATCATCGTCATCATCATCATCATCATCGCCATCATCATCACCATCCTCCTCATCATCATCATCGACATATTCATCCTCATCCTCATCCTCATCATCGACATATTCATCCTCATCATAATCATTGTCGTCTTCATCCTCGTCGTCATCATGGATAGCATTTCATATTGAAATAATGATATAGCACTATTCAATATGGATAAAAAAGCTTAGATGAGAGAAAAAAAGCTCAGAATCAGTGAACATGACTAGGGTGATGATGCCCAACCACCGACACCCTTTGTCAAAAACTTCAACTACGTTGTTCCCGATGGAGCAATTGTAATTGTGGGGTGTATGAGGAGGAATGGGTCTGAATCGGGTGACGGGAACATATTCTAAGACTTTAGTCAATGGCTGCTTGTTGTAGTGGTGGCAGTAGCATACCTTATAACGACGCCCATGCCCATAACCATAGTGTTACAATTAATTTTACCACACTTGGTGGATCACACATTTATGGCCTTCCCTGTCCCTCTGCAGACTCTTTGGACCCCATGGACCATTTTTGTACCTTTGATGTTTCCAAGATCATCCCTAAAAACATGCATTATTTGCCATATGCGAATTTTAAATCTATTCTCGCGTATATACGCGGATATGACCCTCAAACCCACGTATATTGGGATGTGTGCAAAAGGCCAAATAGTTTTGGACTTTTCCTTGCTGTGGATCCAAGTCACTTGTCTCTTGGCCTTCCATATGCCTTGATATCGCTCAGATTTGACCTTCCATTACCTCATTGAAGCACTATATAAGGAACCCTTTGGATACATTGAAAGGAGAGGAATTGAAGAGCAAGAAAACTATAGTCCATTGTTGCTAGAGCTTATACTTGAGTCTGCATCCCTTTGTCCCTTGGAGCACTTTGTGTTCTTCCCAAGCTTGCCTTTGCTTGTGAGCTTGCTATCGAGAGATGGAGGATTGAAGTGGTGGAGGCCCAAGTGGAGGACTCAGTTTCTCTGGTTCGCAGACGTGCCGACAGAGGTTGTCACCATTGTAATCTATGATTTATATTAATAGAAATATCTTTTCATGTCCAATAATGTGTATTTAAATTAATATTGAATCCATGGATTCTTTTAAATGATTATATGTTATTGATTATATATCCTAGAGTAGGTCTAACACCATTATATATCATGCTTGTCTTGTTTGTTGCATGTTGAGAGAGCAAATTGCTAATACAAGCAAGATTGGAAAAGCTCAACGGGGATCTACATCAACCATCCTGAATAAGGTATGTTTCGAGATCCTTTAGTGTTAGATGTTTTATTTCTCTTGCATATGGGAAAGGATTTATTTCTGCGATTACTCTGTCTATTGTGGTACCCCAAGCCATAGGAATTTTTCTTCGTAATAGAATTGGCGACCATACTGGGGATTTGCTAGTCATTTCCTTTGGGGGTTTTATCGACATTCAATGTTCTTGAATTGCTCTGATTTCTTTGTTTCTGAGTCGGGTATGGGGGCATGTTTGCCTAGTAGTGTCTGATAGGAGTAAATTGTGTCTCAGCTTGTTTGTTTACCTTCTTTTTTATCTCTTTTTCTTCTTGTACGCGAGTTTTGTCTTCACAGTCGCGTGTACATGTGGTTTTTACTGGAATACCCGCGTATATACGCGGGTTTTCTGCACACAGTCGCGTATGCCCTGAGTTTTTCCTTTTTGGGGAAGATTAAGTGTTGCTGGGTGAGTTTGGATGATGGCTGATTCTTCTTGGATGCTTCTGGAGTCTGTATACACCTTTGTTTATGACCAGAGACGCTTTTTAGTTTGAATTTTTTGAGAATGTTCTTGTCATTTCATTTTCTATTTTTGTTTTGGGATTAGTGCATTAGGTATATTTTACCTTAGTGCTTTGCTTGGGTGCTGTCTGATAGTGCTTGTAGAGTCTGGGGATTGTAGAGTCATACTTTTGCTTTATTATCTCATTTTAATTCAAAAAATACAAAAACATTTGCTTTTTGCATCATTATGCATTGTTTCATTTTGCATTTTGCATGGTACTTGCATTAGGTTTGCTTGGAGAAGTATTAGTCAGATTTTCATATAGGAATGATTGCATATTCATTTGAAGGAAAATTTTGCACTTCATGTAGTAGCATACCCCGTTTTTCATTCAACACAGTGTATTTGCATTGATTGTTAGGTGTGTATTTTACTTCTTGTTGCATCATAACATCATTAGTTGCACAACCATTTTCCCTTTTGAGTAATAAGCCAATTAAAATAAACGCATAATAAAATGAATTACACTCTTTTATTTTATAGGGTTCACCAACAAGTTTTGTCTTCACAGTCACGTGTACATGTGGTTTTTACTGGAATACCCGCGTATATACGCGGGTTTTCTGCAGACAGTCGCGTATGCCCTGAGTTTTTCCTTTTTGGGGAAGATTAAGTGTTGCTGGGTGAGTTTGGATGATGGCAGATTCTTCTTGGATGCTTCTGGAGTCTGTATACACCTTTGTTTATGACCAGAGACGCTTTTTAGTTTGAATTTTTTGAGAATGTTCTTGTCATTTCATTTTCTATTTTTGTTTTGGGATTAGTGCATTACGTATATTTTACCTTAGTGCTTTGCTTGGGTGCTGTCTGATAGTGCTTGTAGAGTCATACTTTTGCTTTATTATCTCATTTTAATTCAAAAAATACAAAAACATTTGCTTTTTGCATCATTATGCATTGTTTCATTTTGCATTTTGCATGGTACTTGCATTAGGTTTGCTTGGAGAAGTATTAGTCAGATTTTCATATAGGAATGATTGCATATTCATTTGAAGGAAAATTTTGCACTTCATGTAGTAGCATACCCCATTTTTCATTCAACACAGTGTATTTGCATTGATTGTTAGGTGTGTATTTTACTTCTTGTTGCATCATAAAATCATTAGTTACACAACCATTTTCCCTTTTGAGTAATAAGCCAATTAAAATAAACGCATAATAAAATGAATTACACTCTTTTCTTTTATAGGGTTCACCAACAAGATTAGGTTTTAGGGTCTTGGAATAGTTCATTGTGAGTAAATTCTCTAAGATCACTAAACGAAACATTTATGTGTCTGTCCAGGTGAGAGTGTGAAATTTCTTTATATAATCAGTGTTTCTCAGGATCCTCCTCTTATAAGGGAGTTAAGCACGAGGCAGTGTGAGTAGTTATTGATTGGGATGACCCCTGGTCATAACTGAGTAGCACTGGAGATATTTCTAGGATTGTATTCATATATGGGGGCTCTTTCGAGATTTTATGGTTTTGTTACCCTGCCCATACGGTCAATTCCGCCTGCGACTGTCTGCCTGAGCATTGATTATATCGAGGTGACCTTAGTTTCCTTACCTAGGTTATCGAGGAAGTACTTCGTAGAGGTTATTCTGCAGCTGTCCTAGCCAGGTAGGGGTCGGAAAACATAGTCGCTATATACGTTGAAGCTGAGGGACACTATAATTGGTTACGAACCTCTGCTTGTTGTGTATGGGAGTCTCAAGCCTATCCTAGGTGAGACATACCTGCTTCATTCAGGAGCTCACATATCCTACCCTTGTTTTCTTGTGATTTGGATTTACATTTTATAGGTGTATGCTCTGTGCATGCTAGTTTTCCTAGGGTTTGCGTAATTAGATCGAGTCTTTTTCATTTTTGAGTCATTGTGGATTTGGGCGTGGCACTTCACAGTTCTTGTCATTTAGCAGGACTTCTGCCTTCCACATCTCCTCCTTCTTTGGGAGAGAGAAATAGACAGTCCGGGCGGACTACTTCTCACGTTGATTGACACACGATGGGAGATCATGAGGATGAGATTCCTGAGATGTCTTCTCCACCTCACGAGGTTGGGGATGCAAATTCTACTCCTGTATATGATCCTTCACCAGAAATACCTTCACATTCTGGTTATGATCCCTTATTCACAGGTCGGTGGTATTGATTTCTAGGTGACGAGACTCATCATGAACCCACAAGCACTAGTCATGTTCGTTATGGCATGCTTGATATCCCTGCACACAATCCAACACATCATGCCGAGTCAGAAGTTGAACCTAGCACTACGCTTGGGGGCACTCCTATTCCTTTCCATGCAGAGAGATTTGGGAGCACTAGTCACATTGCACCTTCCATCCCAGTGTTGGAAGCTACCTCACATGTCCATTCTAGACCTAGTGTTAGTAGTCATATGCGGATACCAAAACCGAGACGAGTGACCATAGGGAACACCACTTACATCCCTTCACATGTCCCTTCATCCTCAAACCCTACTCCTTCGAATGCATTTTTGAAAATCCTTCCTCCCCCTCATTCACATGGTCCTTTGGGATGGAATATCGTTACTAGCCATGTTTGTGTTGCGACTGCTCGCACAATTGTATCTCAGAGTCAAGTACCTCCTGTTGTCTCGGGATGTCATATTCCTATTTCTGGATCATCTCATGGTCCATCATAAGGAGTTCCCCATATCCCTAACTATGGAGCTTCTCATGGGACATCCCATGGGACACCTTATGGAGCTTCTCATGGATAGTCTTATGGACCGCAGTATGGACAGAACTATCAACCCTATGGGCACGGGTATGAAAAACCTACTTACTCTTCCAATTATGGCTTTGTAGCATTGCATAGTCCATGTACGCCACATCATAATGCTTCCATGCATCCCTACACGTGTCAAATGGGAGGAGGATATTATGGCTAAGGCCATGGTATTTATAGCAATCAGCCTTATATGAACCAGAACTATCAAGCAGCGTGGCATAGACCGGCTCAACCTAGGCTTCCTTTCGTTGCAACGTTGAACTTACTTGACTTATCAAGACTTATGAACGATCCGGTATCTCATGACCCAGCCTAACCGACCGTCCCTAACAAGCTTCCTTCAGACATTCCCAAGTTCAAGGGAAAACCAGGGGAAGATTCTAATGAACATGTCACTACTTTTCACCTTTGGTGCTCTTCCAATTCCTTACATGACGACTCAATCTGTTTAAGGCTGTTTCAATGCACCCTCACAGGGCCTGCAATGAAATGGTATATAGAGTTACCAAGGGGGGCATTCGTTTTATTCGATGACCTTGCCATGAATTTCAATCACTTTCAGCTACCCGTGCGTTACGACGTTGGTACATAAATCTTGTCGACATTTCGACAAGACAAAGCCACACATATCTCGGACCATATTCAGGAGTGGCGTAGATGGAATAGGATGATTAAAGCCTTTATACCACCGAAATTTATCCTTGAGTGGTTCCTCAAGTCGTTGTTACCTTACATCGTGAAGGATGTTTCTACATCTGGAGTCTAAAACGAGGAATAAGAAATTTTTAGGGCACAAGAGTTGGATTTGATCTACACTCAATCCGGAATTTTGTATGAGATTATACCTAATGCTCTGCGATCTAGTTTTGATCCCAAGATTAAGCCTGGACCACATGTCGATGGCATCATGGGTTGTACAAGTGCCAAACCTCTGGATTCGATTGTGAAACAAGTGAGCCAATTGTCTATTAATCAATCCACTTCAGGACAAGCCACAGCTTCATCTCAACCCACCCAAACAGCAAGTGTACTTTCGATGCAATCGTTGGACCAGAAGGGCAACCAGCAGCCCGAAAGGAATAAGAAAAAGGGTAAAAATAATCGTAATGGTGGGAACAAGAAGGAAAATGCTAATTTTAATGACAAGAACATCCGTAATGCTGGGGGGGCCAAGTAGTCTAAATGTAACATAAAGTTTCCTTCAAATTGTGTAAGGAGGACCACCTCACTCACGTGTGCCCTCATATGGAAGATGCCTCGAGATTCATAGCATAGGGCCCAGCTGTGCTAACTAATCCTTTATCCCATAATCAAAATATCAACTCGAGGACCAATGATCCTCATTGTGCATCGGGTGGAGATCAAAATCCGCTAGAAGCCAATACTGGTCATGGTTGCATCAACATGGTACGTGCTACTAAGGTTGTGACTTATGCAAAAGATTATGGTTCGTCACAACCGAACCTTCGAAAAGAACCTGCTCCACCTGAGAGCCCTTTGCGTATTGAAATCCCTATGGATAAACCTGAAATTGCACCTCGCATTCCTAAGGGAGTTCTAAAGAATTCGGGGCACAATCCTAATGCCGAGCCGACTAAAACTATTCCGTTGTCGAGGATTTGAGCCAAACTCCTTGTGCGATGTCCGTGCTTGAAGTACTTCAGAGTTGTCCTCCGCAAAGGAAAGCCTTGCTTTCTGCTCTTTGGATTAATGATGATGACTCTTCTTCCATTATCAAATTTGAAACCATGGGACTACAGCCTTGCTTGCCTTACTATGTGTTTCTTTTTATTCATGTAGAGTGTCTTAATATGACCGTCAAACGCACTGTGATTGACGAAGGTGCTGCTGCTTTCGTGATGTCTTTGTCGTGTTGGAAGGGTTTGGGTTCTCCCAAGTTGTCTCAATCCGCTACTATGTTGACTGCCTTTGATGGTAGATCTTTTCAGCCACACGGGATTCTTCCTTCTCTTAAGGTCCAATTGGGAGGGAAGACCGTCACGATTGAGGTCAAGGTGGTTGATGCGCCCCTTGACTACAATCTTTCAATTGGGCCGGAATTGGATGTATAGTATGCAAGCTGTAGCCTCTTCTCTCTTTCGAGTAGTATGCTTTCCATTTAATGGGAAGATCATTACGATTGATTAGACATCATTCCGTAATCCGAGTGTTAGTGCATCATCAGGAGCTTCTATCCCGATTATCGATCATTCTCAGCGGCAACTGGGAGTGTGGGTGTGGGTATGTATCCATCTCTTATGGGGACCTTTCGCTATCCTGCGCCTTTTCTTATGATTGGATCTAGTTTTGGCGGGGTTTCATCTTCATTGAATTCGGTGTCTTTTTGCACTACCCATATGGAATATCCTTGGATTCTTCCTTCACCAAGTCCTTTGAATGGACCTGTCGAAACGGATGTGTTGTTTCCTGTAGCAATGATAGCATATCAAGTGAATCTTGGTTGTGTTGCAGAGCCTAGTCCTTCCTCTTCACGGATGGAGGAGGAGGACCCATATGTGTTTCCTGCATGGGCAGTTGAGTGCTCTCATGCACATGATTTCCTTGACGATGTTTTTCCATCAGATGAAGCCATTATTGAGGCCATGTCTGGGGTTGAGCCACCTTTGGAAGAGTTACATCATAGATCATATTTTCTTCTTGAACTTAACCGTATGGAGCATGAGGACTTTAGGGAGATTCTTAGTGAGAATATTGGTAGTCCCATGGTTCCATTGGGCTCTCCTGGTCAGATGGCTGATGGGAACATGGCGAATTTATCACCTACTATTCCTATCAATATTTTCCGCGATCCTGGCAAAGTTGAGAATGTCTACGTTGGGGCGAATTGTTCCCCTGATGAGATCAAGGAGTATACCGAGCTATTTAAATATTTTCATGACATATTTTCTTGGTCATATGAAGAAATGCCAGGTATCGACCCTCGTATTGTTGAACATCAGATTAAGACCTATCCAAATGCGAAGCCCGTTTGACAATGTTTATGTGCGGTGAATCCTAGAAAAGCACCCGCTATTAAGGCTGAGATAGAGAAGCTGTTAAAAACCGGTTTTATCTATCTCGTTCCCCTAACGGAGTGGGTTTCAAATCCCGTTCTGGTTGATAAGAAGCAGGGAGCGATCCGTATATGCACTGATTTCCGTGATTTAAATCGTGCTTGTCCTAAGGATAATTTTCCCACACCATTTATTGATCAGATTTTTGATGATTGTGCGGGAAGCGAGGTATTCTCCTTCATGGACGGTTTTTCCAGATATAATCAGATTCAGATCAAGCCCAAGGATCAACATAAAACTGCATTTATTTGTCTTTGGGGCATGTTTGCATATCGGAAGATGCCTTTCGGTCTTAAAAATGCCGGAGCCACATTTCAGCGGGCTATGACCTTAATTTTTCTTGATCTCAAAATGATTATTGAAGTGTATTTGGATGATATTGCTGCTCATTCTCGTCTGAGAGTGCATCATCCATACCATTTGAGATTAGTATTCAAAAGATGCCGTGATTACCAGGTTATTTTAAATCCTCATAAGTGCATCTTTTACGTGACTGTTGGTCGCTTTCTAGGGTTCATTGTATCCAATGAGGGTATAAGAGTCGATCCCTTAAAGGTTGAGGCAATACTTCAATTGTCTCCCTCGCGTAATATTAGACATATTCAGTGTTTGCAAGGCATGACAAATTTCTTGCGGAGATTCGTGGTTAATTTTGCCAATTTGACTAAAGGCTTTATGCGTCTTTTAAAGAAGGACACTATTTTTTGCTGGGATGAGCGATCCTGGGAGTCCTTTGATGCTCTTAAGCGAGCCTTAGCATCGGCCCCCATGCTTAGTCCACCTGAGTATAGCCGTGATTTTTTTATTTATGTGGCCGCATCCATGGAGACTGTTGGTATGGTTTTGGTTTAGGAGGATGAGGAGCTCCACAAGCATGTCATATATTATTTGAGCCAGAACCTTATTGATGTGGAAATCCATTATTCTCATGTGGAGAAACTTTCCTTGGCCACCGTTCATGTGGTTCAAAGATTGAGACATTACATTCTCCTTCTCTAGACCTTGGTGGTATCTCATATCAATCCAATTCAGTTCGTCCTCACTAGAAGGATGATCAGGGGAAAATATAATAAGTGGATTGTTATTTTTCAAGAATTTTATCTCCAATTCGTTTTTGCGAAATCAAAGAAATCGTTTATCTTTGCGGAGCTCATTTCTGATTTTCCAAGTGTGGAGGAGGAGGAAGTTTATGAGGATACATTTGTCGATGAGCATATTTTCCTTATCTCAACTTTGGACCCATGGTATGGGGATATTATTGTATATTTGCAAATATTGAAGGTCCCTACTCACCTTTCATGGGATGAGCGACGACGATTACATCATGTAGCTAAGAGATACCTTATAGTGGATAACACTTTGTACCGCCATGGGGTAGATTACATTTTGTGTCGTTGTTTAACCATGATGAGGATGAGGTTGTGCTGAATGATTTCCATGGAGAGGCGTGTGGTGGTCATTTATCTGGGCTTTATACAGCCCAAAAAATCTTGAGAGCGGGATATTTTTGGTCGTCGATCTTCAAAGATTGTGTCAATGAGGTCAAGAAGTGTCACCCTTTCCAGGTGTTTGCACGCAATATGTGCTTGCATCCTGCCCCGTTACATCCGATTATCACCACCGGTCCCTTCACCAAGTGGGGGCTTGACTTCATGGATTGCAACCTAGCTTCGGTTGGGGGGAATCACCACATTATAGTGGCTGTCGATTATTTCTTGAAATGGGTAGAGGCTATGCCCACAATTAAATTCAACAGTGAGACAGCCGCACATTTCATTTTCAACCAAATTATTACTCAGTTCAACATTTCGAAAAAGCTTGTCACTGACAATGGTAGGCACTTTCAGAATAGAATGATGGAAGAGTTAGCTTCGAAGTTAGGGTATAAGCAGGAGAAATCCTCTTCTTATTACCCTCAGGTGAATGGATAGGTTGAAGCAGTGAATAAATCACTTAAGTCCATTCTCTAATGAACCATCGCACAAAGCAAGACGAATTGGCATATCATGTTATATCCTGCTTTGTGGGCCTTTAGAACCACGGTTAAGACTACCACCAGTTTCTCTCCATATCAGCTCGTACATGGGGTGGAGTCTGTCTTGCTAGTTGAATGTGAAATCCCTTTGTTGAAGCTATCTATAGAGTTTTTACCAGACACTTCCGCATTGGAGGAACATTTGGTCCACTTAAAGCAGCTGGATGAGTGGCGTCGGGATGCCTTAGTGGCTCTACAAGTAAATAAGTGTCGCGTTAAGGTCCAACATGATAAGTCTGTCTGTCCGAGGAGGTTTAGTGAAGGTGATTTGGTCCTTTTGGGGGATAAAGATAAAGAACCCTTAGGGGTAGGGAAGTTTAATCCCATGTGGCATGGTCCTTACGTAGTCAAACATGTGTTAGAGAAGGGCACCTATGATCTGGTGGATTATGAAGGGACAACCTTGGCGGAGCCTGGAAATGGGCTCTATCTTAAAAAATACTATGCATGATCTTCAGCCAGGGCTGATTGTTGTATATTATTGTACAATTTTTTGCATAGTTAGGTTTTCTTATGGTGATTGGGTTTGTTGATTAGCTTTCGTTTCTTATGGCAGATGTCGATGGAGTCTTCCACTTACATAGGATTCGCTGATGGTGCTAGCTGTCACACTCAAAACTCAGCTTTGGCTGCTTGGGTGATTTATACTCCTACGGGTCAAGTATTGTCTTCAGAAGGTGTATGTTTATGGCCTTCTTCGAACAATGTTGCTGAATATAGTGCCATTATCAAGTTATTGCGGGATGCCATTTCACATGGTGTTCTCTCTCTTGAGGTACGTCTTGATTCATAGTCAGTAGTTTCACAGCTTAATGGCTTATATCGTATCAGGGTTCTGACATTATTATGAAGATTCTTGCATGTGAGATTGTTAGAATGACAATTTGAGAACATAACATACATACATGTTTCAAGAATTTTTAATCAAGTTGTTGATTCATATGCTAACTATGTGTTAGATTGGCATTTGTTTCATAGACCATAAGCATATCACAAACATACATTTTTACACACATGTAAATAAATAAAATCGATCATCATAAAAGTTTTTCATTAAACATCCAAAATATGACATCATAATACAAAAGTGTCATAATACAAAATTGGGGCTTCCGAGACACCAAAATATAATACATAGTAGTACAAAAAAGAAATACTCTCAGGACTCTAAGCCTGAGGAGGAGGAGGGGGGTTCTGATCGTGGTAGCACACCAGGGCTCTAGCTAGCCGTTGAAATAATCGAACCCATGCCCATGGTAGACCAACCACCTGGCGCTGCATGGCCTCAGGCAAGTCCTCGACTTGCGCCATGGGTACCCTATATGTCAAGCATACAAAGTTTGTGTGGATGCTTTGGAGTGTTCGCTCCGCATCCACACCCATGATGTCATCTCCTCTTCCCCTCCGTCTATGACGAGGGAAACCATCAGGTCACCATGGTCCAACATCTGCATACACATGACAGATTGTCACTATGTGTCGTCACACCAAAACATGTCTTTTGAGTCAATATATCAAAAAACACAAAAAAACTTAATAATTCAAAAAACTTAAAAAGAGGGTTTGGGATTCGTTACCTATGTCGCCATATGATGCTCCTGGTGGTAGGGGCATATCCGTATCTCCCTGAAAATCTATCCCTGCATAGGGGTAGTCATCGATGGAAATGATCTGCCACCGCCACCATGGAAAGAAGTCCGCTGGGTAGGGGTTAGCCACCCTACCTTCGCCCAGTATGTGCATAACATTTTCCCAATGTCATTGGGATAGATCTTGAACTCTGTGTGGAGGAATGTCCACTCTAGGGCTTAGCCCCGGTACACACTCAAAGAAGAACGTGCTCAGTATGCTGCCGAAACCGAATTTTCTCACCCTGCCCATCTTGCAGTCACTGAGCTTTCGTTTCATGTTACTCAATAGTGCATTGCTCTAGTTGTACATTGTGGGTCTCATACACTCCACCGCATAGAACATCAATGGCCGTGAGGCCTGGTGGAGTGAAGGTAGACCGACTATCCTGCCGAGTGCCAATAGTATGGCCTTTAGTCCCAGCACCTGGATCGAGTTTGTCGGGATTTGATTCCCAACCTTTTCCATGTCCGAAAAGTAGTACACCGTAATGTACTCATCAATAGTCAGGCCACCTCCGGGCCCGCAAGAGCGTAGGTTTACCACCTCTCCTCGTAGGGATAATCCAGTAATAAAGTATATGTCCTCAATATCTATACTGAGAGACATCTCGTCAATGTAAAAATACTCTGAGTCTAGATCCCAGTAATCCACTAGCATCTGCAGGAGTCTTGGTTTGGCCCTCAGGCTACCAAGATACCAAAACTTATACAAACCGCATACACGTAGAACTTGTTGGGCCATTAAGTCACCTTGAACAGCCTCTTCTACATCACCATGTTCCCTCTCCCTCCATTCTAGAACCATCCTGCACAAAAAACATGATTTTTGGTCATTTTTTACCTTAAATCCTTATTCACGGCCGCATACGCGACTGTTTACAAAACAACCGCATATGTACGTGGTTTTGGGAGGTTTTTCCGCGTATGGCCAGCCCTATACGTCGAAAAAACCCCGATATCTGCGTGGGCCGAAACACCTACTTTAGATTGGCTTAGAAAATAAAATTGACCATGGAAACTGAAAAAATTGCATGAAATGGGAAGAGGAGGACATGAGGAGTTACCTGGAACAAATAGTGTCGAATTTCATCGGACGATGCTCTCGGAATTCGCGTTGGAAGTTTTGAACTCAAATGGGTGAAAATTTCAAATGATATGGAATTTTTGAATTTTTTACTATTTATAAAGACTTTTGAAAATTTTTGAAATTTTTTACCCACTTTCTATAGTTTTTGGCCATTTCTGACAATTTTGGATTGTTTTAGACTAATTTGATGATGTAGGAATCCATTTTGAGCATCGGTTGACTGTGGTTTTGACCCATTCGCACCGATTTCAGGTATTATGTCTAAACTGGCATATAGGTTAGGTTTCACATCCATTTGCGCTTTGCATGACCTTATGACCATTTCATTATAACCTTAGGTACGAACCCATTCTACCTTGTCATGGAACCTCCTTGTTGCTTTTAGAAGTGACATGATGTGAATGGTGGAGCTTGACCATACATGGGTGCCCTAGTTAGATCCTGTTTTGCATTTGGTGCCAATGCCGACATTTTTCCTTTAGGGTGTGGGATTCCTTTGTAAAGTGTCGCCATGACTTTGCGCAAGAGCCTCATACTCCTCTTGATCTTTTTACTGGCCTTTTCCCCCAGGACTCCCTTATGTCAAGTTGTAATTGCATTATCATGAGTTTTCCTTGTCTTTTTGAGCCTTATGCCGGCTTCCCTAAATTTGATTATCAGCTATATAGCCCGAGCTTGTCTCATGTCTAGCCAAGCAGAGCCATTTTACATATCTTTTGTAGCTTGATTCCCCATTTTTTACCGGGAGGGTGACTTTCCCCCGAGTGTCATTATCCTACACATGTTTCCTTGCATTCAACATAGGTACGTTTCACTGCTTGGAACTAGTTTGTTTTCCCCTTGACACTCATCTCCTCCTAGTCTATAACTATAAAGCAATTTTATTCTTTTTCAAGCTTTTTAAAATATTTGAAAAAGTCCAAAACAATAAAAAAACCAAAAAGCTGAACAGGAAAAGATGTTATCTTTGGTAGCAGTCGAGTCGTGTCTCCTTCGAACAGAGCAATATACATCACATCCATTGGTTGGGTTAATAGTTTAACTTTAGGAGCTGTACTCGTTTCTCTGAGTTTATCTCCACTGGTTGGTTAAGGTTCCAGTCCCTATGGAGCCTCTGTCGATGCCTCCTGTGTCGCAGAGATGTCCCAGTTTTGTATATTGAGTCTATGCTACCTACATTCAGTCACCATTCGCCTTTATGCTCTTGTTCGAAGGAAGTTGAAACCTGAGTCGACCATTCCTCAATTCTCTTGACTTTGCATGTTGGCCATTCCCGGTACTGATATTGGTTCATGCACATTATGATCGAGTCCTTCCGCGTTATACATCTTTGCTGAGTACCTTGTGTTGGATGATGAGGGATACCTTAATTCCCTCCTTCCAGTGGATTTCATCCTATCGACTTTAGATCATTTATTTTGGGATAGGAATCTAGAGTCATTTTGAGTGCCTTGAGACTTGCAGTCATCAGTGGCAGGTTCTCTCGCCATCAACAGTTTTGGGAATACATCAATGTCCCCTAATCAATGGATTCTTTCAAGTGTTCGAACTAAACACATTTATTCACACTTGCTAGTTTACACTCTAGTACCTTCTTTCCCATTTTCATTATCGGTGGGTGATCTCGCGTCTGTTAATGGTATACATCAATGACCGGTAATCAGACGATGGACTACTATGTTCGACCTTGACACCTCTATTCACATAGTAGGACATGTACTCATAGCGGATTGTGTAGAAGACCTTCCATGTTGGTGGCATTTCATATAGGCTACCTCCTTGATTATGCCAGTGTTCATGAGATTTAAGCTCTCGTGACTTGATTCCAGTATATGTCAAATATCTTCAGCCATTATGGAGATCTTGATCCATTGTATATCTTCAGCTTTCATGGAGATCATGATCCTTTGTATATCTTCATCATGGAGATTCTGATCTATAGTATATTTTACTTGGCGGTGACCACACATGTCATATTTTGTATCATGCCTATTCATTGCCATTGTACTATTATATATCCGGGACTGCTGTATGTACTTGCAGTCATGTGCAGAGTTTAATTATTGTATTATACTGTTGGATGGCTGGTTCTTCCACCTGTTTCTTCATCACTCCACTTCTAGGATGGACTTGTAATTTATTTCGGCCATCGTATCACCCCTCTGACCTCACACATTAGGGGGCATCTGTTACAGCTGATTTTACCACACTTGGTGGATCACACATTTATGGCCTTCCTTGTCCCTCTGCAAACTCTTTGGACCCCATGGAACATTTTTGTACCTTTGATGTTTCCAAGATCATCCCTAAAAACATGCATTATTTTCCATACGCAACTTTTAAACCTATTCTCGCGTATATATGCGGATATGACCCTCAAACCCGCGTACATCGAGATGTGTGCAAAAGGCCAAATAGTTTTGGAGTTTTCCTTGATGTGGATCCAAGTCACTTGTCTCTTGGCCTTCCGTATTCCTTGAGATCGCTCAGATTTGACCTTCCATTACCCCATTGAAGCACTATATAAGGAACCCTTTTGATACATTGAAAGGAGAGGAATTGAAGAGCAAGAAAACTATAGTCCATTGTTTCCTGAGCTTATACTTGAGTCTGCATCCCTTTGTCCCTTGGAGTACTTTGTGTTATTCCCAAGCTTTCCTTTTCTTGTGAGCTTTCTATCGAGAGATGGAGGATTGAAGTGGTGGAGGCCCAGGTGGAGGACTCAGTTTCTCCAGTTCGCAGACATGCCGACAGAGGTTGTCACCATTGTAATCTCTGATTTATATTAATAGAAATATCTTTTCTTGTCCAATAATGTGTATTTAAATGAATATTGAATCCATGGATGCTTTTAAATGATTATATTTTATTGATTATATATGCTAGAGTTGGTCTAACACCATTATATAGCATGCTTGTCTTGTTTTCTAGATGTTGAGAGAGAAAATTGCTAATACAAATGAGATTGGAAAAGCTCAATGGGGATCTACATCAACCATCCGGAATAAGGTATGTTTTGAGATCCTTTAGTGTTATATGTCTTATTTCTCTTGCATATGGGAAAGGATTGATTTCTGTGGTTACTCTGTCTGTTGTGGTACCCCAAGCCATAGGAAGTTTTCTCCGTAACACATAGGAAACGCCAACGAGTGCCTCCATCCAAGCACCCTCTCTCTGCTCCTTGACTCGCGTTTATTTCCTCATCGCAATGAATGTCATTGTATTCTAAGGAAGCCTCAATCTCAACCTTGGTCAAATAAATATCAACAATAGTATAATTTTTTTGCTTCCTCTCTGCACAATGAGTCAAAGATCTTACAATTCTAGTATCAGCTGAGTAAAATCTGTTTGTGGGTTTGAAGGATTTATAGTCGTAGATTTCCACACTTCACTTATGTGATGTATTTCTTGGTCATTCTACCCGTAGGGAATTTGAAGTGCATTCTATTTTGTTGTATCCACTGGGCTTGGGAATGAAACTGCACTTTGTAATACGGAAAGGGTTTGAAAATATTAATTTATTTCATCATATTTTTTTTATCCTTGTGTACTTTTTTAAGGTACAATTTAGATTTAGTGTTAAAATGAAATTTACGATATAGTACGCCGACATAAATATAATTTATTTTATTGAGTAATTTAATTGATTTTATGATACCTTATGATTTGTGATGGGGAATAAAACTTATAGGAAACAAGTATGGAGTGGAATCAGCATAAGAGTTGTTTAGAGATTACATGAGATTTGGTTTTAAAGAATGCATATAATTTATGATTCAATTATTTTTATGGTACGTTTTTCAATTTACATTCGTTTGTAAATGGAAGTTGAGGAACACATTAGAGGGAATCAATAAAACATTTGACCAAACAACAAACATTTGACCAAACAACAAACATTTGACCAAATAACCCAATCCATGCAAGTAGCTCGGGTACTAACACTAGTTTCAATGAAGAATGATGATCAATATAATTGAATGTTAATGCAAGCTGTTGTATATTTTGAAAAAAATGTTTGTGAAAATTAGACATTTTGTATAAGGTATTGGACACAATGTACCAATTAAAAGACAATGAGTTACCAATAAGTGTAATAATTAAATATTGACATTTTGATTATTGTTGACCTTTATGTTTTCCATTTTGTATGACAAAATGTATCTTATTCATAAATAATAAAATAAAGTATCTTGTTGTAATGCATTGTCCAATGTCGTTGTGAAATGTTACATCGTTGATTAAATATATGGATGGTTGGATATTACAATAGATGCAAAAATTGATTATATAACAAATTTATCCAAACATCATATCCAAATGCAATAATTAAAATTATATGAATACCATTATAAAAAAGACTTCAATTTTTTATGAATAATTGACTATCTATCTATCTACCTATATCAGTGCATTTTCACCAGTCACTCTTCACCAAAGACAAAATCATTACTAGTGCTTTTTATTTATTTAATCCCATCGATGATTTTACCACAAAAGCGCATTGGAGCATCAAACTATTTGTTACATGACTCGGTGCATGTTTATTATTACATATAAGTGATTCTATATAATCGCATCGATACTCCAATATTTTGTAACTACACCATTAAATGTAAAAAAAACACCACACATCAACTCCCTAGTCAAATTTACCACTTCCTTTTCCTTCACTCATAACACCCGTGCGTTAGAAAATTTCATAAGCACTAGTGCGATATTTCTTAAAAAACATCGATGAATATAATGTTTTAAAGCTTCGGTACCATTGAAATGCATCGGTACCATTGAAATTTAGGTACAAAATGCTAGTATGTATTTAAATCCATTGGTGCATTTTGTATTATTTAGCATTGTTGTGCTTATAACAATAAAGCACATTTAGGACAAAACCTTTGCTAAAGCCTCTGGTCTGCACTGAATTTTTTTAGTTATAATAATTTTCCACAAAAACCTCTACCAAACCATTTAGTACCATTGGTGGAGGTTTTTTGGACAATTTTGGGTAATATTGTAACACTATAAACCTTTACTATAATATCTGGTACAGGTTATTTTCATTGTAGTGGTGCTATCTTGTTACACATTTTGGACAAAGTGGGTAAGGCCATGTTGTTAATAGGTTCCTGCTAAGCTCCAGGAGTAGTGTAGAGGCCCTCCTTACCCAATCCACAACTATCTTTTAATGAAATGTTGAGAGGAGTGACACCTTGAATCATATAAAGGGGAGATTAATAATGGAACTTTAGGTTGTCTAAAATCTCCAACTACCAATGGTTCCCTAGGGTGTTCTACTCTAAAATTCCAAATAAGGATTCCATTTCTCTGGCCATGAATCACTTCCTTAATTGTTCTAGTTTTGGATTGGATACAAGAGGGTATCGACCCATATTTTTTTCCTTCCAAATATCAATTCGTTCACCATTTTCTGGAATCCAAAAAAATCCTTCCTAGATTAGATTTCCAATTGCTTTTGATAAGCTCTAGATCCATGATCCCTTTCCATCGCATTTTATTTGGTCTATACATATATATTTTAGGCCCCTCAAGTACATTTTCCTTATACCAACTTTCCACCATTCATTTTTCCCAATAGCAAGCCTCTACAAAATTTTGGCTCCCAAGACTAAGTTCATTAATCTCTATCCCTCCATTGATTGAAGGGGCTCTAAGAAATTACCATTTAATCAAATGTTTTATTATTATTGGACATACCCCCTTTCCACATATTTCATTGAATCCCAATACCAAATCTATTCATGTTGTGCATTGGTGCAAGAATTATGGAACATTAATAAATCGGAAATGAGGAAAGAACAAACTTGGTCAAGATTATCTTTCTAGTAGAATTTAACTATTATAACCCCAAATCTTAGATTTTATTTTTTTATTTTCTTTACTTGGGGAATCAATAGTTAGGGTGGGGCTCAAAATCATGTGACATGCGATTGATTCTTGTTTGATACCACTATACCCCTAGGTGCACCCACACAACCTCCCAGCATGGGGCAAATGTTAATCGAGGTTTGAACCAGTGACATCACAATAAATTCCTTAACAATACAATTTATTGCCACTTGCTCTACACCCCTAGGGGAGTTTTTTTTAATAACATGTGCATAATATATTGTTTTATGGAAATTCAACAATATGGGAGCATCTAGGTAATTGAAGAAGGACCACCAAAATTTTCCAACAAATCCAATGATACAATAAGTGCATTGCAATAACATAGTTGACATATTCCATCTCAAAAATTGGTTCTTCCCTAGATTGGACTACACTCCAAAGGATTTGAAAAATGTCTAAGGCTTACTTAATTTTGTATGCATTCAATGTGGACACTCCTCCCAAGAAAACACAATCATTGAAAAATAGTCTTGGGTCAAATTGGGAACTTTCATCAAGGGTAACCCATATTTGTACAAGGTGAATTCACCCTATCAAGTATTTTGAACAATGTCATAGAATGCATCATGTAATTTATTGATCAACAATAAAGAGCCTCATATTTTCCATGGTGAGCACTAGACTAAACAATATTTCCCAAGAAGCAGGAGTTGTTAGCCGGTTCATGACGAATCCTGGCAAGGAGAATTGGAATTCTATGAAGTATATAATTATATATTTAAAGGTAACTTTAGCTGATACTATTTGCAATAGATCAACATATTTACAAATTAAAGGTTTTGCATATTCTAATTTTGGTGGATAAAATGATGAATGAGAGTCCACTATAGGATATACTTTCACTCTTCCCGGTGGAACTGTAAGCTAGACATCTAAGTTGAAACCATTGGTGGCCTTATCAACCACTAAATCAAAATATGTGACAACAAATTAATCTAGTAAAGAGTCAATATTGCTAGAGCGACTGATTGATGAATTCAAGTTGATGCAAGGGAAGATCAATTTGCAATGTGACATCCAAAGTTCTATTCACTTAGTGAAGAATTCGACATTTCATAATCGTACAAATCATATTAAAATTAAGTACCATTTCATAAAGAAAGTGGTGGAATAAGGTAGGATATTGTTGGATAAAATTGATACTGATGAGAATACTATAGATATGGTTACAAATTAGTCATAACATAAGGAGTTTGAATGGTGTAAAACCTCTCTGGGATTGCTGAAAATGTATTGAAGGCATAATTGGACAATGCAATGTGAGCAAAAAACATATGCAAGGAAATTCCTATAAATTGAATTCAAGTGGGAAAATGTTAGGAGGTGAAGTCAATATCCATATCTATTACTATGTGTTGAATTCATCCCTAATTTAAAGTGTGTTTTTCATTTTCTTACATTCCTCATTTGGTCTAACTCAATAGCACAAATGTATATGTTTTCTCGTCTTTAGTACATGCCCCACTTCATCTAACTCAATGGCACCCATATTTGGGTTTGGTCATTTGTCTTTACTCTAACTTAGTCTATGTTGATTAGAACATAGACATTATTGAAGTATGCACATTAGTCTATGTTGATTAGAACATGGACATTATTGAAGTATGCACATAATTTCCCTTTTACAAGTAGTAAGAACCAAAGAGCCCTAACCTGTGTTCAAAGTCATGTATATATCTTGGGAACTCTTTGGTCCTTTCACATGCTAGTATTGGACACTTTATATTAAAATAAACCAATAGTTGAGATAAAGCCAGTCACTAATATAAGATATCTTGTCGGTGTTCCTTATCTAGTCTTGGCCTCCTACTCTTTTAGATGGCCTTATCAACAAAAATATATAATATTTTTTGTTTCCATCATGTATAGTTCCTACATCTTAGACTTTGGTCGATGGTGTAGTCTACATTATCCTCTAGTGTTGACAACAAATTAAAAAATAGAAAATGACATATAACAAGGTTGACATCAATCATCGATGATTAGAGTAGGTACGATATGCACCTCTTTCTAAATCTTTCTCTCAAATCCCAACTTTATCTTATATTTTGTGCTTGCATGGAATATTCCTTCTAGTACATTATATTCATTAACATCACTCCATTAACCTTAATGGGTTAATTCAAGAGATCGATTTCTGCACACAATATTTGCACTCATTCTTTATCTTTATGGAGCTTGATGACCATCTAATAATGATAATTAGGGTTCGTTAGTCACATACTCTCTCTCTCTCTCTCACACAGACACAAACATTACCCATAGCAAGTTTTAATCCCACACAATTTTTTTTTTCATATATATCAATACACACACACACACACACACCATTACCCATTACCGATACCAAGTTTTAATACCAAACAAAGTAATTTTTTTCATTCGTAGCCACTATCTATCGCTTAAGAAATGTATCAAGTGTCTAATGGAAGATGAACTCGTTGG